>VWZY01011721.1:44527-54786 GCA_013399075.1 Chloroceryle aenea | reverse complement strand
TTGTGTGTACTCGCCTTGTTATCCTCCCCTGGGCGGGGCGGGGAAGGGGCTAATAGAGAGAAATCCTGCTCTCTGAACAGAACATTAAGGGTGTTTCTGAGATGGAGTGTGATTTCAAACAAATGTACATGGAAATTTTCATAAAAATTAGGCTCATTCATGCTTCACCTACCCAGCCTGTAAATGAATAGAAGAGCTTAAGAAAGCAGTTCCAATGATTCAAACAAGTCTAATTGTTTCATTCCACCCTAAAGACTTCAGAATAATTTACACAAGCAGTGTTAGGGACAAAATTTCTAATATGAAAACCTGGGAGTGAATGTCTGCATTTCTGCTTAGTCTTTACAAAAAGGCAGGGAGACTTTTGGCCTCTTTTCACTGAAATAATAGTTTCGCATCTCGTGCAGAGATGTGAAAGTGTGTCATGGTTTGGATATGTCAAAAGTAAGGCAGCTACTGAAAGCAATATTGGCAGTGTATCTTTGATAGTGAGGATAACACGAGAATAATGCTAGGACAGAAATTTTTATTGGACTATGCCAAATTTCATCTTGTTATGCACATAGGCCCTTTTTTGGTTCTGGCCCACAAAGTCAGTGAGATTTCTGAGGGCAAAATCACTACATAAAGCCATTCAGTACCAAACAATTTCTTGAAAGAAATCCTTCTGTTAATGAAAGTTTCTAAAATGTCTTTGCTGGAAGGTGTTACATTAATATTTATATCAAGGCTGCATCTACTTTTCCTCAAATGTAAAGGGATATAACTATTAAAATGTATTTATTTCTCTGCTTAGTAGAATTCCACATGGAATCTGGTGTAAAGCTGAGATCAAATTGATGTCTAATTCATAACTATGAAGAGCCAAGTTAGCTGTTACCACACACTGCAAATATATAAAAAAATTGAAATAATATTTATTTCTAGGATTGTTTATAGTTCTACAACTAAACAATCTTGCAATTAAAAAAAGTAATAAATTTCAATCCTTAAAATCTGTTTGATAATTAGAAACAAGAAAGAGCATCCTAAGAGAACAAAATCTTAAACTAGCTTAATAAGAAGATACCATATTTTTCTCATGACATTTCTTTTGGAGTTTTTGAATAAAACTCAAGAGACAGATCACCATAAGCAGCAATGCTACCAAAATATCTCTCAAGGTGGTATTGCAAGGGGCACCTACTTGAGAATGACCTCTTTATTTCAATTTATTAGAATAAATTAAAGAATCATAGAATCCTAGGTTGAAAGGGACCTAATAGATCATCTAGACCAACCTTTCAAGGTATAAAAAAAGGCATAACTTGAAATAAGATGGCCCAGCAAGCTGAGTCTTAAAACTTTTCAGTGCAGGTGAATCCACCACTTCCCTTGGGAGTTTATTCCAATGTCCAATTGTTCTCATGGTGCAAAAATTTTCTTCTGGAGTCCAATCAGAATCTCCCCAGGTGTAACAAATACCCATTACCCCTTGTCATTTCCATGTGACTCCTTGTAAAATGGAAACACACTACATTCTAGCTAACAGTTGAAAAGGTTTGGCCATGACATGCTATAGCAGTAGTGGTGATTCATGTTACCTAACATACACTGGAAAGTATTTCAAGGACTGAAGTCTCATACTGCCTTTTAAACATATCCCCTACTCCTGAATTTACCACCCTCTGCAAATAATGAATCTTATTATAAGTCAATGCTATTCACACTGTTCCTTGAATCAGTTTTTCACTTTTAGTTAAAACTTGTTAAGTACAAAATTTGAAATCGATTAATCAGTAGTCAATATTTAATTTCAAAACCAGCACAATTGTCTGTCTGCACATTACAGAGTGGGTCGTTTAGTGAAGCCTGTAATATGGGGAATATTTTGTTGTTTAAAGAGAATTCTGGGCCACAGTTCAAAATTAATTGAAGCTTTATAAAAAAGAAGTGTTAAACTAATACTTAATGGAGGAATTGGGAAAGCAGGGTAGGATCTGCAGTCTCTCTCAGCCAGGCTGATACCATTGATAGTCAGAGAAACTGCTGCAGACATTTTATAGATCATTTACTGTGACCTGACCACCTACATACCACCTAAAACAAAAACACTGGATTAAAAAGGGGGCTCAAAAATGTCTTTGTAATTGCCCACCATAGCTTTGCTTTTGCACTGGGCTGCACCTAGTATTGGAAATTCCCATCTTCCCATGTCAGCACAGAAAGGGAAAGGGAAATCCCACATAACCCATCTGGACCTCTTGCAACCCAGGGACAACCTAGTGGGAGACAGGGACATCAGACTAAGTGAGGCACCAAGGGGCAGGTTGCAAGCAAGGCAACCTGCAAAGCCTCCCTGAAGGCCTTTCCATCTTTTACTGGCCTCCTGAACATGTATTACAAACACGGTTGAGCTGAACTACATGAAATTTTTTTGCTCAAGTTACTTTTGGGTCCTTGCTTTAAGCCTCACAACTGCTTCTCAACCAATATGTGACTAATTATTACATTTTCTGCAGAATCTGTCATCAAAGCCACCATTGCTATCTGATTTATATTAGATCTTCCTTAGGTGCAAACCATAAATACAGAAGAAACTTTTATCTGCACTTCAGTTGTCAGTGGAAGTATGAAAATAGAACCTTTTTCTTTTATTTTGGGAGCATCAAACATCATGTAAATTCCACCACCAGTTAAAGCATATACTTGTTATCTCTGTTTCGTAGTTGCTGCTCAGAAATTCCACAACGGAAGAGCTTCTTATTAGCACATCTGCAACATATATAATGTGTTGGTTTACCTGTTCAGAATTCCACTGAAATTCACACGCAGTTTGGAAAGAGGGACAAAGAAGTCTTTCTGCTTTGTCAGCTGCAATCAAGCAAGCAAACCAACCACCCCTAAACCCAACAAATGTGAACCAAAAAAGCAAACCCTGTCTGAATAAGGCAAACAATCTTTTCATTTCCTCGTAACATAAAGACACTTTAGTTCTTGAAAAACAGGGCATGGCATAAACAAAATGTTGGAAATGTCTATTTGATGAATGCATCTCACTTTGAGTGACTCGAGAAAAATGGTATTAAAGAAAGAATATGGGAAGAAAGGTTAAATTTTCACTCATTTCTTTGTAAGAAAACAATTACTTTCATTCATAGCAATAGCTACTGTAGCATTCTTCTCTTGGGAAAAACCTAACTGGGAATTAACTTTAGAAAAGCAATCAGATCCTGCTGGGTAGCTAAATGAATCAACCTGTCTAAACTATTTTTTTTACGAGAAATATATCTGCATTCCAGCATCTTGAAACTATTGTGAAAACACACACACACAAAGTAAAATTAATCCCCAGGGGACCATAAGGGTTGTTGTTAATAATACTCATCTGAACTTAAGGCCTCAAGTGTTGAATATCTGTCAAATAAAGAAGAGAGACAGCCAGCAGGGAAAGGACAAAACAAGGGAACCATTTTCAGCCTCAACAGGTACAAGTTGTAAATGGGAAATAGGTTGTTAGAAAAATAAATTATTTCCTGCCCTCCTCTAATTTTTCACAATCTGTGTGGTACAGACTTCACCAATGACAGAGTCTTTGCATTGCATTCATTTACCATGACCTAGTAGGTAAACCAATCTCAGTTTACCTAATAGCTTAATGCCAGAAGCACTTCACATAATATAAAACATCTCAACCTCCTCAACCCTACTTCAAATTAAAAAGAGAAAATAAACTGGTCAGGTAATGGCTTGCATAACAACAATCAAGAAAAGGTGGTTATGAAACTCCCTTTTGTTCTTAAACTTCTGTTTAAGCCAATCTCCAAAGCTATCCTCTAAGGAACATCTGCAGGAAAGCTCATTTCTCCCCAGTGCGTAATCATTTCTTCAGTAAAATAACATTGAACAGTAGATCCTACCACTGCTCCAGCATGGTCCTGTCCTGGAATGTTTCTCTGCTGTCACTGAAATTAATGAAATTAAATATATATATACCAAGCATAAAATAAAATTATAGTTCATACCTGGTATATTGGTTGCCCAACTGGCTTGCTGTAAAACCAGTCATCTTCTCTAGAAGGCCTATGCTTTGTATCCCATGAGACAATGACTATACAAGTGAAGTAAAGAAGACAGGTTTTTAACATCCCCAGCCAGTACATGGGCAATCAAGACACCTGAACAGGGCTAAAATGCATGCACATGTCATTAGTTTGCATGACTTACTGGGATAAAAGAGAAGACTGGAAATTATCATTGTATATATCAATTGATTTGCTCTATAGTATGTGGGTAGGAAGCAAGTTATTAAATCACAAACAAAATACGATTCGCAAAATCCATTCTATATCCTTTCACGAGGGTATCACTTGAGTCCAAAATGGATCTTCAGCTTTCCTTTTTTCATTATGGACAATACAGACACCCCTCTTTGTTTATGTGCTGAGGAAAATTAAATTTAGACCCTAAAAACTGTGTGATCCTTTCAGAAAAGCCCTTATTCCATCCTTATTTATTTTTAGAGTGCATAGAAGACTAGGCCCTAAATATTGCTGAAGTCTCTGAGTGTTAATGTAGTATAAATAAAGTAATAATAATATAAATTAGTCTTGGAGTGAAGTGAGTGGGCAATGCCTTTGCAATGCAAATGCAAGTATTGAAGAAACATATCTTACCCATCAGAAAGACATGGAAAGAAGCTAATAATTTTTCAGCATTTCTTCTACTTCTTTTGTAGGCATACCGTGAATTTTAAGCCTCTGTGTATAGATACTCTATGTCAAAGAAAACCAAACTGCATTTGGTCTCCTCCATGGGGAATTAATCAGGACTGATCGCTATTAAACACAGACTAATATTCCTGCCCATTAGTTCAGCTGTTCCATGGCAGAATTAAGGCTCTGCCCCGTTCTTGTTCACTTGCAGCTAGAAGGTGACTTGGATCAAGACTCACACCCTCCACAAACAAAATATTCTATAAACTGTAATGGATACTTAGAAATGTAGTTTGTGAGCCATTACTTCTGTACATGTCCATGCAGAATAGATATAATTTTGGGCTGAGGCTTAAGCACTGCCCAAAGACAAAGGACCAGAATGGTAAGTTGTATTTGTTCAGAAGGGAGATCTTCTGCAGAAATAATGTATGAGCCTTTGTATATTTGGATTGGAACAATCCAAAGCAACTATTGTTTTGTGGCAAATCTGTATACAGTAGTAACATATTTTCCATCTCCTGTATGTCACTAGACCATACAGACAGAGTTATAACTGTAATGAAATCTGGGCTAATAAAAGCTAGTAATTATTATTCTGGTTCCTGACATAATTTAGAAAGCTCTCAGAAATCATGTGTTTGCATAAGAACACAAATCCTTTCCCCATGCAGTTACAGCTTTCCTAGGAGTAAAGAATGCAATGTGTCATTATGAACCCTGAAGATAGCAAGCTTGGCTGTAACAAAGTCAGTAAAACTAGCCAAGAATATGATCAGCATAAACTTATCAAGTTACCTGCCATAAAAAGTCACATGGGGCAGCCATGAATTGTGAGCTGAGACGTCTTACAGTGTATGTGTAATTTTTATCCATAAAGTGTGAATATACCACACAGCTCTGCTTACCTCAGAATGCTGATATGCAGTTGCATTAAAAGGGAAAACAAAACAAACAAAAAAACTCTTCATTTTCCATCGGTTGATAATTTTTTACAAACAAAAGAATACATAATATTTCAAAATCTGGATCAATGATATACTATAAAATACTAAGTATATCAGGCAGGAAAAAGCCTGCCTTGTTACCATATCTCTGGATGTAATTAAGGCTGTCATGGTCTGAATGAGCGTGTCTTGATCAAAGCTAAGCAAAACAACATCAGCTTTTTAAGCATGAAGAGATAGACATTTTATGAAATATAGAAAGACACAAGCTAAAAGATATTCTGTAAGATGAAAATAGATTTTTTATGAGGGCTAATTTTAACCTATTTCTACGATGAAGTAGGTCAGTTACTGCAAATATGAAGAAGCTGAAATTCATAGAACATTTATAGTTGACACAAAGAAATTGATTTGAAAACGAGGAAAAACATCTCAGACTTAAAAAAAAAAAAAAGAAAAAAGTACAGATCAAGTGCAGATTTTAACAGGCAAGAGTAGGAAAGAGAACTTTAACAACGTAGTTACATCACTGCAGGATTTCAGATATTTTTAATCTGCTCAGTGAAGGCTGATACTGAAGTTGATTGCATGAAACTGAAATACAACACTGGATTTCGGACCAAGCCCCCACAGAACATATGATCACCCAGGAATTTTGGCTTGTTGGCTTTTTTAACATTTGTCCTTTTTCAATATCTAGTATAACAATGTTGTCTTACCTCAGCTCCACTGAAACACTCTATTAGACGTTCTAAGTATGTTTCACATTTGAAATTTACAAGAAAAGCAAGAGAAATTCTTTTCCTTTAGGTTTAACCTGAAGTAAAATCTTTGGTACCCTGACAATAATGGTCTTTATATCATCAGGACTGCAACGCAGGGCCATTTCTAGAGTTGTGAGTATAACCCTCATTTGATCCCTCTTAACAGCTGTAATACAAAGTGTCAACAGTCTTAAGTACCTTTAAATCTGTGCATATGCATTTTTCCGATTTACTTCTGAGATGGTTGTAGGTTTCCATTTCATTTAAAGAGTATCATAGAATGCTTAATTGCTTATTAAATCCTGATGGTGCAAAATTTTCTTCTCATCAAAAATATTCCAGTGATAGCATGATGTAAGCATAAACCTAACACACTAAGACCTCTGTAACTATACTTGTTCATTCAAAACATGTTGTTAAACAGATTTTACCAACTTCAACTATTAATCTGTTTTTCAAAAACTTTTCATTGGTATAACAAGTGCCAGAGAAAGCACCACTTTGATCAAGCATANNNCACTTTGATCAAGCATAGTTTCTGAAATGCAGGAAAAGACAAACTGCCAAAGATGCATGGACCACATAAATGTGCAAAAGATCCATAGCCTGGGGGGGGTCATGAGGGCTTCTTTGCCAGGTCCACCCTCATATCTAGAGCTGGTCTTCAAGCCAAATGCTAAACGGTGGTGGAGGGACATCATTATTTTTCTCAGTCCTTGCTGAGGGCCAATTTTATATGTTGCTATGTTTTAGATATAAATATATCATGCTTACAAACATCACTTTGCACCCCTCAGAATTAATTTACCAAATAAGCCCAGTTTTGCTGGGTCAGCTCAGCAGATTACTACACACTTTCCTATCTTTTGCAGGTGGCCAGGTGGGCCAGTAGGCTCTCCAAGGGTGCTGGTGGGCTTGTGCTCTATCCTGCTTTTTCAGGAAGCCAGCTGGTAGACTCCAAATTCTGTGCAAAGCACAGAGACCTGGCAGCAGTTTCTACATGGGACCATGTGGGCTGCTTCGTGGTAGTACCTGAAGGTTTTAAATTCTTATTCAGTCAGAAGCACCAATTACTGTGGGATGTCATCAGAGGTAGCTTGTTCCAATGTCTCCCTTCAAGAAAGCTTTTTGCAGTGATTAAAATGAAACAAATGAGGAAACGGGTGTCTCTCCCTTCAGGAATATCTATCAAAATGAAAACATGTGACTGGTTCAGACCCAAATGTTTTCCAAAGATTCAGTGTAGGAGGGAAAGAGGTCTTATTTTAGCAACACTGGTCCATCTGCACTGAAACAGGATTAAAATTTGACATATGCTCTTTTATTTTTGCATGGTTTATCTACAGAAACAGCTTAATGTGTTGGCGGAACAGCACCCATCAACAGAACTGAAGAAACCCACAGGAGCATATCTGCCTCCAGGCATAGATGGGCAAGCTGTGGATTTGTGCAGAAGAATCAAGCCTGTCAAACAGGCAAAAGAAATTCTATCCTTGGACCCATTAGTAAGCTGACATTATCCACAGTTACTTTTGTTAACTGAAAAGCGGTTTAAATAAGCATGTATGAGATGACTGCAGTTCAGCTTTGTGGAAAAGCAAAAATGAATTATAATGATGCAAATACTCTAGTATCTCTCTTGTTGGCTGGTCACAGTGTACTTTTTTGTCAACTCACTAAAACAGTTGTCATTTAAGCACATCTCCTCCTCAAGTTCTCTAAGCATGACACATAACCTAATTCTCTGCCCCGTGAAAAGGATGCAGTGGGACAAAGGGTGCATTCAAGGGTTTTGGATGTCAGAAAGACAAAATAATTTGTTGGTCCCAAAGGCCAGAGCTAGTGTTTCTGCTGCAGAGGTTTTCTGAGCACTAGTACCTGCTTTCCAGCAAGGCAGCTTGGAAAGGAAAACAAACATCATCAGAACAGACCGATTCTACTACACACTGTCTCTTTATGACAACTCTACTTCAGCAGCTTTGATGTGTCTTTTTGTCCTTATTAACTACAGAATTTAATGTTTGCAGTGCAATACTGTCATTCATAAGGTAATTTCTTTCAGTGCCTCTTTGGAGCTCCCAACTGGGAAATGAGCTTGGCATCCCACCTGGATCAGCAGGCTTCTTCATCTTGCAAATGCTGTTTATAGCTGTTAATGTCACATCAAATTTTAGTGAAGTTAGGCATACTCAAATATTTTTTGCAGTGGTATTGTCAATGAGGTGTCTGCTAATTTATTAAGATGGTGGTAAAACTCCACACGTAGAATTCTTCATTCTAAAACTAGCAAAATGCTAAAACATTGATATTAGATGTTTAAAACAATTAAGCTTTGGAATAAAGAACTTGGTCTTCTAATTAGAGCTGGATAAAATAATCATATTAGTAACACTGTGAGTTCATAGAAGCCACTCTATTCTGTGCCTTGAGTCCTTGTGGATGAATTCATGTTGTAGGGTAAAGTATCCAAGCTAAGGGAGCTCATACAACAGTGATTCCCATAAAACTGGCTCTGATGACAGTCTTTGTACTTAGTCCTCTTAACTCCTTTAAGCCTTCTTGTCTCCCTTAGTATTATTTCAGTCACATCTTCAAAGCCAAGGCATGGTAATGGAATGTCAATTTCTTTCCTAAGCCTGACTTTTACAGGCTGAGTTTTTCCGCTAAAAAGATGTAAATAACTAGGTCAACAGCATTACAAGCATATTCCCACCATCTCTAAAAGGATCACCTATGTCTAAAGGACAGTTGTCATTTTTCTGACCACTAAACAAATCTCTTAATTAGAAAAAGCACAAACAAATCATATTAATATTAACAAAGACTCACAATTCTTGTGTTGCACCACTTCTGAGTAAAATGTCTTGCTGTGCACTTCAAGACAATTAAGAGTCGTTTGGCTGAAACATCTGCAGTAGAAAAAATAAAGATCAGAGATTCTCAAAAAAGCCAAATACTATGCATGTAGTCCATATGCAAACATGATACAGTGAGAACATATAAGAAAATTAATTTAGCTGAGTCCAGCTGCATTGTTGTTTCAGCTCTCTGTACTGCTTTTGTTTTCCTACACATTAAACAGTTCTGTAAAAACAAACTGTTCTTCACAGGATTGAAAGCTTACAAGTTAAAAAACAAAGTAAGCCTGATAAGTAAGAAACCATATAAGGAAAAGTTACCATGATCTTCAAGCACAACTCTCATTTTCCCAACGAAAACTGAATTGAAAGAAAAGGACTTGTTCTTCTACCCCACCAAGGGAAAAAAACTATACACTCAACCCCTTCTCTGAAATGCTTCTACACCAATGCATGCAGCATGGGGAACAAGCAGGAGGAATTGGAAATCAGTGTTTGGTCAAAGGGCCATGATCTCATTGCAGTTATTCAGACAGGGTGGGATAGGTCACATGACTGCAATGNTGACTGCAATGTCTCATGGACAGTTATGTACATTTTAGGAAGGACGGACCAGCAAGGCAAGGTGGTGGAATTGTTCTTTATGTGTGTGAGCAACTGGAATGCATTGAGCTCTTTCCATGGGGGTGTGAAGAATGTGTTGAAAGCTTATGGGTGAGAACTTAGGGTCACACAAATATAGGTGAAACTGTTGTGGGAGTCTACTACAGACCACCAAACCAGGAATCATAGAATCATAGAATCATTAGGGTTGGAAAGGACCTCTAGGATCATCAGATCCAACTTTCATCCCAACATATCCCTAACCACTAGACCATAGCCTCAAGTGCTACATCGACTCTTTATTTTAAACACCTTCAGGGATGGTGACTCCACCACCTCCCTGGGCAGCCTGTTTCATTACCCAACCACTCTCACAGTGAAGAATTTCTTCCT
>VWZY01011721.1:32303-44504 GCA_013399075.1 Chloroceryle aenea | reverse complement strand
CAGCATGGGGAACAAGCAGGAGGAATTGGAAATCAGTGTTTGGTCAAAGGGCCATGATCTCATTGCAGTTATTCAGACAGGGTGGGATAGGTCACATGACTGCAATGTCTCATGGACAGTTATGTACATTTTAGGAAGGACGGACCAGCAAGGCAAGGTGGTGGAANAGGCCATTTCCTCTCATCCTATTATAAAATTGATTTGTTATGAAAAACGTAACTAGTAAGTGAACTTCTTAGTTATTGTTGCTCCAAGCCTTTATGTTAGCTGCAGAATGGTGGTCAGCATTAACAAGTCAAAGTCTGGTTTCTGAGATATAGATTCCTGATAGGCAACTGAGTATTTTATTTTGCTTGCTGTACAGAATATTTTACCCCAATGCTTCATGCAGCTGCTTTAAGTTACACTTTCCAGAATAAGAAGCATATATGCTACAACTTTTTTAGCAACACTTTTGTTCTACAGTCACAGAATCCCATAGCAAATGTGTAAAAGGAATAATATCCTATGGCTAATGCAGGGGACACAGTATAGAAGTCCAGCATCATTTGCATATTTCATCTGGGCTCTTTAATGCAGAATAGAATATATGCAGTCACTGTGATTAAATATTCATGGAAGAAGGTTAATTAGTATAAGAAAATAACTGAGAGAAAATAGACTTTCTATTAATGATTAGGCAGAATATGTTATGTTGTAACAAATGTCTCATACACAGCCTACTCATCAATGACATATTTATTGGGGCATCACTTGTCAGGAGACTGCTTTCTTAACTTCATATCTTGTGTCAAAAGGTCTCTTCAAAGATGAAGGGTTTAAAGATATCTCCTCTTTATAGTGTCCTTGCTGTGTGTTCACCACTGTAATTAGGCTCAGAGCCTCTATGAGTGCAATTAAATTTTTCTCCTTGATTTTATACTTGAAAATGAGTGGACATAAACCCAATTATCTTTCAGAGCCTTGCTCTACCATTGCAGTGAAAGTTTTTTGGTATGTTTGACAACAGCTTCTACAGCCAGTGAATTTTCTTTATATAGAGCAGTAGAAAAAGAGAATGGCTTTTAACTAATGAAAAAACCCTGAAAGCCAACTGGCTTCAATTCCTTAAGCAGAAAAGATTATGTTATTGAACTGAAATACCTGACAAAAGCATTAGAAAAAGGCGATAAAGGGAGAAGCAGAAAAGAAAGACAAAGAAATGAAGGTGCCAGTATTGGGTTACAGATTTGAACATCTAAACTTAAGAACAAAAAGAAAAGACTGTAAGTCTTTAAAGTGTTTCCAAATAATTTCTGAGAAGTGCTTTTGCAGAGTTCTAACCAACAGCACACAGCCTGAAAGACAACTTCAGAATGATGCAGGCAGCCGTCATGAACAGGTCCTTTGCACAGGACATCACAATTTCATCTCAGCTATAAAATTCATAAACAAGTCCCCAGACACATATCTGTGAGTATTTTCCCTTTAGGAACAGAACACGTACCAACAAATCAGAAAACGTGGTCATTGAACTCTAATAACCTGTCTCTGCTGATATCAGATATTCTATAAGAGGTTATAAGAATTCATCAAAGGGAGCACATGTCAGCACTGCCTACTGTCAGGACCTTAATGCGATCTATAATTGACACCTGATGTAGTCCTAAAATATGTCCTTCAATAGCTCTTCAAGAACATTTAACTGAGAGGAATTATTTACTACATTTCTATGTCATTAAGAATCTGTCACTTCACAGCTTAAGACTGTGTAACATAAAAATTGTTTGTATCACTATGAAGTCTCCCACTTCCTCATTTAATTTATTTAAATATTTTCCCCTTTTTCTGTCATGTGCCACAGGAACAGAAGTTTCAAATCCATCATCTGCTTCTTCACATATTTTTTTATAATTTCCGTTCAAGGATAAAAAAATACATTTTCACTGCCAGTGTAACTGTTTGGACTACACGTCCCTACTCCCCATTTTTCCCTCTGTCAGCAACTGTGTTATCTAAAGAACATAAAAATGCTAGAGCTTCTGGGTTTTACATTTAAATTAATTTAGCATTTTAGCCACAACACACACACAAGTGCTAGGCATTTGAAATGAAAGATTGTAAAAATTTCTCCTTGTAAACAGTCCAATACATGCAAGTAAAGAGTGTACTGTTGCTTGGTGCTGTCAGTAACCCCTGTGGATGCTGGATGACTAAACAGGAGATCTAATGTTGTCTCCAAAGAGAGCAGTTCTGGACAGAACATTCAGTGCATCAACTGGATTCTGGGATTTCTAGAAAATGCACAGTCTAAAACAATAGATACTGATTTAATGTTTGAGATTTGGGTAGAAGTGATGAGTAATCATCTCACAAGCTTGTGTGGCAACCTATAGAAAAGTACCTTTTCTTTAAGCACAACTCCATTTGCAAGAGTCACTCTGTAAAGAAATATTCAATACAGCAGTATATTTAAGAGATAGGCCATAAATCTTCTAATTCTTGCATTCATAACTGCTGAAAGCATAATTCAAAAAGTAATATTGAAATAAATTGGTTTTCTTCATGTTTGTTATGCAAAATACTTTATTTATAAGGTACGGGTTTTTTTTTTTTTTCCCCCAGGAAGGGGGAAAATGAAACATGATAAAATAAAAGAAAAAATACCCTAATACTGCAAATACACATAGTTTGATTTAACAGATCTTATAACACAAAATGAGATTACAATTTAACAGTCTTGCATTACTAACATTCTGGGGTTTGCATAAAATCAGGATTTGATTATGAATGCTTAGAGATGCATTGTTTGCAGGTTGCTTGGAGGAAAAAAGAGACACCAGATCACCAGGCTGTTGAAAATGGGTGTGTACAAATTAAAAAGTAAAGAAGGAGTGGTTCATGTATAGATACAACTGTAGGCATCATCTATCAGAGTATTTAAAAGAATGCACTCCTCTGGAATTATTATCTAAAAGAAATGTAGCAAAACTTATGTGTTTACCTGACACATTGAAAGTCACACACTAAAAAAAAAAAAATCTATGCTAATTGTCAACATCTCAGATATGTCTAACCCATCCAGGGATATCTTCACAGAGCAGATTTAGCTACCAATCTCACCAGTTACCACACTACCATCAGAACAAAGGATTACAAAATGACAGTCCTAAAAAAGTCAGTGCAATTTCCTCCCTTACATTTATCTAAATCGTTGAATATAATTAGACAAACTGTTAACAAATGTATTAACAAATGCATTAACAAATGTGCAGGACACTTTTGGCAGAGAAGAGTGTTTGATCGAATTCATGGAAAGCCTCACAAGCACACCCAGACCTCTCAAACTGACTCAGGCTACAGTGTCATGGGAACCATCTCTCATCTGAGTCCATAAGTGGAAAGGTGGTGACTGATGGAGCCTCCTATGATACATCTGGCTTCAAATCAAACAGGACTGTTATAGAAAGAGACTCTTTTAACTAACAATCAAGGAGCTGTTACAAAATGCAGCATTCACAGGAAGGCATCAATCTGTTCTTTATGCCAAGATAGCACAATGTACATCTTGAGAGATTCTGTAATGGGACAGAGAAAATATTGGGAACACAGAAACATGTGCTACATCAGCCTCCCCTTTCACAGTTCACTAAAGAAGCTGAGTGGTTTATTAGGAAGAATAGGGTAAAGCAGAGTTTGATCTAAAATGCAGCCAAGCTGCAAGAGCATAACGGAGTTGCCACAAAACAGAAACCACCGGAACTCAGAGCACCACCACCCAGTGAACAGTGGAAAAGAAAGGTTTGCTCTGGACTGAAGTCAGGGTGTCATGATTAGGAATTTTAAACTGGATAATGTTCTCAGATAATGCAAGTTGCTATGTGTCACATACTCATTTTACCGCTAAACTCACAACTTATAATGCTCACACTGTATATTTGCAAAAGGTAAATAGTCTGGGATTGAAGAAAATCAGCTTTTCAGGCCTTAAAAAGCAACCATTCATGAATTACTGACAGCGGAGGAAGTCCTGTCCTAACTCAGTACTGTACTCTTTTGTGGGGTAATGCTCCCATGTACTCCCACACCACTGGGTTTTGGGGAGAGAGGCAGACTGGAGACACCATAAAAATAAATGCAGAACAGGATTTCAGGGGTCAGAAGAGAAATTTCATGTCCATATGACTGTCCTTCCAATTTTTACTGTATCCTAAATAAGAAGCAAGACTTGCTATTCCTCCTTTGAACAGAAATTAGCTTTGGACAGCTATTTAGCTCTAAATAAAAATTGTGATCTGCTTGTTACTCAAAAGCAATTGAACACAGCAAATTCAAAACTGCACTTGAAAGACCAGTTTCAAACAATCTTTAAAAATATAACAGGCACATGAGCAAAGATTTACTGTTGTGCAAAGCATAGATGGTTTCTCTCTTCTTCGGTTTCTGCCCCCAACTTAGTGTCATCCATGAATTTACTAATGGTAAACTCAATCCTCTCATCCAGATCTTCAATAAAGATGTTGAATAGACTGGTCCCAATACTTATTCCTGGGGGACACTACTGGTCACCAGACACCAGTGGCACCATTCACAAACACTCTCTATGTCTGGTCATCCAGCCAGTTATTAACTCCATGAAGGGTGCACCTGCCCAAGCCATGGGCTGCCAGCATTTCAGGAGGATGCTGTGGGAGATTGTGTCAAAGGCTTTGCTGAAGTCTAGGCAGACCACATCAACAGCCTGCCCTTCATCTACCACACAGGTCACCCAGTCATAGAATGAGATCAAACTGGTTAGGCAGGACCTTCCTTTCCTAAACCCATGTTGGCTGGGCCTGAGCCCCTGGTTGTCTTGTACATGTAGATTGATGGCACTCAGGATGATCTGCTCCATAACCTTGTAATGATACTATCTTCCCTTCAATCACACAGTCCCCCAATTAAAAGAGGAAATTTGCCTTTAGATCTTCTTCATTATCACTGCTAATGCAATGGGTCATTAACTTTAATAACATGAATGAATTACACTAGCCCATTCAGTGCAATTAGTGTACAAGATAATATTTTAAGAACACACTTTGCACAGTAGTAACTAGTAGATAATGGATCTTTAAAAAGCCCTACACCTTATAAGGGCTACCTAACCCACACTACCTAATGGCATCTAGGCATGCTACAAGAAAGCAACATGTATGCAGCTCACCCACTGGACAATGTAGTCGTAGGTCTAGGTAACCACAGTTTAATGATGGCACCAAAGGGTGTTTTGTTAATTTAGAGCCCTCAAACCACTTTTTCAGAGTCACTTAGCACTCAGTAGTAATGGAAGGGTCTATCAAATTTATTTACATGTTATCAAACTACTTCTGGATTTGCAATGCATAAATCCAGATCATTATGCAGTATTTTATTTTCTACTTATAAGAACCGCTACAGCAACACACTTTCTACCAGTTTTCTATGAAATAACTTGTTCTTATGTGGTTTTGAAGTACTTCAATATAAAGTTAAATTGACTAATAGCATTCCTCATACTAAATTGCACCATTTATACGTCAAGTCCAATGTCTTGCCTCCAGCAACAGCCAGTATTCAGTAATTTAGAAGGAAACTAGGAAACAAATACTGCTTCTCAGCAATTGCTTTAGTTTCGTCCACAAGGGAAGCATTTCCTGACTCCTGAAGCATTTATTTTGTTCCCAGAGCGTTGTAAATCCATTTGTGCCAAACTTCATTCAAGACAAGTGTGTCACAACCTTGCTAACACAAACCTAGGGAATGTTTCTAGATGCCATCCAGCCCAGACACATATTTCAAAAGGTGTGCCTGCCAGCATCATCTGACTGAACAAGAAGACCTCTCTGCTTCATTTTCCTTTCCTCATAAAAAGTCTTGTTTAGGCCTCTCACTCCTTGTCTCCTACTCCTGATCTTACCTGCCCTCTTTTCCATGCACTATGGCGCTTAAAAACGACACTTGTTCCAAACCACTGCTTATAGCNGGACAAACCCATCAATCTGTCCCTACAATTTGCTGCTGAATTCTCAACTCCCAGATTAGGTCCAAACCAAGGATAATATTTGTATCTTGTTCACTACTTTTGTACAAAGTGCATGGGGTGGGACTGTGANAAATAAATAAATAAACAAAACCTTTTCTCATCACAAGTATGCCTTTTTCAGACTTGGAGTGCAGATGCAGCATAAGGGCCTTGCTTCCATCTCCAGAAAAAAACACTTTGTCTCCAGTGTTAAAATTGTTTCCCCCATCCCCAAAGTACTCAGATATATGAGAACAGAATGAAAGGTAAATGCCTTAGGTCAGAGAGAAGATATCAAAAGTCTACAAGCTGTGTATAATCACTTCTACAAACTGACTGGCATTACCTAAATATTATTTTCATGTTACTATTTCTACTCTTATTCTGCTCTAGGTCTGAGGGTCAGAAACATTCTTTTTATTCCCATCACACATTGGTAGCTGCTAGATTTTCTTGTTTGTTCTTATACCAATTAAGTTACCTTCTTTTTCTGAAGTTTACCTCTTACCTCTCAATATACATGTGTTGCAGGTATTGATGGATGAATTTGGTAAGAGATGAATCCCTTGTGGTTTAGCTGTCCCTCAGAGATTAGAGGAGTTAGGGGTGGGTGGACTTATCTCTTCATAGATATGCCAATTATTTCTGTGACTATAGGCCCAATCCCAGATGCATGAACATCCTGGCTGCTGTAGGTCAGGCTGTATTCAAAAGAAACAATCGGGTGCATGAATAGTACAGTTTATTCATATGCAATTTATATAGATGATTTGAGACTGCCAGTGATAAATGCACTAAACTGCAGAATAGTTGTATAGCTCTAAATGACAATTGGAATCACAAACTTAATCTCCTGGGGAAGCAAATAGCACAGCTGAGGTCTCAAATCTCACCAGAAGGTGTCCCACCAGAGGAAGGCGAGGAGGACAAACCCATCAATCTGTCCCTACAATTTGCTGCTGAATTCTCAACTCCCAGATTAGGTCCAAACCAAGGATAATATTTGTATCTTGTTCACTACTTTTGTACAAAGTGCATGGGGTGGGACTGTGATCAAGCCATTGTTCCTTGTGGTCAATCTTTAGCAGTGGCACAAGACATCTATGACTTCCTTGATAACTTCTCCAAGAAGCAGATAACTGCAGCAAGAAACATGAGACTGGGATAAGTGGAAGAAGGGGGCCATGCAGCCTTCACTACATTCCATATTCCTCCTCAGTGCCATGAGAACACAGACTACAGTTCTCCATCCAGCCTCCATGTCTGTCCTAGGCCCCAGGTGTTTATCAGCAATGTTGAGCTGTTCTTCCAACAACATGGCAAACAGACTAAGTGAGCTTTTACTACCACTCAACCCAGGCCAAGATCCTCTATTCTTCTTTACCTAGGCATAGTCCCGTGGTCATAGCAGTTCCTCTCCAGACTTCTTTCAGCCTAAATTCACTTTCTTGATGTGTATGACTTAACAGAACTAGTCTACATTTTCTACATGCTTTTTACAACAAACATGTTTGATATTTACTCTTCTTGCCTTACTTAATACAAACCATGCACCAGATTTTTCACCATGTGGCACTGGCAGCTCAAAGACATTGTGTAATCCATGTGGTTTCCTTAAAACCATCCTAACTACTGTTATTTTCATTTATCACTAGAAATGCAAAGAGCCTAGTAATTTAAAAGTGATTTTGCATTTTGTAAAACTGAGTAACAGTTCTAGCTTTTAAAGTTAACTTTTGCAGTTTATTCAGCTTAGATCAATTCACTCTTGTTGTTTTGCAGATCTCAATTGTTCCTCCAGCTTGTAAGTCACTTCCTGTCTCGTTTTTTCTTGCTGAGGAGCACTAAAATGCAGCTATATATGTCAACACTAATTATACTGGACCTGTAATTGATGGAGCTTTCGTCATTTAAAAAATACATTTCCCAGGTCTTCAGAGATCTGGTGATACACCTTCAATTGGCAGGAAGAAATGAAGTAAAACTTTTCTTCCTTCTAATGCGCTGCATGTTAAGTTGCAGTTGTGTGTAAATTCAGTAACACTAGTGATGTCCTCATTCCACTGACTCATATTTATATGTTATAAAGAATGTATTATAAAATGGACTCATGGTAGCAAGCTCTTTCTATAGCTTTTGCATTTTGCTGACAGCAGTACTGTAATTCTTAATGAAATGTAGAAAAGAAAGTATGCTAGTTTTTCATGACTTCAAAACAGCATCTAAAGCAGTAGCAGGAGAGGTATACAAATGAATTTTACATGAGGTACAAATGTAAAAAAAAAAGTGCTCTTTTAATAGGCAAACTAAATGTAAAGAAAGCAACATATTAAAAGGAAATGTTAAATATTTTAGCATAAGAAAAAATTCTATGCAGTTCAGACATCACAAGAATTTTTATACAGATAGTCTCACTATATAATCTTATCCATAATCCAATAAGTACAAACTTGGGGGGACAAAAAATACTTTCTAGCATCTTACTTCACTGTTTATATGATATAGGTACTCCACTGCAGTTTCTTGTGATGCTAAAATCGAGAATCAAAAAAAAAATTATTATGACTAAGCATTATGTAAAAAAAATAGTCTTGATAATCAACACCAAAAAATATTTCCATGGTTAAATTACAGAATTTTACTAATCTAATGGATTTTTAGTTCTGTTATGTTTTCCATGGAATTCAAAAGAACCCAAAACTTATGAAAATATGTGTACTTTATATTCAGATTGAAGTGTTTTTCATATTTCAGTCTGAAAAAATATAAAATAGCATACTATTATTTAAAGAACACCTGCTTAGAATTTATTCACATTTATAAGTCCAACAAAACTAGCAGAAATAAAGTTCATGTTAGCATCTCCCAGTGTAAAACCAGGGACAATGATTTATCTGGTTATACTCTTCATATGCTTAAAAATACTAAGTATTAGGAATCTCAATGTGCCTCTTCAAATCATGTCTTTATATGCTATAATCCAAACAACAACCAAAAAAAATGTAATTTCTAGATAGACTTTGGAACTAGGGAACTGGGTTTGTTTGTTTGTTTTTTAAAATAACCTCTGTGGTACATCACACTGTCATTGCACTTATTTTGGTTGTGTTAAACATCTGCCAAAACCTAGCAGATATCAAAATCATTGTTAGTGTTAAAAAAAAAAATTAAAAAATCCATTCTAAAAGACACTAATTCAGAGTGAAATGGCTTAGAGAGTTCAGAATATCCCTAAGGTCTTTCTATTCTGTTGATTAATCAGAAGTTCAGCAAATACAGTAAATCAAAAGACTTATTTCAATCGATGTCTTATTTCAGTACCCTTATCTTGGTATCTTTACCCATGTCTTAAATGTTTTTAATATGAGAAATACACAGGGGTATATTACTTATGCTACCACTCTATCTAGCAGCCTTAATTATGGACTGTTTGATGTTATACAAAGACAGAAAATAAATTATCCCTGCCTTCAACGAGATTAAAATGGAAATTTAAAGCAAGAGGAAACTCAGGAAGGCAAAGGCAGAATTTCTGAAACTGTCACAGCAGACTAAAAATTGAACTATTTTTGAGGTTGTATTTTATATAGAGACATTACTCAAAACTGAGTTTCTGAGAGGATATAAAGAAGTTTACAAAAGTAATTCTGGAAAAAAAAAAATAGGTGCATGTACAATAAGTGGTTCTGAAGGCTGAGCTAGCTGGAAGCAGGTCAGTTTCTACTATGGAGTGAAGGCCAAGAGCCCCAGCTATGACCTCTGCTTGGAAACAGGTAAATTAGGATTTGATGGGTAACAGGGACAGATGTACAGAAATAAGAGTCACAGACAGAGAAGCAAAGTAGGAAAAGGATATGTCCGACATCTCAAATCAAGGCTAAATGAAGTAGTGAGCGTAAATATATAACCAAGGTGGTGGCTATTAACTTTATATGCTAAATTATGATAGCCAAAACAGTCTCTCCAAAATTAAGACTTGGATTTGTGGCAGTAAAGGGAAAGATATGGCAAATGAACCAATAAACAGAAAGTCTTTACATATTTCACAGCATTTAGTCAATATTCCCGCACTGTTCATGTGTTTGTGTTACAGTTGTAAATGCATCAAAACTAAGAGGTACTGAGCAGGTGTGTCTAAATCAGTAAATCCAAGTCAAAAAGTATAACCTGAAGTGAACTAGTAACTGAAATGGAATCTTTGCATCAGCATTTTTACTGTGAAGTGAGATTTTTTTTAAAAATGGCAATTGCTGCCAGCTCAGTACACCACACTATACAAATATCCAGTCTTCTCTCAAGCCAGCTAGTGTTAAAAATGACAATAGCTTCAACATAACTTCAAAATATTTCAAGGTTCATATTAGGCAATTTGGCATCTAATGTGATTCTCTAAAGCACATTTAGATTCTTAAAATCTTAAGTAATCAGTTTTGAAATGCAAAACAATGGAGGAAATATTGAGGATCTGGCAAAATTGATTTTAAATGGCAGTTACTATGTCACTTTTTAAGAGTGGATAAGGTTAGCTCTGCAGAGAGCTATGGTCTTACTAACATTATGTCATATGCAGTCAGTAATAAAATTAATATTCATTTCTGCAAATAAAAATAGGTCTCTTGAGTCTTAAAGCTATACAGTCTTCTACAAAGCAGGAAAACTAATGTAAGCAAAACTTTTGAAATTTTTCAGAAAGGAAGACAATCTACCTTATCCCTTCATGGATGTGTGAAACAGTGGGTTTAGAAAGAGTTAAAAGCAACGGAACCTTGCAGATATCTCTAAAACTGTCTTATCAAACAAACCTAAACCGAAGTTGAATCTAGTGAATGGGTCATATGACTTTTACACATTTTTAGAGTAAGAAAACTACTTCATAAAACAAAGTTAAAACCAGAATTGTCAGAAAATGTAAGAAGAAAGTACAACAATAGTCAGGTGTCATACAAACTACACTGTGCTGACAGCAGTAATGCAAAATTAGACAACAGTGCAAATAGTCCACAAACTATCAATAAATCAGTAATTTTGCCGTTATAAGGCAGCTTGTCTCCAGTTGCAGCTTACATTGTATTTAGCCATTCCAAACCATATAGACTTCAATGTATCTCTTAGCACCAAGCAGGACAACACAGGCTGCAGCCTACATGGATGACATAAATTGGGGGTTTTGGCAGCTAAAAGAGCACTTCACATAGTATCTTTCAAGCCAGTCCATGATAAGAATTATTGTTAATGTGCTCAATAACCAGAATTAATTGCTTAACAATTAAGAGGTGTGACCTAAAGTCATACTTCCAATGGTTAATTACCATAGAATCATAGAATACCAGTTTGGAAGGGACCTCAAGGATCATCTGGTCAAACATTTCTTGGCAAAGATATGTTCTAGACAAGACAGCCAGCACCATGTCTAGATGAATCTTACAAGTGTCCAGTGTTTGGGAATACACCACTTCCCTGGGAAAATTATTTCAATGGCAGATTGTTATTGTCGTGATAAATTTTCTTCTTGTGTCTAATCAGAATCTCCCCAGGAGTAACTTGTATCCATTACTCTTCTCTTTTCCATGTGAGTCCTTGTAAAAAGGGAGTCTCCATCTTCTTCATATCCATCCTACTGGAACATGGTGAAAAGGTCTCCCCTAAGCCTAATTTTCTATGCATCTCCTGGTCTCTGTCACTGCAACCTGTAATTCCTCTGCTCAGTCTTTAACTCATTTTAGAGAAGGTATGCAAGATTTACTTTTTTGCTTTCTGCAGTCATGATAATCTTCCAAAATGTATCCGGGTAGCCCTGCTATGACAGCAGTCTAGTCTCTCAACAGCCTTAGATTCATTCTGTCTCGTCCAATAGTCCAATGTACTATTAAGGCTTTACCTTATCAAAGTAACCGCTGACTTGATCACCATCCTGTGCTGTATTCCTCCTGGAATTTGACCTCTTAGGCATAAGGAACTTGCTGGTGAAGAGAAAGGCCAAAACTACCTCATACCTATCTACATCTACTCTTAATAAATTTAGTGATGGCCTTCTTCATTTCTTCTTTAACTGCTGCTCATGTAGTAACAGCTCATCATTGAACTCCCTTAAAAGCATGAAATACAGGGGAGTTCTGGCTTCCCTAAAACTAACCCTGTTTCTGAATTTATCCTTTGTTTTTACCTTGGATTTACCACTTATA
>VWZY01011721.1:0-21335 GCA_013399075.1 Chloroceryle aenea | reverse complement strand
AAAAAAAAAAAAAACAAAAAGTCACTTGGCTGGAATACTGGCAAGGCCATGACAACATTTTCAATGTTGTGGCAGAAAAAAAGAAAAATAAAGAAGAAAAAAAAAAAAGACAGTGTTTAATAAAATAATAGAACTTCATTCAAACATATTGCTGATACAAAGGAATCTCTTAAGTATATCTCGAGATACTTTTATAAAAGTCGTTGGGTTTACAAGGTCAAAATGATTAAAAATAACACAGTGAGGAGACTAAAGAGCAAAGAAGCTAAGTGATTTATTTGTTTTGGTTTTCACAGAGGGAACAGAGAGGAAATATCTACTTTATTGCTGATCTTTAAAGATAATGAAAGTGAAGTGCTGTCAAACACAAAGGCTTAAAAGAATAAGACAGAAGAACTCCAGAAATCGTATTAACATAAATTACTTGGGCATGGTGCCAGAACTCCGCAGGAACTTCTGAGCATTCAGGCTTAAGTTCAGGATCTCTGGACATTATCTGGATGTAGAGTCAGGGGTAGGAGCCTCCAAGGCCATAACCTGCTCTTTTCATCTGTCTAATAATGATGAGACTCATTTCATTTCCTATAAAAGGGACAAGTTCTCCACAAAGTACAACAAAGTAGATTCACTGAATAAAACTGGAAAAGTGCTTTTCTAGATAAAAACTGAATGTGATGACAAAAGTAGGACTGAATTATCAGTGCTCAGTAGAGAGATGGGTTAGAAGAAATAAGCAGTGAAGAAAATTATCCACAAATATTCATTTTAAAGGTGTAATTAGCTCATTTCAGCTCTGCTAACACCTTTTGGAGAGGTGATTTTATTTCACCAGTATAAATGGCACAGAGAACTGCAATTATGAACCCCCTAGTGTAAATCCACTCTCCAGGAGCAGTTTCAACAGCTCTACCTGCAGTAAAGCTGCACAGCAGTGCAGAGACCACTGACCCCCAGGCAGCTGTGATTAGCCATCACAGCACATGGCTCATACTTCTGATTTCAAGCCCAAACCTCACACCATTCCCCATACATTTTTCCCATGTTGCAAAAAACCAGAAACCTCTCTGAAAGCCAACAGGAAGTTGACAGTACAGCTGAGGAGCGAATCCAATCCCACCTCCAAGCTACTGCTTTGGTCCAAGGATGGGTTCAGCCACAGGTAGACAGTAGAGTGCTTTTGCCTCACTCATAATCCCACAGCAGCAATACATTCATCTGCCACCATCATTATCTTTCTTCTCTTAATAAGAAGGAAAAGAATGTAAATTGCAGAAGGAAAGAATGTAAATCAAATTAGATTTTATATTGATAAGCTTTTGTGCAAGTTTTAAACTACAGGAATTTTTTATTGTGGCTTTTTTTAAAATTACTTTTTAATTACAGCATTCCAGAAACTGATTTCAGAGAATTCTACAAATCACAGTGAAAACATTGTTCACGGTAAATGACTTGCAAAACTCACTTCCCCTTGGAGTTTTTGAGGTAAATAAATTTGGCAAGCAACCTATATTTATAGCATCATTTTAGTAACATGTCCATGATAAACTTAAAAGGGTCTTCAGATGCTTCAGAATACAGTCACTCACTGAAATGAAATAAAAACTTGTACCTCCCATGACAGGGCCATTTATTGTATGTTGATTTGGCAGTGTGACATAGTAAAAAATATGAGGGAAAGAGCTCATCTGTGGTGCATTCTCTGTGTTAGCTGCATATCCAGCATGCCTCATCATGGAGCACGCTCTGATGTAAAACTTCTGGGTCTTGATCAACATCAGTGATGTCCAGTCTGTCATCTCAAAGAAAGGAAGCATAGAAATATCCCTCAGTGCACTTCTCAACTGCTGTCCCTTGGTAAACCAAGCTTGAGGCCACAACATAATCTCTGACCATTCTTTCAGACTACATTAAACTTTGCTTCGGTAAAAAAGATGTTTCACCAAACAACATCTAAATAAAGATCCATAATAGGGAGGTTTAGAGACCCTTAGATAAAGGGCTGGCAATAATCTCCTGATTTTAGATATTCAAGGAACCAATAAAGAGTGTATTCACACAGCACAGCATTGACAGCTTCTCAATTTGGTGTAGTGTGATACACTCCTGTAATAACAGAATATTATGGTCCGGACCATCCCTCCTACAGTTAATGGTTTTAGTACAGTAACATGCTTTAATCCTGCCTTTGGTTGACAAATACCAAATCAGTGTTTATCTGTTGGTAACAGCTGGTTTGGAAAACATTATCTATGCATTAATGTCACCATAGTAATAAACTCTCTTTTAAAAATCAAAAACATATGAACTTATCTAATAGAGTATAATCATATATTTTTTCATTGGAAAACAATTGTCTAACAGCATTTAATATCAGTATCAAAGGGACAAGAATTAACTAAAAGAATATTTTTTCCTGCATTAAAAGAAAGGTAGCGATGAGAAATAATGGATAGTGAATAGGATAATACATCAACATCCCATGGAAATTATTCTCATTAATGCCATTAGCACAGAGCAGATCTCACTAACATTGTTCTCCACTACATCAGCAGCAGAATGCTGATTTGGCTGAATCTTCCAGAATGTTCTCCATTTACTTGATCAAATATTTAGGTATACAGAAGGTCATACTTAAAAACAGACAGACATAAAACTCCTCCAGTTCCCATTCCCTAGCTAGCATCCTTGCAAAAACACACCTACCCAGTACTAACTCCGGTATCAGAAAACATAATCCTAAAAATTACCTCCAGCTAAAAGTATTGGAGAGAGCTGATACTGTACATACCCAGTTATACAGAGGTGTAGGAAAGATAAATTAATTCCACAACAAAGGTTAACTGTTATTTAGTGGTCTTCTGGCTGCAGTGTTCCTTATCTGAAAGGATGAGGGAGGAAAGTGCCACGACCCAGGGAAATTGGCATCGTCACCCTGTGTCTCCACACACAGCAGCAGAACAGCCCAGCAAGCAGGGCTGCTAACACTGCTGACCACTCAACTTCTGCATCCCAAGCTTTATCATAAACTCAGCTTTAAACTTGTCCATGCTTCAGCTTTTCAGATACATATTTGGTCTGTCCTTTGAGAAATATATCATGCATTTCCCCTCTGGTTATCAGCTTCTATCATACATGTGTTACACACTAGTTAATAACTTTACCCTCACTGTGGATGCTTATGTGTTTTAGCAGTATCAGTGCATTTGACTCTTGCAATATATTTTAAATGCTGTGTTTCTACATCGCTTGGTCTGCTTACCTTTCCCTGTGATTATGATTATCAAAAGTGACTCATGTAAACCTGTGTTAGCATCTCATGGACTACACCAACCCCACTAATTAGTATGTTATCTGTTTATCAGCCTCATTCTGAAGCTTAACCTCCTAGCAGTTACAGAGACACAGTAACCAAAATGTATTTTTCATAACATCACTGAATCTTAATGCATGAAATCAGTAAGTTGTTCAAACTTGACAGTATAAACAAAGGAATAGTGGATCAGTAATATCATATGGGAATGACTTCTAAGGATTAGAGTACGAAAAAGTAGACATGTTTCTTTTCATTCTATCCCTCAGACAGCTCAGTTTTAACTATAGCTTCAGGCCATTTGCTGCTGCTGTAGACCCCATCATACATCAGCAAAATGGTTTTATTCCTGGAAAGATTGTTCTATCTGCACAGTCATAGCAATATCCGCTTTGTCTTTTGTATAGCTTTTGCATTTTCTACTGTTTTCTCTACAAAACAGATGTTAAACTGGCAGGAATAAAGAATATATGATTATATGCTTAGATTAATTCATGTAGCACTGCTTCCAGAAAAAAGAAAAACACTACATCAAAGGTCTGTGCTAGGGATTGATTTCATATTAGAGCTGGACTCTCATACTAATGGGAACATCTTCCTGGTAGTACCTCTTTAAACTAGAAAAACAGCCAAACATGACATTAAGCAGCAGTTATTTACATCACCTTTCAAAAAGTCTGTTGTAGTCTGTCTATACATTTCATGCCACCAGCAACACTTCATTTAGATAGCCTGGTTTTGCAGAGTACTAGGTCTTCTGACTAATCTTATTACAAAATATTTTCATTGTTGTTTATAGTCCAGGGTAATCCTTTCTGAGTATCAGCTGCAGATTTCATGTATGTTTCACTATGACATTGATTGTATCAATCATAAAATATTTAAATGGAATGTTATATATGTTTTTCCTGCAGTTAGTAATTTTTTCTGGTATGAAAGTTCATCACACTGCATATTAGGTCCTATGTTCCCAAAACCTAAGAGTTTGATTCTTAATGAGGTATCTAATCAATAATGCAGATATTAAAATTCAAATGATTATACATAGATATAAGCAAATAATGAAGCATTGAAAGTTCTGAAAGACTCAAACAGCTTCACTAAATTACTGAAATTGTCCGGCATCGAGGGTCAGTCTCAAATAACTTTTAATATTTTTAAACTGCAAATATTCATATATAATTTCAATCAGTAGATGAATTTCATAAGATTAGATTCTATAATATTCTTTCATTGGCATGTCTATAGACATTTTCCTACTAATTTATTCCCTATATTGTAGTTTGTTATTATTGAGCTAGTAATCAACTGCTGAGGGAGCTGGCTGATGCAGTTGCTATGCAACTCTCCATCATTTCAGAAACATCATGGAGAAGAGGAGAGGTGCCTGAAGACTGGATAAAAGCCAGTGTCACTGAAGTCTTCAAAAATAGCAAGAAGGAGGACCCAGGAAACTACAGACTAGTCATCCTCACTTCCATTCCTGGAGTAGTGATGAACATTCTCAATGTCATCTCTAAGCATTTGGAGGAAAAGAAGGTTTTGGAGAGTGGTCAGCATGGATTCACTAAGGAAAAATCACGCTGGACCAATGTGATAGCCTTCTATGATGGCATAACTGGCTGGGTAGAGGAGGAAAGAGCAGTGGATGTTGCCTACCTTGACTTCAGAAAGGCTTTTGACACTGTCCCATAATATCCTCATAGAGAAGTGTGAGTTAGATGAGTGGACAGTGAGGTGGATTGAGAACTGTCTGAATGATAGAGCTCAGAGGGCTGTAATCAGTGGTACAGAGTCTAGTTGGAGGCCTGTAGCTAGTGATGTTACCCAGGGGTCAGTACCAGGTCCAGTCGTGTTCAACATCTTCATCAATGACATGGATGAAGGGACAGAGTGGATCCTCAGCAAGTTTGTTGATGATTCAAAAATGTGAGGAGTGGCTGACCCAATCAAGTTCTGCAAGGGCAAGAGTAGAGTTGTACACCTGGAGAGGAATAACCCCTTGTCCACATGAATAGACCACATGAGCAGGATCTCTCTCTATTAGCCCCTTCCCACCTCCCTCTAAGGGGAGGATAAAAAAGAGGAATAAGGAAAAAGAAAAATGACTTACCCAAGATTGGAAGTTAAGACTATAGAATGTGAAGCCCCCCCAGACTTCCCATCTCCTTATTATCTGGAGTATGGCAGGGCAGGGGAAGGAATAACAGCTGCCCTCTGACTCCTCAGGGTCCTTGGGTTACCACCTGTCTCCCCCACTGAGTCTGTTCACCCTTAAATCACAACATTCCACACCATATTCCATACCATTTCCTGCCTCACTCATTCATAAAGTTGGGAGCTGTCACTATACAGCAATCAGTGGAGTCAAGGTTGCGGGTCATCATTCATCCTGGCAGTCTCTCAGGGCAGGACAGTGCAGGTCATGTTCCAGTGGGGCAGGAATGGGGAGGAACTGAGAGCTGATCTTCTCTTAGCAGGGGAGATGGTATAGACTTCATTAGGGTTCATGACCATGTGTTGTAGTTTTATCCTGGATCTCTTGGATACCACACTGCTACCTAGAAGACACTTTTAACAACTTAGCACTATTATGCAGTACTTTATATTATACACTCTGAAATTAAATTCTCTCAGCCAGAATTAAATTCCCTTGTGGTACACAATGGACTTCATCATCGTCTTGCTTTACCCACCAAGTATGTCCAGGCTCTTGAGCAAAGAAACCCCACAGATGGGTTTGCCTCCACCCAAAGCAGGAGACACCCACACAGTTTTCCCCAACAGAATCCTCTCACAAGCAACACAGACTTCATTCCCTTCTAGTGTATGCAACAGGTCTGACTGGGCAGGACCATCTCAGCTGCTAGATCCTCTGCTGTTAACCAACAAGATGGCTTGTGCCAAATTCTTATCCCAGTTTCTGAAAGTCCCACCACACTGATGGCTCGTGTTCAGGTGGCTGTGAATTGTAATACTATATACTTTCTCATAACAAAGCAAAAAAATATAATAAAATAAAAAATCTCAGAACAGAAAATTTATACTACTAACATCCCATAGTATCAGTTTTCCACAGATTTTCTTGAGAAAACTGAAGATACTTCAAGCAGTGGCTGCAAAAACTTTGAATGCTCTTCTACTTTTCTGATGCCTGTCTAACTTAGAAAAAAAAAACAAACCATAGTACTAGCTATGAATCTCTATCACTGGTTATAAGTGTGCTTTCTATTTCCCCCACCCCTTCCATTACCTTTAATCTCCACATTTTAAAGAAATGTCTGGGTAAACAGACTAAATTTAGTCCAAACTATGGGCCTTTTTTAATATACTATTCTCTATCAGTCTGTCTTTTTAAAACATGAGCAGAGTTATTCAATATTAATGCTATACAGGTTACAGCTGAATAAGTCAATGTCTGGAAAACCTTCATATTATGAAATACGGCATTGTGTAGAAAACATTCCTCAATAGAGAGTTTATGCAGCAAATAATCTCAGTTTGGAAGAATGTAGTCTTCATTTGATTTTCGTGTCTAAATCACATGTGTTCAAAGGTATGCCTACACATCTCTAAGACACATACTGAAAAAATCACAAAGAATTATATTCATGTATCCAGCCATGCACTAATTGTTAATAGAGGGCAATTCTGTATTATTCTATCTATTACTGTGTAGTTTCCAAAGGTCAGATTTGTAAGGACATTAAGTTAAACAATTTTCACTACCCATTTTTGTCATTAAAACTTCTCCCAGTGCAGTTCTGATCTTAGATACAAAGACTGCAGGACATTCTTCAAAGTCTTTCCTAGCATCAGTATTTCAAGGCTCTGTGAACAGCACAATAAAGATGTGCTTTTGTAATTGTAATGATTCTGTAGATAAAAGAACTTTAATTTGTCAATGTTACTTCACACTTCCAGGATTGAGTGGCCATAACATCATTATAGTCCACCAGGTTATAAAGTGAGATAATCATATGGTATATACTTTTTCATATTGTTTTTTTTCATTGTAGTGATATCTTCAGATCAAAATTTATGTGATATTCCTATGAAAAAGACAGGAAAAATAAGGACATTTGCAGTCTTCATAGGACATTGGATATTCAGTCAAGGTAAATGAGGTTGATTTTATCTAACTAAAGGAAGCAAAATACTAAATCATCAACAAAATAGACTATAGGCAAGTGGTAGGGAAGTGCTTCAGTTGAAGGGAGGGAGGGGGAGAGAGGTGATCAGAAAAGAGCAGGAGTTTCAGAAGCTGCTCCTTCACTTTATTACAAAGTACTACATCCAAATCAGAGGAGAGGTAGGATGGGCAACATCCGTGCAGCAGTTCTCCTGTATGCAGTTGACACACATTAGACACAGCCTTGACCACAAAAACTTTCAGTTCAGTAGTGGAATTATCATCCATGGATTCAAAGTAATTGTTTAAAGCTCTGCTTATTGTAAGAATTATTTCTGCCAGTTTTCTGGTTTTAGTCTATCACAAGAAAAAAAAAAGAAACAAAAATAACACACAATGCCACAGTTAAAATTTAGGAAAAAAAAATAACAATAGATCCACTGCAAACAGTTTAGCAAACAGTACTTTTTACTTTCTTAGAGCAAGAAATAAGATTCTTGGGGTGTATTTTCAGTGCTAAAGGCTATTTTGACATTAGTATTATGTTACTCAAGGTGTGAACATAAATAGGTAGACAATCATATATGGTTTCTCCATTTCTTAAGTGACAGGACTTCCCTGACTGTCAGTTTGCTTACATTTGACAATTTCACTGTAAGTGAAACAAGGTTTTATAATGAAACACTATGCATCATGTAGGATACCACCTGAATTTAGAGAAAGCAAAGTCTATGAAAGAAATGTCTGTTTCTTTGGAGCTACTGCAAAAGGAGATGATGGTGCAGTATGTAATGTTAGGTATTTGTCCAACAAAACATTTTTCCTGCAGTTATAAGGTACAGAATATCATTTTTATAGGAAGAATTTCTGATTCTGATAAGTTCCAAAGTATCTTCTATTAGCTGACCTCATAGAATTCCAGGAAAACCAAGAAACACAGATTTTCATCTTTCCAGCAAAAGGAAAACTTAAAAAAGGTTTTTGGAAGGAATGAGAATGCTGATCAAAACAAAAGAGAAACCAAGTTGTTTTGGTTTTTTGCTGTTTGTTTTTTTTGTTGTGGTCTTTTTTTGGGTTTGGCTGCTTGGTTGGTTGGTTGGTTTGGGGTTTGTGTGTGTTTGGGTTTTTTTGTTGTTTAGGTTTGGTTTTTAAAGGTATACTCATTATGTGAACTGTATAATTATAATGGACAAGTAAAATACAGGTTTGACAGAAAGTGGAAATATTAATTGAACCTGAACAGTGTAATAATTGAAGGGCTGACATCAGAAGATAGATCAGTAATTGATATAAAACCTGAGACCCCCTTAATGTGAGTATTCTCAACCCTGAGAGTGTTGAGGGTCTCAGTGTTCAGGGAGTGGGGGGAATTGAACATTTGACTTCAGATAGTCTTCTGAAATGCAGCAACTACTGTGTGCCTTTCAGGGAAAATTCATTATTTACTTGCACTCAAAATGAAAAGCTAGGGGTTTTCTTTTCTGAAGAAATTCAGCAAAAGCAAATCAATGATGACCAAAGATGATAGGAGATATAGAGATTACCTAAATTGCTTGTCAGGATGAAAAGGATGTGAAACAACTGTGCATACCCTCCTGTGTATACCATTTCAGTTACAGAGAAAAACAAATTAATATTCATATATTAGATTCAAACACACTCTAATTTTTTTTTTTTCTTTTTGACTAGTAACAAGGGGAAAAATTAAAGAGAATGTACACAACCCTATAACATAACCATGTGAAATAATTAGAAGAATCAGCTTCTGGTAGGCAGATCTGATAATGGATGCAAACAATTTAGTTATAAAAGGCACCTGTTTTTACATACCAAAATGTAGATGAATTTCCATCTGCTTATTATTTTACATTGTTCTAAAATATATTTCTGCCACTTAAGTATCTGAATGCAAAATCCAGTGCTTCATGCCTCAAGTTATACTTCTGTGGCTAACTGCTGTCTTTGTTTTCTCTACAAGGTGAACAAATGGTTGTGATTTTATGTGTGACAGTGGCCAGCAGGTAGAAGGACATTACCTACCTGTATTCAGTGTGGATAAGGCTGCACCCAAAATACCACATCCAGTTTGTCATCCCTTGACACTGGTCCAGAAAGGCCTTGAGAAACCAGAAAGGATCCACCATAGGACTACTAAAATGGTTGGCAGATAGGAAGAAGTTAAGAGAGGTAAGCTTGTGTCTTTTGTGATTTAAGAAATGCTCTGTAACTTCCAAAATACAAGTTTTCTAGTGGACAGCTTTAGCCCTGACAATTGTTCTGTGCCATGTTTGGAGCTAGGCATCACATGAGGAGATCAACACCAGAAGTTTCAGGAAAGCACTCCAAGGCAAGACTGTTTTCTTACAGTCTTTAAACTACCCCTAAGCTAAACAGAATTTGCAGGTAATAGGAAGAACATTGCAGCCGGACTTGACAGGTGGAGTGAGCTCTAGACAGTAATTAGTCAGCAGGTAGACAAGCACAGAAAAAGAAAAAAGAAAAAAACAAACAACTAAACTGAAAAAACAGGGCACATAGTAGCCCACTCTGTCTCTTATTGTTGAGAACCCAAGTAATTGTGGCCATGTGCATCACCTTGCATTTCAGGTTGCCTCCAGTTATGGAGTTTTTTCTATCACTGCCATATTTTCACAAAACACTGAAATTAATTCCAACATAAAGAAATTATAACTTGCATACTTTTAAATGACCAATACCTGCACTCAACTAGAGAAACCATTCACTTTGTAGTCTCCATATTTTTTTTGCTATTTATGATATAAATAGTACTTCTTTGACAGTCATTATTTATACTATTTTAAAGATATTTTTTTCTACACACATGCCATTCATTTAGTTATGCATTTCACTGAAAAAAAGAATGAGGCATAAAGCAGAGCAGTTCTCTCCTAATTTGTTTCAGTAGAAGATCATTTTAGCCACCAGTGTCTGAACCCTACTGAAGTATAGTTTCCAATTTCCCTACTCAGCCATGGATAAAACAAAGCTGACAACACATATTTTTCTCTGTCAAAACATTTCACCTACTTTTCAGTGCACAGACAGCTTAAGAGCCATAGTGTAGGCCAAGATTACAGCAACTTTCTTCTTGTTATCTTAATATTGGAAAGGTACATGCTCTAGATCCTTACAAGGAGTATACTAGCTTAAAAACATATAGATAAAATGGGATTTCCCAAATGATAGCATCAAATGAGAAAAAAAGTAACTTGGACAGTTATCAGATGAGAGTGAAGAGGGCTAGGACAATACAGTCTGCTATATCTTGTCAGACACATAATATTCAACTGTTGCAAGAGTTGTTCAAGCATGTTATACACAGAGTTTCGACTGGATGAAATGCCGTGTGTACATCTTATTTTTTTGCCTTGCCCTGTCCTGTCTTAACTTTCAGAGAATGGCTGAAGTGACACAGACTGTTTATGCAAGCCTTCCCTTGTATAAAATGAGTTACCATCTTATGTAAAGTATGTTCCAGACATACTTTTCCTGAGGAAAGTCACAGGAACATGTGAAAAAAACATACACACAAATAAATTGCTCAGAGTCCCAATCATGAAACTGCAATACAGTTGTCTTTCAAATACTTCTCAATGTGAAATAGAAAGGTTACCAATAGAAGACTATGCTGTGCCTACACAACTGCAGAAACATGAACTAGAGTCAGACGTGGACTAAACATTTTTAGAAAGCTAGTATAAAGGCAAAGCACATAATTACTATTTACCAGTCACAACACACAATTACATTATTCCTTCTAAATTAAACAAGTACATAGACAAGAGGCTGTCCAGAACAATAAAGATAAGATTCTTGCGCCTTTTGTATCAAGACTAAAATTGCTACTTCCACAGAACTTTAACTGACAGTAAAGTCTATTATATCCAAAGTGAAGGACTGTGCACCTTCACAAGGAGCAGGGATTGCAAGAGGTGCTTTCTGTCCCTGGCCTGAAAGTGCATTTAGCCACAGTGCTGAGATTGACTCATTGCAGATTGCAGACTCTTTTAATGTACCAAGACCTCACCTACAGCTATGTGTTTCTGCCTGCTTGTACCTCTCTCTTGTGTGGGAGAAGTACATCTCCCTCAGTATTGCAAATATCTTACAAAAGTGTTTAAATAGTCTGCACAAAAAAATATATGTCTGGAAGCTGCAGAACGGGAGGATACAGAAAAGGGTAATGTATTTAAGCAAAATTCCTGTGTAATGTTATCTTTATTCATAACTTCTCTGCCTAAATCATGTTCATCTGAATAAAATTGTTTCTTTCAAATTATGATTGTGTTAGACTTTCCATAGCTGCAGTCTGAGCTCTCTGGGCTAGCAAACTGACAGACTAATTCCCTTTTCTGCTATAACAGATGCATCGATGGTATGACATCCTTTGCACAGGATGGTTAATGATTGTCTCCTAACCGAACAAGTATTCAATATTTTTCTCTTATTTTAATTTATGGTATAATGTGAAAGGTTTCTCCCATCACTGAAATGTAGACCTTTCAAATCCTGTATTTCTGAATCTGAGACAAATATATGGATTTATAATCCTATATCAATTCGGATATGGGTGAACTGTTGTCAAAACAATTTAACTGTTAAACATCGACCAAATCAGGCCTTAATTTTCTACTGCAGCTTCTGTGTAAGAAGAATCTTCTTTGAAAAGATTAGTTGTTCTACTTAGTCCACAGACATGTTAATTTCACAAATTATTGTTAAACTAGATTCAACATACCATTATATTTCTTATATTAATGTTTTCTTGTCTCCAATTGACACATACATATCTGGTTTGTCATTCACAAACATTTTAGGCAAAATTAAAACTACAGAGCTATAGAACAATATTGGGTAAAGGTGTCTAGTCCAACACTCTGCTCAGGATATCAGCAGAGCTAATACTAGTCAGGGTGCTCAGGGTCATGTTTAGTTTGGTTTTGAATGTCTCAAGGGTTGGTAACTGGTCAGCCTCTAGGAAACCTATTCCAACAATTTTCCACTGTAATTTTTTTTTTCTCATGTCTAGGCAGAATTTCCTGTGTTCCAATATGTGTCTGTTGCCTCTTTTCATACCAGTTCATACATTCCAGAAGAGTCTTGGTCCCATATCTCTAATGCCTTACATTAGGTAATCATAGAAGAAAGGGAAAATAAAGCTGTACTTGACACAATATTTCCAGTTTCTTTTTTATTATTATTATTATAGTTTCTCATGTTCTTCAGTTAGAAGCAATCAAATTACTATTAATTATTGCACTTACCTTTGCCTTCTGTTTCTGTCAGATACAAAGGTAAAAAGCAACTATCACTTGGTGAAGGAAAGATGCAAAATTTATGTTTTCCAAACTCTTGAAGCTCTCTGGGCCTACAAATTAGACAGAACATCTTGAAAAAAAACAAACATGTTTTCTCATAAGATTTTCAATTCTTTTTGCTTGTACTCAAACTATAAATAATAGCTGTTCAAGAACACTTTTTCATATACTTTTCTGGCCATTCTTTTTCACACTTTCACCAAACCATAAAAATAACAAAGCACAAACATGAAAAATAAATTTAAGTTTGAGATTTGCATGACTCTACTTCTTCAACAGAATTAATCTAGCTCTATGAGCCACACCAAGTAGGTTCAGAGACTTTCTTCTTTCTCCTAGCTTCTTTTTTTGATTTCTCTTCAGTGTTTTCTTTTTATCAATTTACTGATAACTTGCTATTCCCTTTTACAGGATACTGAGAAAATGCAAGATAAAGCAAGTCCCTCACTGACATTTTGGGTTGTATATTCTTGTAAGAACCCTTACTCCTCTGATTTCACATTATTCTCTTACTCTTTACATTAACTTTTCTAGAGACTCATGACATAACAAATAGATTTCAGTTCTACAAGACTGCATTTCATTTTTCCTTTTCCTTCTAGACTGACTGGTGCATTTTCACTCAGAAAGAATATTGAAAATCACGGTTTGATTTCCACATCTTTAGGTTATATCCTTTCAACCTAAACAATCCCATCCACATCAGTGGTGTGTTCACCTCCTCCATCTTAAACCATACCAAAATGGCATGAGTGGCTTTTACTAGTCCATTCAATTTTGATGATGTTTTCCATTCCTCATGATTCTGACAACATGGTAGCAAAGAGCACTTGGCTGCATCTCCAGGCACTTCCTGTGGAAAAATGGAAATACAGACAGGACATGTGGAATAAATCTTCACAGAAGGTGAAACAATAGAAACTAGTAAAATGAGTCCCACACTATGCCTATTAAAAATAGCAAGCACATTTAAGAAACATTTTAAAACATTCCAGAGTTATTGCTTCTTTATTCTTTCTTTTAATTAATAGTTTGGCCTCCAACATTGCAACATAATACATTTTTTCCAAGAGATTATGGTCATACTATTTATTCTTATCAATACAGAAGTTCTACATACCTGCTTACATCCTAATGGATCATTAACAGTTATTTCAGGTGATTAAAAACCCTTGGTCTTCAGCCTTATGGTGTACCTCTTCTATAGCAAATCAGAAAGGCTGAAGTCACAAGACAGATGTTTAACCCAGCACACACATATTATACTTGGTCAGACATTTGCAGAATGTATGGTAACCTTTACATCAAACAGCCCAATTCAAGTAATTTAACAAACAACATGACTCAGACAAAGTACCTCATGTTCCCAGACAGCCACAGGAAAGGACTAAGATATACTCAGATTCTGGGAGAACATGTGTCATCCTGCTGTCCATCATGCTGTACCCACCCAGATTATACAGCACAGATATACTGAGGACCTGGGGAAGTGTGACTCTCCTGAGACGATGCCATGGGAAGCTGGAGAAAAACAACAGATGTACTGGAAGTAAAAAATGGCCTGTGTCCAGAAGAACTGGGGCTGGAACCTGCCTTTGTGCACAAAGCACAGCAAAATGCAGTGGGCATGCTGTGGGAGGGAATCTGGTTTGGCCATTTGCTTGTGGACGCCTAAAACCTTCCAAGGAGAAAGACAGATGACAGTAACATGTATTTACTAAATACAGATGCAAATAAAAGTTGATTGGTATCAAGACAAAACTGCATCATTATGGCTTTCAGTACTGAACACTATTCTCCTCATAAAGCTCAAGGAGCCTTTCCTGCATTCATTATCTGTGGAAAAACAGAGGAGGAGAATGCGTATTTTATCACTTCTTTGAAGTGCAGCCAGAATGAAACTGCTGCCTGAGTCTGAACATACACTGTGCAGAACATGAGTGACCCTGCTGAGATTAGAATGGGAGACACTGTTTCCTAAATGAATGTAGTTAGTGGAAAATATAGCACATTTTAACAGCATTACTTTTTATTTTGTGTTTTGCGTAAATCTAACCACTCAGACTTTGCTGGACCTGCAGGAAAAAATAGATCTCTTCTGCATATGGGTACTGTTCATGAAGACATTCATTAAAAATGGATCACGCAAAGCTCCTTATAGGTGCAGTTCCAGAGAAAATGTAATGTGCAGCAGAAAGATTAAGTTCCTCCCTCAGCTAAATGTCAAGTCTTCACATGCGGCAATGTGATAGCCCTTATTGGTACTTCCTTGCTCTGAGCCTGGATGTGGTTAGTCTCATACAAAGAGCACTATTCCAGTAACTTGGAACTGACTCTATTGTCACTTATCTCTGTTTTCCATAGGAATAATCCTCGTAAAGATAGTGGCTGTGTTTTGACACATAAAAGAAGAATCATTATTGTACATGGCAGCTGAACAGGTCAACTGTTAAACCATCAAGTCGGATCAAGTTGCATGTGAGATGTTTTGAATCAGACAGACATCTGCATATATCGTATCAATATAAACTGTTAAAATAATTTTCATGCGTTTTTACTGGGCTAGCAATGTAAGTAAAACCATGCAACAACAGTATTTAGTATGCTGTGTCAGTTCATGCTTTCACTTTCATGCCAGCCAAGGAGCAGCTTCCTTTGAAAATAAATAGTTATTAATATGAGCTTGTACATAATTGTCATGCTTGCTGTGAAAGAATGAACAGATACTGGAGCTGAAACACCTTTTTTGGTTTACCTTCAGTAATAGTTCTTGCATTATTATAGTATAAAAGGTAGAATAGGAGGGTAGGCAAGGGTAGGGGGATGATATATATGAAATGTTTTCCTTCAGAGAACTCTTCAACTCATTTTCTTGCTGCCTGCATATGAAAAAGTGCCCAGCTGGAAACTTTGCTTCTGATTTATAGGAAAGGTCAGTTAATCCCAAGCAGACATTTTGCTAAATATCAAGATATCTCCCCAGGTGTTTTCTCTGTCTAGCTCAAAGTAAGTTGGAAGCTGAAGCATCAGCAAGGCTTAGAGAGTAAGGTAGAGAGATATCATCTTTAATCACTATCGCGCACAGAATTTTGCTTCCCAGAATTGAATGGTTTGTGGATCATAATTAAGATTATAAATCTACAGGCATTCTCCATTTGTCATAATACTTCTCTATAGACAGACTGATAGGGAAAACATCCTATCTTAATCTATTGCATGATAGCTGTACTATCAGGCAAAAAATGTGGAAGAGAAAAAGCACATCAAGAAAAATCCTACAGTCCCTACCAACCATTACCAGTTTCTCTGAGGTCAACATGAGATTTTCATCCCTACCTCCCATCTTAGAAATATCAGTTCACCCCAGCCATCACATCTCTGACTTCCAAAATATTTTCAAAATGTTCATTAAAATGCTGCAGAAACAGCAATTCAATGGTTGATTATTTTCTAAATGTAAGCAGCAGGAGCGGTTTCTTCTTTGACAGAAAAAAATCCAAAATCCAAACCCAAACCCATCAAGTTACTATAGGGTGCACAAAGCAAGTGAGGACACTTTATAAAATTAATACTCATGGAAACCTGTGGGTTTATCCAATGATGTGAAATAAAGGAAGCAGAGGTATCAACATCAACATTTGTTTAAGTACACATTAAGAAGAATACAAACTATAAATAAAAGGAGATAAAAGCTTGGCAGTAGCCCTGAAGGAAATTGCTGAAGTGTCCAGAAGCAACACACCATAACCCTTTCTATATTAAAATAGTATATCACACCTGACAAGAAACCCAGGGAAAGGAGAGCCACAGGAGATGCTTTTTCAATTTTGGTTTTCTGCAATTATGTGTGTCATATAGGCAACACTTACTGCAAGAACATGCATTCTGAAATTCATACTAGAGAAAAGTATATGAATCATACCTTTATTAAAGCAGAAATCTACTTTTTCTCCTCAATCACGTAAGCACCATTTTAACTCCAGTGTAGATGGCATGTCACTCAGCTTAAAAATTAGCATATACATATAGAGTAGAACAGCCAATACCTTGCAGAGTGGGACCCCAGACATAATATATTTTTTCATTCTAGAGTCTACATTTTACTAGGGTCATGAACACATGACCATTACAGAATGCAAGGAGGACTTTTTTTGTCCAGCAAAGAATTGATGATCCTTTACAAAGGTCTCAACTGAAAGGCCCAGCACTAAGTTTCACACTAATCCTTTTTTGTTTCAAAGTAATCTCACATGAACCCACTAAAATGTCAGTGTGGAGTCCAAAAAGGGCAGAGATGCTTTTGAACACAAAGCATACAAAAAGAGTCTAAGAAATGTGTAAGCCTTTATTTGAATCACATCTGCATTTTCTTACAAAATTATTTGGAAAAAAAAAAAAAAGACGACTATCTCAGCACTTTATTGAAAATGCAGCTGTGGCAAAGCATAAAAAAAATATTCCTGGCCAGAGTTTGTGTTCCAGAAAGCCATGGGGAATATTGCGTAAACCACTTAGCTGTCAACTTGTACATCACATCTCTGATCTTTGCATTGACTCATTGAAGGCAAAACTTCAAACCTCTGTTGCAGAGAGCGATCACTGCACAGAGCTTAGTCTTCCCTTAGAGAAAGAGATTTTGGAGAAAAATCCAAAATGTAAGATTGCCCATCACCATATTGCTCTGTAAAAGTCCACTTTTACAGGAAAGACTTTTCCTGCTGTGAGGAAATTACCTCAAAAGCTCCGCTATGTCTTCTGAACATCACTTACCACACAGGTTGTAGGAAGAAGTAATTCCTTCAGTTCTCTAATGGTGCAGCAGTGTTGACTGACTTCCTTATATCATACTTTGCTCAAGTATGACTGAAAATCTATTTTGGAAGATACTTTACTTATCTTTTGGCCATCACCATTAAGTCTGCAGAAAAGTGCCTGGGATTCCATTTCTGAACTTTTTGTTAGTTCTGAGGCTGAAGCTGATAAACAAATTAAAAATGAGTAGCTCATGGTGACACTTCCACTCTGAAATCTGCAGACATAAAATTATCAGGTCATGCATTTTAAGAACAAACATCTAATGTCTTCTAGCTGAATTATGAGACATGACATATCTGCATTTTACAGTGTTTGATGGCTTCCATAATTTTCAGGCATCAACCTTAAGTTAATTCAAAGTGGCCAGCTGTAAATTTGCCACAAGTTATTTTTAATATTGTGTAGTAGTTAGAAGAAAAATAAAATAAAGGTTCAGCACCAAGTAATCTGAGGACATACTCCCACTGAGGGTTTGACAATGTCTAAGAAATTTTGTTCGAAAAGTGTTTTCAGATCCAAAGTTTACAGAGCAGTTTCACGAAGTTTAGGGGACAGGTTTTTTCCAATTTCTGTTACATATGACAGAATAGTCCAGAGTAGGGTCAGAAGAGCATTCTAAAACATGCATCTTTTCCTTGTCTCTCCTGCAATTACTCTCAACTGATTAATTCTATAAGAAAAAATGGGTCACAAATTCAACACCTAAGTCTGACAAAAGGTATATGAATAAAATTATAATTGTTGTATAATTATATGAAAAAATGAAAAATATGAAACCCATCATTGCTATACTGTTTCCCAGCACTTAGAGCAAATATTTGTTTCATAGTTCCCTTACTTTCTCGTACACAGCATATTCCACTCACATTTATAGCAAAAATCTTGGTTAGTCCCTTTATGCCTCAGCAAAATAAAACCAGGAGAGTATAAGACAGATGAGATGACTTGTACTCCAAAGAGTTTGTAAAAATGATGTTTGAACTAGAAAATAAAAATTTGTGTGACATTTGAGGGATTTAACAAACATAAATCCCAGGGCAGTGCATTAATTTGGTTGGCAACTTTAAAAGCAGTTAAACAATAATAGACGTTAATTTAAAGAAAATGCCATTGAACTAGAAGGGCATAATGGGCCTAAAAGATTCATTATTCTTTGGGGAAGAGATGTGCCCCCAACATGCAATTCAAAAAAAAGAAATCCTTATTTCTAAGGCATGATGATAGTTCAGTTAGACTTCTCTTTTCTCTTGTATTCCACTATCTGAAAAGTGATGATTAGAGGATTTGTGGGGTCTGAATTTTTGCATCTCCTATGCTGTATGAACAATAGACTCCATTTCCATTTAAAAATACAGATTTGAAGTTCTGAATATTGATGTTGGTATGAGTCAGGTGTGAGCCATGTTTCTAAATGAATCGTCAAGCCCTGTCTTTTTAAAATACATGGATCATTAGAGGTGAGTTTCATTAAAACAACTTCTGTAAAACACTATTGGTTACTCATGGTCTGTTTACCCACCCTTCCAGTTTTCAGCTCTTTACCTTACACACACATAAGGAAGAAATCTAAAAGAAACCATAACATTTATTTTAGTGTTAAATATTAAATACATACTGGGGTTACCCAGAGTCAGTGTACTCACAAATTCCATCAATATCTTTCCTGATAAGCAAAATATTTTGCACTTGTCATTCTAAAAATCATTACTTATCTAGAAAGCACCAAGAAAAATAGATTGACAAAATTCTAGGATTATACAACGTTAACACAAGCCATATTTGGGAAATCAGAGAGTTATACCGTAGTTTTTCTTCTGGGACACTGGTAGGTAACAAAGTACACATAAAGATCCCTACCTAGTCAGGTCATATTTGTCACATGACAAATGTGGTTTCCTTAGCATAAGTACTGTGGTAGTATATTCTGGGGCACAGACTCCTGAGAATAAGAGAGATGATAGTATCTATACATTTGCATTCCTAATGTTGACTGCAATACTCAAGAGCACTATCTTCCATAGATGATGCTTCAGGGAATGATTGTAAGAAACATAATAGGGAGCTAAATCAAAGGATGTCTCAGCATCTGCCGAGACAATCACCTGCTGTCCAAGAGAATGAACTGCACCTTTGGATGGGGAATTATCTAAGTGTATTTTGTGAACTCAATCTGCTTTGTAAAAATTCATTTTAGGGAAAGATGAAGGATTTTTTATGTAACCAAAAATAAATTAAGTTCTTCACATTGCTGTAAATCCAGCCTAGCACATTATTTAAGTTCTGTATAAATATATTTCTTAATATAAATACATTTCTCAATGACATTGCAAGGAGGCTAGAGGGTGGGACAGACATCTTCCAGGTTTTCCTAAGCATTATCTTTCAATTCCCACACTGAAAGTTTGTTTCTTTATAGGACACAGTTAGAATCTTTTCTTCTAGAGAACTTGAAAGAAATAAAATTTGCATCCCTATTTGTGGGGTTTGTTTGTTTGTTTGCTTGTTTTGTAAATAACATTAGAACTCCTTTGATTTTTCTCATGATGCACTAACACAACCTTAGCACCTGTGCAATGTTACTCATGTGGTTTCATTCTCTTCAGATCTTCCCTTCTATTCCCATCTGATCCTGTTTGAAACTGACAGACATGTTTGTTACCTAAAAGTTATGTTCCTCATATGTTTTTTTTAAACCTAGGAAATATATTAATAGTAATTAGTTCTACATCTATATACATTCTTTCTGCTTGCCTCTTGATGAAAAAATCCCTTCTGGTCAGCGTACAAGAGCCTTGAGCGGATATACACGTATTTCCTAGAATGCGATGGCCATTTCTGCTGCCTGTACAGTCACACAATTGCATGCTGACTTTTATACATTTATGGACAGCTGCTGGTGGCTACAATGCCCCCTGCTATCAGCAGGTATGTCAGTTTATCAGAGTTGGCTCTTAACTGGAAACAGAGGTTATTCACATCACTTGTGGGTGAGCAGCTTCCCGCATGACCTCCCAGGGTTTATACTTAAAGTGAGAGGAAAGCAGAAGATGAACAAACAAAATACCTTTTGGAGTAGTTTTATTCTTCTCAATTAACACCTATGGACTGATGAAGATTTCTAGAAAGCATGAGTGGGATGGACACACCTTCTCATGATATTCAGCTTCCTGAATTATGTTCCTTAAAATTCAGTTTCTTTAGGGGTCATGGGACTAACTNTGGCGTGGTGTGACTTTTTTTTTTTTTTTTTTTTTTTTTTTTCCCCTATCTGAAAACATAATTCAATGGAAATATATAGAAAGAAAAAAACTGAAATGCAAACTGCAAGTCTTTGCCTGCTTCCCCCTCAATGTCAAAGCCTAACAGAGTCTTCCAACTCGTGTCTTTCCATATTAAATATGCTACAAAGAATCCTTCTGGGAGCACACACATTTCCAGCATCCATCCACCAGACAGACAAAGTGTATCCAGAGGCTCAAGGGCACAAGTGTACTTAGAAGGAAAAAGCTAGCACTTGCCTCCAAGGAAAAAGAGAGATATGCATTCGTGAGGAATCATAGCCTTTTATGTCCACTGGAAATAAAAGAGTGTAGTGAAAAGAGATGCTTTTCCAGAAGCAAGTGAATACACTTGCTACCCATTTTGTTAAATCATCTTCAGAAATAAACAATTTAGTACACAGATTTCCACATTTCTGTCATGTTCTTGACACTCATTGTTTAGCATTCACAGAATCACA
>VWZY01011720.1:21891-32119 GCA_013399075.1 Chloroceryle aenea | reverse complement strand
CGCCCCCCCCCCCCCCTTATGTACCAGGCATGATGTCAGTATGGTACTGAATAACACAACCCTGGTTCTGTCACCTATCCGACTGTGACTCCTCTCCCAACCTTCGGTGAAAATTAACCCTATCCTAGCCAAACCCAGGACAGCCCCAGAAAACAATAACCAATGAAAAGCAACACTTGCATCTTATAGAAAGCCTCCTCTTGGCATTAGGATGGTTGAACAGAGCTGCCATGGTCAGTGGGTGCAAAAACACATTTTTATGTTATGTCATGAAAACCAAGTTCCTCAGAACATTTTCAAATTAAATTTATTAGATCTGAGTTTGTACCAACTGAAATAAGCGTAACAAACAATAATAATTTTTTAAGGAGAGGCATTAAAGAGCAATAGATACTATATGTCAGCAATTTATCTTTCAAAACTACTTGATCAGAAATTAGTAGATTAATTGCATTTGGTTTACTTAAAGTATTGTTCCTCTCTGTCTCAGATGTCCTCTTTCTGTAGAAGATATAGAATCTGTTACTCATAATGGTATTCTCCCAGAAAACCCTGGAGGTTTTTCCCTAATCTAGGTTGTGCTCTCAAAACTGATTTAGCAGAAATAAAACCTAGCATGGATTCATGATATGAGAAAAGATGATTCATGGAAAAGAGGGAAAACTTCATGTCTTCTCAGACTCTTCTGTATTCCAGTGAATTTCAGCTGTCTTATCTGGTGCTCAAGTGGAATGTGATCCTTCTCTGGCTTGCCCTGTATAGTTCACTCTCAGGCATTACTTGTGCCTTTTATAACTTTGCCCTCTGACTTTCATCAGCCACTTCTAAAGTAGCCAGTCTTGGTTATAATTTATATTGTTTCTCATTTCTAATCCCTAAGAAACACCCTTCCATCCCTTTCATGAGCTAAAACATAATAAAAAACATATAAGAAACTATTAAGTTACAATGCTATACACGATGTGTAGCTATTAAGCTACACTTACCTGAAAATAATGTAGTGTGAATTTGCCTGAACATTTATTTCTTATAAGTTGGTGCCAGTACATGTTAACTACCAAATTAAATAAATAAATAAATAAAGGATTAGTCTTCTCTCTATTATAAATTTATAGATTGCAATACTAAGATTAACAGGGAATATAAAAAAGAATGCCAAGGAATTTGAAACTCAGAAAATGTTATTGAATATAGTTACTATAAACCAACTTTTTTTACCATAAAATAATTTCATATTTTTAAATATATTTGAAACAGAACTTAGATTTTCATTTCAATGAAAGCTCCTACAGAGAAACTGCAGTACATCTCTTCTGCCTGGTTTTGATGGCAGGCAGGAATCCAACATTTCCTCCCCACTTTCAATTGTAAAAGTTAGTGTTAGAATGCACAAAGAATAATTAAAAAAGCAGAAGATTGGTTCAATAAATTTATCCAGCATTTATCCATATTTCATGCTGTGTCCCTGCATACTTTCCAGACAAATACACACTAAAGGCCAGAACCACTTAGGGCCTCCCTTCCAGCAATGAAATGCTAAATGGTGTGAATAGTCTAAATACCTTGACAAAGAATAAGGAGACTTTCTTCTCTCAGGCCTAAGGAATGTGCAAAAAAACCGGTATCTGGGTTAGTTGTTGTGAATCAAAGAGGACAAGGGTAGATTGAAGAAAAGGTCTTAGACTAAACCAGAATCCAGCTGTGGGAAAAAGAAGACATTGCTGAGAGCTGGACTGGACTGGCTGTACAAAGGACTGAGGTATTAAAATGTGCATGGAAGTAAAGGAAATGTTTGTTTAATAAGACCAGAATAAAGAGTATGAAAAAGTAGAGAACAAGGACTATCAGTGAACAATTAGATGAAAAATTTTAGGGAAGGTTTGTATGGAACAGGAAAGAAGGGCAATGTGTCAAATGTGAAAATATGCAAATGTTCAAACGAGCCTGTGTGAGTAAAGAAAAAATGTACAAGAAGTTGGAGGAGGCAGAATGAGATATCCAAAATCTGGAAATAGCAGAGACAAGGCAAATGATCCTGAAATAAGAAATGCAGATTAAAAGAGACAGAAAAGAAACCATTTAGAAAAAGAGCACACACTGTAAAATAGGAGGAAGCTTACATTCATCCGTACACTTTCTCTTTTTCATACCTGAAGTAAAATACACCAAATTAATTCCCTTGAAAACTTCTGTAACTTCTCTAACTCAAATGGCAGCAGACTGCACAGTTACTCCACTGGCTCAGTAACAGGGTTCCATATGATGCAGTTTTCAGATAAGACAGAGAGAAGGATATCAGGAGGAAAACCAAACTGGAATCCACGTCTTTTTTTAAAGACTGCACTAAAAATGACAGAATTACAACTCTAGCACTAGTTCAGTACTTTTTAAATACAAGCTACATTTATAACAAATTTGTAACAAATATAGAATTCACCTTCACCTGTGGCATGACTTATTTTCTGTGAAAGGCAAACAGAAAGAAAAACCATTCACCTTGAAAGTCATGACATGAAACTAATTCATTCAAGTCTTTTCCTTTTTTTTGCTTCTCTTTCAATACATGGGGCCTACCTGCCTCCTGAGTTTCTCTCCAATTTACTGTCACACTTCGTTTGAAGATAAGTTGCTGGGTTCATCTGTGCTATTTTCCTCATCCTGAAGCTCCTGGTAGCTCTCAATGCTCTCATTAAACTTAATGCTTAGTCAGCTGTTCACTGTCTTTGGATGACTACCCTTTACATTCATTCCCTTCACCCAGCAAGGTGGCAAAATACAGCACAAGTGCAGCTGAAGCACAAACTGCTGATAGAGGCAGCTTCTTCTCTGAATGTCCTAACTCTGAACATATGGTTTAACATTACTTCCTTGCTACTAAAGTGGCTGGAGATAAAAATGATTACAGCTTATTTAGCCTATATTTAAATAGTTGCATCAGAAAATAAACACATGCTACATCTCCATTTGTCTTAGTAAGAACAACATAAGTTGCATCTGGTTATGCTTTAACAGCCAAAGAAACTATTATGACAATTTAATAGGTTATTCCACATTATAAAGAAAATGTTGAACTAGTAATACTTTTTGTAACTTCTAACTGAGTTAGAGTATATTGTTTGAAAGACAACCAGTGACAGTTTAAATAATACATCAACTTATTAATGCCCTTTCAGGTTTTATTAGCATCTATGGCTGCATGCTCTGTGTGAATTACAACTTCTGAACTGTGGTGTGAAAAATAGTCTTCCTAACTGCAAAGCTGAATAGAACCATGCAGAGACTATCTATATTACAAAGATCTTTACAACTGGAACAGTGGGGCTTCCTCCAAAAGAATTACTGCCTTTTAGCAAAGTTAAATCTCAGAAATCTATTAAGGGGATAACTGGGTGAAATATAATGCTTGTGATATACTGTGAAAACAAGTTAATGATCTAATGATTTCTCCCAGCTTTAAAATCTATTTTCGCTGACAATAGCTCTGCAGCATAAAGAGCACTCTATACTGTGCAGTTTGATTCTCAGTCATTAGTGTACTGTGGATCAAAGAGATGATTCAGAAAAGATAAAATTAATATCTCTAACATTCACAGGTGCTGGCCTGGAGACAAACATCAGCCCTAAAGGGGAAGGGCAATTTCATAAGATGCTTGGGAGAGACCATAGTCTACTAGGTATGCAGGATGGAGGCAGTGACTTCATACAGACCTGGTGTGAGGTACTCAAAGCAAGCTAATGGCAGTGTATATTCTCAACTAGCACCTGCCTGACCAATAAACCTTTTATTTAGCTCTAGCATTGTTAATTCCTGGAATAGAGACCAGTTTATAGCTTATATATATTTGTCTAGAATAGGATTCATTTTCACAAGAAGTTGAGCGTGTGGGTTCTAGGTGGATGGTGAGCATTGAGTTTGGTATCACTTGCTTTATATATTATTTCATTAGTATTGTTGTTATTACTGTTGTTTCTTCTCTGTGATTCTCTTAAACTTTTCTTATTTCAGCCCACAGGTTTCTGCCTTTTTCTCCCAATTCTCCCTCCCATCCCATCAGAGGGGTAGGGGCCTTGGACGAGCAGTGAGTGAGTGGCTTCATGCTGCTCAGTTGCCAGCTGAGTCTAAACCACATAATCCCAAAGAATTATCATATTGGAAAAGGAGTCTTATCCACCTCCTTCTTAATGGTCAAGGCTAGGTTGCATAATGACCCATCTATGTTTGCTAGACACAGATTGACAGACTGATGAGTAGTCAAGTATATTTTTTACAAGGATGTTTTGATTTGATGTAAAAATAGTGCTACTAAAAGTACTGTAATGAATATATCTATTTATATAAAATATAGGTATAAATATCATTAGAGTTGTTCAAATTGTTCTAGAAATCTCCCCCTTTTAGCATCTGCTCCTTCTGCTGTGTTATATTGAATCTGAAGCCTGAAATTTTCTGTATATTCCTCATATTTCATTCATTTACCAGTGTATGTAAGAAAGGAACCTCTCAGAGCTTGTAAGCTCAGGAGGTGATTGCTTCCATTTAATTGCACACACAGAAACGAAGCAGAACAGAGAACCAAGTCAACCTTAGAAGCACAGTACACGTAGGGATCTTGTTACTCTCAAATAGTGAGTTTTGGCCCCGATTCTAGTATGTGGATCCATGACTCTACCTTTCTGCTTTCTACAAGACATTGTTAGCAGTCTGGTTCTTGTGTTGAAAGCAGCTCCTGCCACCAGGCATCTGTGAAATAAACGTGAGAGGGAAAGAAAGGGGAGAAAAAATGATAAAGTTTTCAAGCACCTGTCCTGGAAGAACCTGTGAGTCTGTCCTAGCTTTTGTCTGTGAAGACATTTATGCTGAGTGCTCTTTCCTGATCCAAAATCATCTATTTCTCAAGTAACCAAGCAAGTAACCTTAAAAATATAGAAGAACAGTCAGGTGATAAGTTTGATTTGCAGCTGTACTTCCAGGATTAGCTTCAATACATGATTTACACTCCTGATTTACCGCCCATCTGATTTCAGTGACTGGCTGAAATGTCTAACTTCTGTGCTCCTATATTTTCACTCCAGTAGTGATATAAGCAGAGGATCATTATGTGGATTGGTAAAGCTTTGAACAGAGAAGTGAGAAATATAAGACAATCAAGAAATCACACTTCTTATTTCTGAGAAGAATGAGGAAAATCTCAAAGGTGTTTGACAACCAAACTCAGAAAAAACAATTTACCAGATAAGATACTATGAAAGAAATGAAACAAAATGAAATGAAATTAATGGAACAGAAATGAATGAAATGGAAGTCAAGGGGTTCCTGGATGAAATATTTAAAATGTGTGTATGATGGGGCGGGGGGGGAAGGATCAAAAAAAACCAAGTGGAAAAAAAAAACCTGCCTACTGAAGACATCCATGGATATTTAAGGAAGAAGTCTTGGGTCACTTTTAGGAACTTGTTGTTTCTGAGTCACTCTTACAGTATTTTCTCTCAAATTCTGCAGATGGTAATAAGCTCCTAGCTACTGTATTTCTAGCCATGCAGAGGAAATACAATTCACATGCCTAAGAAAGCCCAGTGGCCCATTACAGAAAAATAGGGGTCCATTACAGAGAGACTTTTTAATGCAACTGTCATCATTAACGTATTTAGCACCAGCTAAAAAGTCTCTAACAAACTGAACTGAATGAAGGACTCTGAATTCATCCTATGTTTCCTCTTTCCTTCCACCTTCATCCTCAAAGAATGCCTTAATTCACACACTTCTTCAGATAAAGGAAATATAGAAGAACCTTTACAAAGCTTTATTGACTCATAAAGGCTATGAAAGTGAAAGGCACCTCAAAAAATGTCTTTCAGGATTTTTTTTTTCAAAGCAAAGAGATTATATGTACACAAAAAAAACCCTGAAAAAATGTCAGCAATAAAAAAACCTCTAACCTTCTAATTTCTCATTCTCTATACTTACAACTTCTGTTAGATTCTCACTTTAACTGAACATTCTTTCACTTTTTCCTCTATTAGCATTTGAGGTTTGCTGGTTAGCCTTCCTTTTAATGTTTTGCTTGTGTGCTAAATCTGTGAAAACTCAATCATTTCAGATTACATAAAAGAAGGTCATCTCTCTCTGATTCTCACACTAAATTATATAAAAGTTTCCTTGTTCTGTGGAAGAAATACCTATGTATACTACAGCAGCTGATAAAATATTGGGCAAAATGTACTTGAAATTTTATTTTAGACAAGCAAATTCTAATTAGAAAACCTAAAAGAAAATAAATTAACTTTCCTGAATCCATGTCTTTTTTGAGTTATAAAAGAAAAGAGCCAAGGCTTTTCATTTTAAATATCCATTTGTTTCATGTTAAGATGTTAAGAACTACTGATGTCTTACTAATGGAGTTTTTAGCTGCCTAAGCATTAGGCATAACTATCTTGAAAGTATTCCTGTTGTGCAAATTCTAATTTATGACCTCAGAAACAAATCTTAAGGATCTTTAATGGCTGTTACTAAGCTTACTGAGCTGCAAAAATTGTTTCATTTAAGATGCAAGCACATCTATCTGTATTTGCACCTCAGAAATGCAGTTCCACTTGCTTGACATTTGAATTGCTTTGTCAGTTAGTGGAAAACAAATTTACACACGCACACACACACACAAGAAGTAAGGGTGTGTTATTATGTTTCTCCAAGGGGTAGAACATGGAAATATAACCACAATAAAACTGTGTTTCATTTGTCATACCTAACCATATCTCAAAACACCAAAACAATGTTCTCTATTAATAGACTGTATATAAAACACTGAAGTCCTTTTACACTATATTATAACACTATATTAAAATTGTTTATTATTAAAATTGAAGTATTATATTACTTTCTACAAATAAATCAAATAAATGTGATGGTCTATCCCATGATATATGTGACAGCTAAATCTTGAAATGTGCTGTAGTCTTTCTCCCAGCAGACTGGATTTTTAGACTCTCATGGTGTATTGATTATCCTCATCCAATCTTTCATTAAAAGTATTACAACAGTTTCTGATCTCTCAGGAAAAGAGTTTTATTCATATCTTCTCAGACGCTTGCACACTGTATCTTAATAGTAAGAGAACATAGACCACGAAGCTGTGGAGGACTACAAAGTTTAAAGATGCAAGACTGTTCTGGGTTTTTTTGATTCCCTTGCCAGGATGCCAGATTTCTCCAATTTACCTAATTCCATGGAGTTGCTTTATTTAAAGAGATGAGAAGAAATCAGATTCATATCCAAAATACTATAGTGAATTAACTAAAAAACTTGATATTAACTAAAGATAGATATATCTTTCTATAGAGTCTTGGCAATTAGAATGCCACTTCATACGAAAGGAGCATATGAAACAAACACACAAAGTAAAATGATGAGAGATTGAACCATATATGGGAAATCTTATCACTTAATGTATTGTTTAAATCCACTCAGATGTTATGGCAATCAATGGGATAAGACAATGTCTGGAACAAAATAAGAGCTGACAATATACACCCCTACTGTATTTGGAAAATCAAAGAAGCTACTGTATTTCTACAGGATCCACTGTGGACAGTTATACCTAATGTGTAGTGTTTTCATTCATACCCAAAAAATGAAGCAGTAAATGGTTTCAGTGACCAATACAATGGATTCCTGCTGTTTATGACTGCTTATCAGTTGTTTTATTCTATGAGAAAAGAAAATTACTATTCTATCTCTTTTCACAGCTGGTATATTGCATTGCAGAATCATTTTTATTTGAACTGCCATTTCTTTTTTTGAAAGGATTTTATTCTGAGAACTGTCCATTTTCTGGCTGTTTCTTTTTGAGGTCAGGTTTTTTTCACTTATAGCCACACCACATTTTCCCCTGGCTGCCATCCTAGTACATTCTCCCTCCAGTTCCACTCCAAGAAGGCTTTTAATGTTGCCTCCTAGGACACACTTTGTGTTCACTATCTTTTAACAAGTCACGTTAATGCAGAAAACTGTAATAAGGTGAAAAGATAATCTGCATATTTATGGTGAAATTCTAATTCTTTTTTCTCCCATGAGCTTTTCCAGAAAGTACATACAAGACAGCAGCAAAAACAGTATCTTGTTTTCAGTCCTGTAGAATAGAATAGAAGAGTTCCATTTGGAATGGATCTACAACAATCATCTAGTCCAACTGCCTGACTAATTCAGGGCAACCAAAAGCGTGTTATTAAGGGCATTGTCATAATGCCTCTAACACTGACAGACTTGAGGCATTGACCACCTCTCTAGGAAGCCTGTTACAGTGTTTGACCACTGTCTCAGTAAAGAAATGTTTCCTAGTATCCAGTCTAAACCTTGCCTGGTGAAGCTTTGAATTATTCTGATGTGCCCTGTCACTGGATACCAAGGAGAAGAGATCAGTATGTCCTCTCCACTTCTCCTCAAGAAGTTGTAGAGACCAATGAGGTTGACACTCAGCCTCCATTTCTCCTAACTACACAAGCGCAAAGATTCATAGCTGCTCCTCATAGACCATTCCTTCAAGACCTCTCACCAGCTTTGTGGTCCTCCTCCCAGCCTCTCTATTCAAGGACTTTCACATACTTTTTAAACTATGGGGTCCAGACATGCACACAGTATTCAAGGTGAGGTTGCACCTATGCTTCCTGTAATACTTCTAAAACATTGTTCTCTCCTTCTGGGATTTTTCTTTAACTTCCTCTCTGACCCAGTGCTCTAAACATGCACATAAAACACTCCAGGTTGAGAAAGACCTTGAAAGATCATCTGGACAAATAATTCATGGCGAAGAGAACCTACATGAGATTCTGCAGCATATTGTCCAGTCATGTCTTGAAACCTCCAGTGATGGGTACTCTACCACATCACTGGGGAGGTTGTTCCAGTGAATGATTGTTCTAACTGTTAAAAAATTCCTTCCTATGTTCAGATGAATTCTCTCCCACTGCAACTTGTACCTGTTGCCCATTGTCTTCACCATGTGGCATCATGTGAAGAGAGTGTCTCTGTCCTCTTTGTAGCTGCCCCTTAAGTACCGGAATACCGTGAAGAGGTCCCCCTTGAGTCTCCATTTCTCCAACAAGAAAAGACCTACTTTCTTCAATCTTTCCTCATAGGACAGGCTCTCCAGACTTTTCATCGTCTTTGTGGCCCTCCTTTGGACCCTCTCCAATCTATCTGTGTCTTTTGCATTTTGAGACCAGAACTGGACACAGTAATCCATATATGGCCTGACAAGCACCAGATAGAGCAATTGTAGAGAAATAGTCATCGAATCATATAATCATAGAGTAGTTTGGGTTGGAAAGGACCTTAAAGATCATCTATTTCCGACCCCCCTGCCATAGACAGGAACATCTTTCACTAGATTAGGTTGTTCAATGCCCCAAACAGCCTGGCTTTGAATGTGTCCAAGGATGAGGCATCCACAACTTCTCTGGGCAACCTGTTTCAGTGTCTCACCATCCTCACAGTAAAACTTTTTTTCCTAATTTCTAATCTAAATCTACCATCTTTCAGTTTGAAACTGTTACCCCTCATCCTATCACTACCGTCCCTAATAAAGAGTCCCCCTCCAGCTTTCTTGTAGGCCCCCTTTAAGTAATGGAAGGCTTTTATAGGGTCTCCACAGAGCTTTCTCTTCTCTAAGCTGAACAACCCCAACTGTCTCATCCTGTCCTCATAGAGGAGGTTCTCTAGCCTTCTGATAATCTTTGTGACCCTCTCTGGACCCACTCGAGCAGGTCCATGTCTTTCTAGACATGGCCCTAGATCTGAACACAGTACTCCAGGTGGGATCTCGTGAGAGCAGAGTAGATGAGAAGAATCCCATCCCTTGACCTGCTGGCCATGCTTCTTTTGATGTAGATCAGGATAAGATTTGATTTCAGAGTTGTGAGTGCACACTTCTGGCTCATATTCAGTTTTTCATCCACTAATATTAAGTCCTTCTCTGCAGGGCTGCCCTCAATCCACTCATCACCCATCCTGTTTGTACTTGGGATTGGCCCCAATGCAGGTGCAGGGCCTTGTACTCAGCCTTCTTGAATGTTATGAGTTCAGCCTTCATGAGTTCAGCATTATATCACATCCTCCAGAGGAAAATAACGTCCCCTGCCAGCTTTGTGAAATTCATCCATGTTTTGGGTTTGTCTGAGTTTTTTTTTTTTTTTTTCTAGGGGGTTTACTTCCCGTCCTGCAGTATTTCAGAAA
>VWZY01011719.1:149625-166685 GCA_013399075.1 Chloroceryle aenea | reverse complement strand
TTTTTTCCCTTAAACTACCATAGTGCTCAGGCAGGTGTCATCTAGACACAGGAAAAATTTGTGATACTCTTTTAACTTTTTTCATTGTTGGTACCTGAAGGAATGAAATAGTTTGTAGACATTCATAATAGTTTTTGAATATTTACTCCTGAAAATATGCAATTTGTATGGAGAATTAGTGCTGCAATTAAGTGTTGTTTGTGGTATGTGAATTGACTCACTCCCACTGAGGTAATCTCACTGCTTAAAACTGTCAGTGGCATTTTCTGATATAAATGTTCATGCTTAGAGTTGTTAACCTGGCTGCACTTAAGTACAAACATGAAGAATGTGGGCTCTGGAGTAATCAGATTTAGGTTAAGACCCACTCTGTTGTATAGGCAGAGCCACAGGTTGGATACCTCTGTCTCCTCAGGCTTGGCATAAAGCAGACAGCCTGATGGTGTTGGCCAGAACCACTCAGCAGGACTCTCTTCCTGTGGGAACATAGTACCAGAACTTAAAATGGCTCAAGATTTGCTTGAACCCAGATGTCTGAAATCCAGACTGAATGCAGTCCAGACTATCAAGGTTCTTTCTGCACATCTGGCAAATCAAGTTACAATTTGGTTTATATTTTCAATACTATTTAAGCAGCAGTGTACCGGTAAATGATTTCAATGCTATTTAAGCAGCAATGTACTAGTAAAATCTTAGACTCCAAGTAACAAGGTGTCATTGTCAGTGGAATTTGATGCCAGCATCTTCCAGGTGAATATGAAGTATGATGTTACCTTCTCGAGTAAATAATTGAGCTCATAATGAAAAATACCACTTTACTGTTACAGTCACTGTGTAAGGAATATGTAAATGAAAGCTGCAGTGTGTTCAAACATGTATTTTAAAAATTAGGGTTATATTTGGAAAACATTGTCTTTTCTGATGTGTAATTGAGGATTATTTATTTTCTAATTTTTATGTTGATGCTGAAATCCAGCTATTCCAGGAGTGAAGAACAGCAGGCATTTGATGAACAAAACAGCAGCGGGGTAGGAGCTCTGACCAAGAGTATGGTGGCAAGCCCTGATGTTAGAAACAGCTTTAGGATTTTTAGAGCAGATACGGAGCAATTGGTCTTTGGCGGACCATAGAGGTCTCATTGGAGGGAGAAAAAAATCCAGACCTTTAAAAAAAGGCTCATACATAGCACTTGCTTTATGGATCAAAGGTGTGGTAGAAATTTGTGATTTATCAATTCAGGATATGAATGCAGAAGTTCCTGCTTCCAATCTCCTACCTGATGAGTAGCTCCCTGTGTAGAAGGTTTATACATTCAGAATTTCCTAGATAATGGATACCAGATTCTTTTCTTTAGCAACTTTAGGTGTAGGAGCCTATCAGGGCTTATTCCCGAATAGTTCTGTATCTAAGAGGATCCAACATGTGGGTTTCCTGATGAAGTACAGTTTTAATTGCTGAAGGTTCAGGAAATTGCATAATTGGCCTGAAATCTCCCTTTTTTTCCATAAACCACTTCCTGTTTGGAAAGATCTGAGTTCACAAATCTGAAAGTTATGAGAATAGAATATATACTCTTCTTCACTTCAGTACAAGGAAAACCATGTTCATTTGTTATGGAGAGTGAGGTCTAGTGCACAGGCGGCAACAACTTGGATTTTCCAGGTTTGTGTCAAGCATTTATTCCTTAAAAGGTCTTTGTAGACAGAGTATCCTACATTAATATGAATAATGTAATTTTAATAACGAGCTCAGTTTTGGAATTAAGCATCTGGATGTAAAATGCTGACTAGTCTCCCTGAATATATTTTCTTAAATGATTCCTTGATACCTTTTTTAACTTGATGTGGTATGGAGCTTTAAGCATCTACCAAGTGTGACATTATAAGATGGATAATGGTTTGACCATTTAAGCAAGGCCATTTTGCCTTGGTGTCACTTTTTATGGATACTAGTCATGTAGTTCTGGAACATTTCTGTGAAGAGATTATTTGTGAAATACCAAGAATATATCTTGCTTTGTAACTGCATCTACCCAAAGTGACAAGAAAGAACTCCAGAAATAGTGCAGTGATATTTTTGTTTCTCATTCGGTTGCTTGTAGGTGCTTACTTGCGCTCCCACTAAAATCAGTGGAGGAGATCTAGCTCGTGTGTTGTTTTCTGTGTTGGCTTGCAGGTGTGGATGTCTTCAGAGACGCATGATAATAAAAAATGTGGGGTGTTGTTTTTTCTTAAGTTAAGCTTCTTAATAGGAGTTTTATGTTGTGTTTTTTTGCAAGTTTTTATTTTCTTATTTTCTTCTTTAAGCACGGAGTCATTGCTACAGAAGATGAGGATTATTTTATTGAGCCTTTAAGGAATATAACAGAAGACTCTAGTAACTTTAATTATGAGAATGGTCATCCTCATGTTATATACAAAAAATCTACCATGCACCTGCAACACCTCTATGATAACAGTCACTGTGGAGTTCCAGGTAAATGAGTGTCATTTCCTTAAAAAAATTATAAATTAAGATGTATTTTAAAATCTTCCTTGGTTTACATGTAGGACATTGGTGAATGTAGCAATGGGAATCCTCCTTTTGGGTGATGCAATGTGCCCTGTTGAACAGTAGTTTCGTGGTTTGTCTTTTTTTCAGGTACAGATTGAGTTTAGTATCTTTCAAAAACTGAGACACTGGAATGAAATTTTGTTTGATGCCTGTGTTGCATACAGTAGTAGTAATTAGCACAGGCTTCCTCAAAATGTGCTAGATGTTCTTCATCCTCCATCTGGAAAGCATGACTGAGTGACTATAAGAGCTCGGTGTTTAGTTAAGTGTTTCTTCTCATTTGGGCAGCCTTGACATGCAGCAGATGTGTTAGTATTGTGATGAGTAATGCATTTGGAACTGGAGTCCACATCTTTCTCATTTATAGAGGTTTGTAGTGCTTTGTTACTGGCTTTTCATTCAGTAGGATAACATTATTCCACAGTAGTTGAATATGTGATTTACAGGTGCCTTATGGGAAGGATTATATAGTTTTGAGATATTTTTCATGTATAAAGCAGTTTTAACTCCCACCAATATACTTTTCAAGTACTTTGTTGACATGATTTTTCACTTGCTTAAACTGGTGCTGAAAACTAACTTCTTGGAGTAAATCTAACAAGTGTAGACCACTAAAATAATGTGGAGTTTTTATGTAATAGAAAAGTATTCTAACCTTGTTATTGTATCTCAGAAATAGCTTATTCGTAAAAGTTCAGTCCTGGGCAGTTGTATTCCACGAGACTTGCTGCACAGTGCAAGCTAACAAATACTAATCTTAAAATAATGTTACTATTCACTGATGTAACTGCAGCTTCTTTTGGAGGTTATAACTTTTAATGGCATCAATTGACTAAACTTAAAGTACAGATTGTCTACAAAGGCCCATGCTTAGGAGACAATTTTTCTGGAGTGTTTCAGTTAACTGTGGTTAGGGGATGTCAGACTTTATGTATGTAGCTTCTGTTTTACTATGAAAGCATTATTCTGCCTACATGCTTCTAATACTGCAAAACAGTTCTAACTATTACTGCCTGCTAACTGATTGTAAAATAAGAAGTACTAATGTACGTTCATTTTGTAGGGAAAGCCATCACTTAATCCATTCACTTATTTCAATAGGCTTATGAAATGAAGCAGTGGCAGCTAGTTTGGTCAGGTTGCATTCAGTCATTCTGCTGGTGTCTGTTGTATGGATCATAGGTTGATCAGAGCTATACATTTTGTATGCAATTCTTTGTGAAAAATGCAGTAATCCTTAGCCATTATTCCTCTGTGTATTGGATGCTGCTTTTGTTCATGGAAGCTCTTAGCTTTTCCCAATCTTTCATATCTGTCAGGTCCTGAAGCCCTTAGTTATTGGAATGCTAAAGCACTGCTTTCTGTGAACCTGAGATGATTAGCATGCTCATTCATCTCAGTTGCTCCTTCTTCTGTAGTACATCCCATGAAAATTTCTGTAAAAAATCTGCTGTCCCCTCAAACAACAAAGTCTTAATTTTCCAGATGAAATTTTTCTTCATGTTCTTCTCACGGGTACTAAAACCTTTAAACTTGTTTTGTGAGCACAGTTTTATCTAAAAGTGACATGGAATCCAAATCATCCCTAGAATATCTAAAAGCTAAATTCAAATATTAATTTGCAGTTTCACAGATTTCAGACCCTATGACTAAAGCCAGATTTACATTCATCTTCAGGTGTTTGTCTGATTTTGGAAGCTTTGAGCAGTCTAGTTCTGTGTTGTAAAATGCATTTGTAGCAAATCTATAGCTTCTGTTTGGCACTGATTTTGTGTAGAGACTGATACAAACTTTATGTTCTGAAGAGTTTTGCCAGTATAATGTATATAATAAAATATTCTAGGAGGAATCTGCTTGTTTAGCTACTCCACTATTCATTGACTGGCAGGTTTGCCCTACTGTAATTTAGACCTGAGTTTCTCGTGTACCTATTTGGTATCAGGAAAGTGATCAAGATTTTGAAGTGTTGATTGATAGAGATAATGAATGTGTTATTTCTGACCTTTCTGAGAAAAAATGTAGTAATTTCTAGAAAGTGGGCTTGGCAATTTGGTGAAAAGATGAAAAGAATTGGTTAAGATGAGGAAGTGAAGGGCTGCTTCATAGTAGATAATAGAACTGCAGTGACTAGGTTTGAAGAGGCAGTGAGATAGGAAAATAGGATAGATTTTCATACTTCAAATGTGATTGTAAGCAGTTAGACATAAGAATGCTTAAAAAATAATAATAAAAAATGTTAAATTACTGTTTCATGTATGTATCATACCAAGTTAACTACGTTTTATTAAACATAGGCCTTGGTAAGAAGTTGACTGCTGTCAAATTCCAGTTGCTTCAATGGGATTTGAGGCCAGTAGGTTATCTTGCAGAATGTTGTGTTGGATGCAAACCAGCAGAAGTTGACATACAAAAGCTGCAGAATGGCAGATTACTTAGGAATGACTCTATTATATGCTGTCTCTGTAGTGGTTTTACTCATGCCAGACTTCACGGTCAGTGTATTCTAAAATGAAAAAGTGCTGTATATACATTAAGTTGAGTTAAAGTAGTAAGAAAAAAGCAGCACATAATACTTAAAAATATTATTATATTATTATTGCATCATACGTAAGTAACTTTATGTTTCATTTTGAGATCTTCTGTTTGTGTTCTTTCCTGCCCCTCAGAGAAGACTGAGAGGGGATCTTATTAATGTTTACAAATATCTGAAGGAGGGGCCAGTCTCTTTTTAGTAGTGCCCTGTGAAAGGACAACATCACAGGAAGTTCCACCTCAACATGAGGTAAAACATTTTCACTNTTAATGCCCACCTAACGTGTTTAGAGGGCTGACTTGGGTACCATGTGTGGTGGGTTGTTGTTTTGTTTTTGGTTTTTTGGTTTTTTTTTTTCTTCCTGGTAGCTATGTTTGATGTTAATAATTTTTTTTTTTTTTTAATCTAGGAGTGTAGAGGGAAAATGTCTTAGCTTGCCACAGAACTATTTCTATTAAATATACTTAAAACTTGACATGTTTCAGCTTCTTAAAGATAATTCAATCAGCTTTATGTAGTGTTTTAAAAGTAAAACATCATAAGTCTGGAGAAGAGAAGGCTTAGAGGTGACCTCATCACTCTCTTCAACTACCTGAAGGGAAGTTACAGCCAGGTGGGGGTTGGCCTCTTCTCCCAGGTCACCAACAACAGGACAAGGGGACATGGGCTCAAGCTCTGCCAGGGGAAGTTTAGGTTAGATGTTAGGAAGAAATTCTTTACAGAGAGGGTAATCAGGCATTGGAACAGCCTGCCCAGAGAGGTGGTGGATTCACCATCCCTGGAGGTTTTTAAAAAGAGATTGGACATGGCCCTTAGTGCCATGATATAGTAATTGGAGTTGGATCAGGGGTTGGACTTGATGATCTTGGAGGTCTTTTCCAACCCAATCTATTCTATGATTCTATGATTCTATGAAGTATTGATAGACAGTGGGGTGCAAGACTAAGTACTCAGGATAGTTTCCAGATTTCCTATTACTTTGAGACAAACTGAAGCCTAAGCTTCTCATCTGATAGTAAAAGGAGAAACATTTTTTTTTGGTGAAGTCTTCTGAGATCTTTGAAAGATGCTATCAAGATGTGCCTAAAATAAATTCTTTTTTTTCACTTTCTGAAATTTTTCTGCATGTATTCATCAGTTTTCAAATATTTAGAATAGATTTGTGTTTGAGTGAAAAATTATGAATGGATGTAGAAGTAGTATTGTAAATAATAAAAAAAAGTAATAAAGTAATTCTAGCACTCTAGGAGCATCAGAAACTCTCAAATATTACACATTTGTTATTTGAAAATTAAAAAAAAATCTGTCAGGGAGAATTTCAGACATTCTCAAATGACTGCATAAGTGAGATGAAAGTCTGTGAACAATTAAAGCAACTTTGAATCTCCTACAATAGATACCAAAACCAGGAAAATGCTTGGTATTTATTATAGAATCCTCAACAGGATTTCACACTTGATACAGTTTTTTTAGCATGGATTTTACCCGTTGCAGAATGAGGACATTTTTGTTACCAGCCTTTTTTCCAACTACCAGGTTTATTTTTTGTCTCTTTTGACTTTTCTAAAATATGCACCTTTTAATGCCAACACTGTGGCCTCAAAAAATACAGAGCACTGAAACAGTGGGAATGCTTTGTACTGCTGTTTTTGATGTGAACATGCATTCTTTGTGGTGTAGTTACTGCTCTTTGAAAATAACATACTTAGTTGAATTGCATAAAGCATTGCTTTTCAAGGAAGGTATTGATCCTATTTCAAGTCATCCTTAGCTAAAATGGTCTTGGCAGAGGTAAGGTAATCTCAGAAATAGTTCACCTGAGCAGTCCTGTTCAGGCAATTATAAATGTATCTGACTGTTAATGTTCTTATGTTTGTCCATAACGAGCAAGAATACCTTAGGTATTGTGAAGTCCTACTTGGGTATAACTAGACTAATAATATACTTCAATAAATTTAAGATAGATATCTGTGTGGGCCTTCATGGAAAAGGGATATTTGATTCAAGCAAAAATGTCAGTTTTGCAGGGAAGAGCGGGTTCAATTTTGTCCTGAGGACAGGAAATCAAATTCAAAGTAAGCTTATAGTGTTTATTTTGCTGATAATTTTCTATCTGTTTACATGAAAGAAGTACAAGAATCAACATTTTTAAATTAAAATTAATGTTAAATATAACTATAGTGAATTGCCTCATGTCAAGCCATTTTAAACACCCCATCACAGTTCCTTCATGAGGTAGATAAAGTATAATCTGATAGCTTTCTGAAGAGAAAGTTAATTTATTTGGCCTGAAAACTATTAGGCATGCAAGAATAATTGCCTAATGATTACAGTTTTACAGGAGGGAAAAATCTTATTTGGTGCCTTACCAGTATGTTTAATTTCTTAGTGTATTTTGATAACCTTTTGCATTAGAGTTTTTAATTTCCAGTATGTTTTTTCCAAATGTTTTATTTGTCTAGTTTTTATGCTTGAAATACTGAAATGTGCTTGTGATTGATTATAACTAATCTTTAGTATTAACATATAGGTGCTTAAGCCTGTCGATTAAGGAAGATTGATAATGTATTATCCAAAGTCAAGGAGAGTTGACAATATGAAAACTCAGTTGTTTTTCTATTATATAAAATGTTTTAAAATAAAAGAGCACATTTAATTTTTCTTTGCCTCAAGAAACACTTCTTATTGGAAGTTTGAAGATGGTAATCTCAACATAAACCAGCTGCATTTTAATGAGTTTTACACGTGATCCATCTGAAGTGTTTAATTATTTTGGTTCCTAGAAGACCTCACAAGAAGCAGTAAACCTTGGTGGATGAGTGATGCATCTGCTTTTCCAACTTCACTTCCAGTCAATGACACGTTAAGTAGTCATAGTCGACAGAAGAGATCAGTAAGCCTTGAACGGTTTGTGGAAACACTGGTAGTAGCAGACAAAATGATGGTGGGATACCATGGTCGCAAAGACATTGAACACTACATTTTGAGTGTAATGAATATTGTAAGTTTCATCCCTCTATATGTTTGTATCGATGTGCATGTACTGAAATGATAAAGCAACTGTAAAGTATTTATTTATTGGCATGAGTACTGATTTAAAATATGCGTCATATGGCAAATGTTAGCATTGTGGGAAAAAACATGGTACTGTTTCTGTTGAGAAGTATGCTGTGATCGCTTTTAAATTGTTTGTCTTTAATTTTAAATTAGTATGATTGCATTTAGATTGTGCAGTTCTGTTTAAATCAATAGTCTAAACACTCCTTGTGCTGCATGAATTATGAAACAAGGTATAAAAAGTTTTGATCAAAAAATGTGACCTAGTAAGTTTGTTTTACTGAATGGTAATTTATTTGTCCAATAAGCCCTCTTGATCAGGTGATAAAAATATCATGGTGGTAATTATCATTAAGGGAGAAAATAGGTTAAAATTTAACTATTTAGGAAACAAGTAATGTTTCTTGTCTGACTTTGTGCCTTTTCTTATTTTCTGGAGGTCAGGTTGCCAAACTTTATCGTGATTCCAGTCTAGGAAACGTTGTGAATATTATAGTGACTCGTTTAATTGTCCTCACTGAAGATCAGGTAAGAGCTGTTGCACTAAGCTTTCTATCTCTGAAATAAAATTACTGTGTAATACAATTTCATTTAAGTATTGCTTGAAATGGCTGCATCTGAGTACAAAACCTATCTTGTCATCTTTCACTGCTTTAATCAAGATGAAATGGAATATTCCTCATGTATCATCTCAAAAATATCTGTTCTTCAGGAGACTATTAATACACCTTCAGGGATGTCAGTGTTAGTTTTTGATCTTTATTTTGATATTCTGATTTTTTTTTTATATTGACATAATCGTTTATTAAAGTTGGAGCAAAAAGAATGCTTGTTCAGTAATACACATCTGAACTTGGTGTCAGATTTTACAGAGATAAAATCTGGCAAGAAGAGTTTATTCCTAGAAAACACTGCTTCTAGTTATAGTCCCATTTTAGTTTTCAAAAGGCTTAACAACTGACCTTAGTAATTTGTTTGGAACATTTCTGGTATGCATGTTGTATTGCAGCCAAACTTGGAGATAAACCACCATGCAGACAAGTCCCTCGATAGCTTCTGTAAGTGGCAGAAATCCATTCTCTCCCACCAAAGTGATGGAAACACCATTCCAGAAAATGGGATTGCCCACCATGATAATGCGGTTCTTATTACTAGGTATGGTCATTATAAGTATTGTGTTTGTTTTATTTTATTTCTGTAGCTTTCGTGTTTTTACCTGCTATATATGTAGGCTAGTTGTAATGTAACTGGTAGGTAATTTTAAGAGGACTAAAATTAATAGATGGCTTGTCTTAAACATAGGAGACTATAAAACTATATCTTAAGAATTTGGACAAGTAAGATCTGCAGAATACTTGGTTCTGCTGTTATTTTCACCTCATAATTGTGAATGCAAAGTATTCCAGTAGAACAGATGGATCCTATTATCATTTTATACTTTTATAATTGAAAAGAATTCATAAGATTATGGAGAACAAAACAGTATGGAAAATGTTTTGTTAACCATCTATAATGTTTTTTATAAGAATTATAAGCCAGAACCCTAACTACTGTAATAATATTTCTGCTGAAAAACAGGTTCTTGCAGATTCAGGCAATGTGAGAATCTGCTGTAGCTGTTTTGATTTATTGTGCTTAATGAAGATGAAAACTGACATTTTTAATAGGTAGTTTAAAGGCCAATATGTGCCAATTTATTTGCTTCTATTCTATTGTTACTGTGATAAATTCAGCACAGCCTGTACTGTAAGTTTGCAATACAAATAAAAGTATTCCTGTTGGTCCTTTCCACTTATGGGTAGGCAGCTGTGCTTTATGGGGACATCATTTTCCCTATTATTTATGGACACTATTTATTCTTTTCTATTTTGTTTAAATAGCAGCAGGTGCAGTGGCACTAATTTGGATTAGGAACTTTTTATTATAGTCTCTACTTTCCAGGAAAAATTCTGTACTGCTTTGTAGAATCATGATGTTCACTACAGAAAATGTTTAAATAGCAGTTGAAATAATGGGTCTTTTCTGGCATTTTGTGTAAAAGGTGGAAAAGTGGCTGGGGTTTTTTTATGGATTTGTTTATTGGTTTTCTTTTGTATAAGGAACAAATTTTTATTTTTTTAAGAGGAAAGGAAAGCTCATGAATTACTTGCATATATTGTTGCATTCATATTTCAAATCTAATTGTTTCATGTGGTCATTAATACCCCATGGTAACAATCAGAATGAATACCGGAATGATTTAGAAAGCTGTAATAATTCAAGAAGTTTTAAAAATTATATTAAAGTCTCTAATAAGAATACGGGGGAAGACATTAAAAATAAAATAGTTACATTCTAAGATACTTAGATTTTGATTTTTCATGAAGATCTTTATGCTCATTTTTTTGCATACAAGTCATTCCTTCACTAGGACTGCTCACATGAGAAATGGAATACATATTTACAGCTGTGCAACGCACCTGAGGCGCTTACTGGGATAATTTAGTCAGGGAGTGAAAAAGTATTCTCTTTAGGTGGTATTGTTTCAGTAGAAGCTCCCAATATATATGTATAAGCTGCATTTGCAACACTACATTTTTACTGTTACGTTTTGTTAATGTTTTTCTGTCACTGCAGAGCACAGTTGTTTGTTTCCTTTCACTCTAGTAATTTAGTACATTTTATTACTGTGTATTCTGTATTGGCTTCCCTATTCTGGTAGGATGTGCCCAGTATAGTTATGAAATATTCTGTGTTCAGGTGAAGTCTTAGGTCAGTGCTAACTTGCAGGCCTTGAACTGCAAAAAGACCAGGTTTTCAGGGGGCATGAATAATACCCATTGAAAAGGATTTATTTTTATGCTTTTTTCAGCAAGATATAGGTCTTATTGTAGTCTTCTTTATGGGGACTTAGTTAATTGTATTAACTATGCTGCAGAGTTTCTTTAGGCCTTGTGTATACATACTATCTTTTAAAAAGGACCTAAATGATATAAAACTTCTGACCGTATTTCTGAGAAGTTTATACTTCTTAGTATATACAGTATTTTAAATCAACAAATTTACTCAGTGTAGTATCTGCAGGATACCTGTCTTTATAAAGCATCACTGTACTTTTAAGGTCAGTTATATGTGCTTTCGTGATAGAATGCTTGTATGATTTTTTTTTACTATAACTGTAATTTATAAAAGTATACCGAAAGGCTACACTGATCAATTTGAATGGGTCAGTCAGGATTTTACTGAAACTGCTAATTATCTTGGATCTTACTAATAAAATGTATCAGCATATGTGAAAAATGGATTTTTTTTTTTCTCTAGTTTGAGTAAAGACAAATTACGATAAACATGTAAATACATTGACTTTAATTCTAAATAAATTACTGAAATGGTAATATGCTTGTTTTCATTCTATTTTGTTTCTCACCCAGTGAACTGGATTTAATGCATTACATGTGAAAGAGAAGGGTATAGCCGTAGTGCTTTAAACTCCTAACATATTGGAGTCGTCTTTAATAATCTTTTAGACATGAAGGAATTTGAACCTAGACTACAAAATATAAAGTTATTTTTTTAGCCTCTCTAGTAGTGTTTTGAAAGCAGTTTCCTGAACCTGTACCACAGATGCTGCTCTGCTTCGTATGAGTTATTACATTTTCACTGTTTGACACTGGAACTATTTTGGGTCATTTTCTGTATTACTATTTTATGGAATGTAGGAAAGTTTCAGTTCAATATTGAGTAGTTTTGTGTTGATCAAACCTCAATTTTTGAGTAATTGATGTATTTGAATATATTACCTAGTCTTAGCTGAGTATTTCAGTTTGCAGTTACAACAGCGTGCAAAAGTGGGACTGAATCTTTAAGAAAAGTTGTAATCTTTATCCATTCAAATGCAGAGAGCACCTTGGCTGCTCTTAGTAACAGATGTCTTCCCTCCATGATCCTTTCAAAGATGGTGTGCTCTACAGTACAGCGCTCACTCTTTGAAATTTCACCTAGATTTTTTTTTTCCTGTTGAAGACTATATTTAAGTCTTAGACTTGTTTATATTATCCTGTATTTGTCTAAATAGGGTTCTTGAATGCAAGTGAAAGTAAAAATACTAAGCAAGCAGATTTTATTACAGAGTTGGTTAACAGTATAATGCTGTTAAGACAATGTCTTCTTTTTTTCCTATGAAATGACTTTGATTTAGATAAACCTAGTGAATCCTTAACATTCTTTCATATTACACATTAAAAAAATAGGAGAAAAACATACATGATTCTCTTTATTTCAAGTCTTTTGGTAGACGAAAAGTAGTCTTTGTATTTGGCTCCTGCGTTTCTCCATCGTGGATGTCATAATCTCACATTTTAGCATAATGTTGGTTCTCAGATTTGTCATTTTAAGACCCAGTATAAGTTTTGAGAGTCTCTGTATACCTCTCCCTTGTGCATCCCACCCCAGTGTGATTTTTTTGAAGCTGCCTTTTTAAAGTTACTTCTTGTATATTTGCTGATATATATTTAAATATTTTTTAATCTTCATTGGTAGCCTGCTTCTTATTCTTGTTTCTTCAGAAACTCCTTAAGAAATAGTGTCTCCATAGTTTTAAAACAAGACTTTGAAGGTCACAATGTACACTAATATTTTTACGTGTTTTTGAAGAACACTTTTTGCAGCTTCCCTTCCATTTTTATCGATTGCGTTCTTCTCTTGATCTTATCGGTCATAAAGTAGTAATTATGGAATACTTCAGCAATATCTTGGTTAACTTGCAAGCATATACATCATGAACAAAACTATTCCTTGTCCTGTGCATCTGCACAGAATGATAAGGGCCAGAGGACTGTCTTCTAGGTTACACTTTGTAGCAGGGGTGGAGGAGGAGATGACAGAATTTTAAAAATGATTTTGGTTAGTTTGATTTGTCCGTCCATACTAAATAATTGTGGCTTTTTAAATTACATGTGTGAATGACTCTTTAAATTTTGCATCAACGTGATCTTTACCTGCTGTGAGGAAAGACCTAGAACTATTAATTTGCCTCCTGGTCTGTCAGTAGATAAAAATAAAAGGCATATCTAACAAACAACCCACAGAGAGGAAAGTTTCAGGGGGAAGCTGAGAAGCCCTTGTGTGTGAAAGTTAATCTCTAAAGATGCAGAACATGGTCCTTGAGATTCTAAAGTTTTAAACAGAAAAACATTTGAAACCTTACTCACTTAAACAGATGTACTTCTCAAAAGTTTTTACGTGAAATGTCATCTCCTCTTGGTAGAACTACTTACCAATAGTTGTTTTTTTAGAAAGGAAACCAAATCCATTATGCTCGATAAAAGCATTAAGATCTCTTTGATGCAGTTACATGCAGGAAAACAAGTGATTCCATGCAAAAATTGAATAGTTTTAGTTTTGAAACTTGCATCTTTCCTTTCCCTTCCTTGCCTGGTAAAATGTTGGAGATAACACTTATGTAGACAACTTCTGAAATTAATTACTTTAATTATCTTGAAATACAGAAATCTTTTCCTTGGATTGGAGTCCACTTGAGTTAGTTTCATGAGTGATTTACTGCTTTAGCAACAATTTATTCTGCAGCCCTGCTGAACTGATGATGTACTCTTGAAGGAATTTTTATTTGCCTGAATAAAAAATCACGGCTGTAAGATGCTTTTATTGATTAAGCCAAATGCACCTTGATTTGAAGGTTCAGTTGGTGTTAGTAAAGATGTTCATTAACACAGATGGTATAATTATTCTGTTTCTTTAGGTTTAAATGGGCTTGCTCATTTTAATGTTTGTGAAACAGTGAACGAGCTCTCAACACAGACTTTTGTATTTTTGCCAGGTACCACTGTACTTGTAATTCAGTAAGTATTGCTAAGCAGTGTGGTATGGCTGCTGTTAGCATTAACCCCAGTATTAGTATGCGACATGTCTCTACCAACACTGCTGAAGCCCATATGGGAGGCATTAGCATTACTTACTACACAATGGGTGGATTTTTAAATCTTTCAAGGAGAAGAAATTTACCAAACTGGTTTATGTTTATCGTATATGTACAAGATCAGCTTCAGAATGCTTTAGTTATTCCCTCATTCGCGTGCCCTCCTGGGCATGTCTGTGAGTTATGCATTCCGTGCGCAGGCCAGTACTGCCAGTTTTTCTATAGGTGCAGAAAGTATATCTATATGGCAGTAATCCTAAACTTTTGTAAATCTTGTGGTTCATCATCTAAAGAACAGCAGTATTTTTGGCATTGCTGTATATACTTGAGAGGGGCAAAATGTTTCTTGTTTCCTTTTGCATACCTGTGTAGCTCTGATCACACTCATGCCTTTAATTCAGGGGTTTTAGGCAGACAGGGATGATTTGGTAGTTGCATCATCCTGACAGCAGTCATAAAAGAAAATGTATTTTATGGGCACCTTTTGCATACATTAGTTCTCTCTTTTACTAACTTGTGCTTATTGGTCAGTAATACATCTTTTATTTTGTAATAATAAGTAATATTTCCCCATCAGGTTCTGTACTGGTTAAGGCATTTGGTTGTGAGGTAGGGCCAGCCAAGACTCTGCATATTACTTTCCTCCTGCAGGTCCAAAGTTGTTATACTTCTTCTCTGAGGCACTTTTCCACTTTTTTTTTCTGGGTTTCTTGACTTGTTGCAAAGATTTATTTTCTATACAAGGTATTCTTATGTTGATCTTCCAGGATAATTTCCTAACCTTGTCCAAAGCATTTCTGTTCCTTTGAAGCCCTGTGTGTGATCCTCATCCTGTGGTTTATTCCTTCATTTATGAGAAGGGCTCTTATTTTAAGAAGGAATTCTGATGCCAGCTGTATGCGATTGCTTCTTACATCTCAACTTATCCATTTAGTGTTTTTTCACCCTTGTGTTTTATGCAGCCTTTCAACTTGTTCTACTGGAGTTCCTTGCAGTGAATTTAGGCCACTGACAGGATGCTGTTTTTCCTTAGTTAATTTTTGTGCAAAAATTCTAAGATTGTGCATTGACTTAGTGAATAAGTGTGTAAGATTACTCCTCAGAGAGTTATGGTTGAAAAGGTCAGATATATATGTTGTCCTTGGTGTCTGTCATGGCAGATACTTAAAATAAGAGGAGCTCAGTCTCCATAATAACTGTAAATTACGTATTCCTCTCCCTTTTCAGGGAGTTAAAGGGTGTAAGTGAAAAAGCTATCTGTATATTCAAAATGGTGTATTTGGAAAAAAAAAACCCACAACAAACACAAATAAAACTTGAAATGTACTATGACTCTGCTGCATCAGATTGTGGGAAGTAAGGTATTTGAGTTGTTTGCACAGTGCTTGTGTGTGTGTGTATATATATATACACACACATGACATGTTCCTTACAATCCTTTTTAGAGAACAGCTACTGACCACTGACAGAATCAGTATTTATCAGTATGTTGCTAGATAACTGTGCTCATACCACAATTCTTAAATCACTTATTCCTGTGTCAAAATCATTTTGTGGGTCTTCACTATCCTAAGTCATATTCTTTGAAGAAACTACCCTAAGACTGACAAATGACAAGTTGTGGCTGAGAGATGCATTGTAACAGCTGATTAATTCAGGGTAGCAATACAGGGTCTCTGTGTGTAGATGATTTGATTTAGATACATATGGGACTAGATCCATGTTCCAAGTCTTACATATTCAGTGTGTGTGTGTAAATTTATACAAATATATCAGTGGAGGATTCTCCCTTGGTGGTTCTGTAGTCTTTTTGTGACCTGAAGGCTATGGGCTGTGAAATGATGGTAGAAATAAAATTAGGTAACACAGGAAGTAGAGAAAAATATGAAATAGTTGGGAATTAATAAAATCAGTGGGCATTTTACTTAATTCACCTTTTTGCGACATTTACACACTTACTTGCTGGGAGGGTTTTTTTCTGTTCCCCTACTCTACTTTAACAGAATAAGGCCTGAAATGTTCAGGTTTCTGCTCTTGGCTGTGAATTTTTGGGGGGTTTGGAGGAAGGAATTTAGTGTAAATTGTATCTTTAAAAGTTGTTCCTAGATTTTGTAGCTGAAGAGAATCAAATAGACTTTGAGGGAACTCGCATGAACCAATAATGTAGCTAGAATGTGAATCTGAAAAACTGCTTATTGCATGGCCAGTGTCAACCAGCAGATGACTTGCAGCAAATTAACAAGCACACTGTGCGAGTGCAATGTTTGATAATCAATAGAAGGCTGTTACTTTTAATTTTTCATGCCATCCATTGACTCTTAGTTTACAGTTGGTTAGTTAAAAGATGTGTATTCTGACTTAGTTTATAGAATTTGAGTCTGTGAGGGTAGAAGGGTGGAAAACGTATAAGGTATACCAAGAGTTTGCCTAATCTATTCCAGATGGACAAAATGTGGTCAAAATGTGTTTTATTTAATAACAAATCCAGAAGAGTGACCAGTGTCATGGAGTAAAGCTCAGACTTTCATGCTCTTACCAGAAGCTTCAAGTCTGAAAGCTGTTTTCTTTTCTTAATTTTTTTTTTGTAGATTGATTGAAATACTTGATACCTATTAAAAAGACAAAAAACACTTTAAATTGAAGACAGAAATTTTGAGTGTAATCCCACAAATTTCTATTAATATATGCTCACTGAGTGGAACTGGTTAGAAACCTAATGATTTCCTGAACTGGAAAACTCGAGAATACTAGTGCACAACTGGGGCAGTGCAACTCCTTACTGCCCCCAGTTGCAGTCTTTCTCTAAATGAGGCACTGAAATCTTTGATTTATCCCAATGCATTTTTAATTAACAATAAAACATCAAGCTACATTTCATGATGATAGTAATCCTATATTAATACCTTCTGTAGTGTGCAAATAAAACTTTTCCTTTTGCACACTAGACTTACTACAGAGGAAAAAAAATCAGTGAAGAATACTTATGTATGCTCTGGTTTCTCC
>VWZY01011719.1:127801-149608 GCA_013399075.1 Chloroceryle aenea | reverse complement strand
TTTTTTTTTTTTTTTTTTTTTTCTCCAGCCATTTATATTCTGAGTTGCACAAAGGGTCATAAAACTATTCAAATGATATCTTTTCCAGGAAATGTTTGGTAGTAATAATTTGGGGTATCTGTTAGAGCACTCAGTTATTGCTTGGCCAGATACCTTAGGAAGGGTTTTCTAGCAGTTTGAAATGTCATATTTTGTCTTTTTTTATAAAATACATAGACTGCTTTAAAAGTCTCTCATTTTTAATTTTTCCTAGTAGTATGAGTAGAATCCTAGCATTCTTCTCTTTTTTTACAACCCCCCTGCCACCTTTCTTGCTTAAATACAGTATCAGGAATGTTACTATCTTCACGATTTACAGTGCATGGCAGAATAATACCTATACAGGTGAGTAGCTGTGCTTCTCATTGTTAACAGTCCAGAAAAACACATCAGGCCAATTTCTACTGTGGATTTTCACCAATTTTGGGTTTTGTCTACAATCTGTTGCATCAATTCTGAAATTCTGACACCATACATGAATACATACTACATTTTCATGTTTTCTTCAGATCAGTCTGGACTATTCAGCTCGCCTTTATGCTTTTATTTTATTAGATTGCCTATGTATAAGAATACATCAAAAAAAAGTGCTTTTAATTAAGATGCAGGTTGTAAATTAATTCTTTTAGTGGCAACATCATATCCATTTAATTTTAGTATTCACTATTCTTCAGTTTCTACTAGTTTACATCTATCTGTCCTAATTTATTTTGCTTTGAGGTCAGTGGCACCATGCCTGTTATGTCAGTAGTATCTGGATAAACTTTGAATTTGAGTTTATAGCTTGTTCATTTTAATTACGCAAGTTGTCATGTAAGACCTAAAGTGAGTACTGTTTGTTCCATGCATTAATGAAGTCAGGTGTGTGAGTGTCTTAAACTTCAAGTTAGTCATGGTGTTTTCTCTATTAAATTCATTACTCTTATAAACACTTGCTATGAATTGAGATGGATAACTTACTAACTAGTTTTTAAGTATATTCATTGTGTTAAAATTACTTAAAATGATTATCACTACTTACAGGTTGTGGGTGGGTTGTTTATTTATTTATTTTTGTTTGTTTGCCCCCTTTTTTTTTTTTTCTTCTTGTTTGATTAGTGAATGTACAGAAAGGAATTGACACTTGCAAGGAAATATCTGGAAATTTTCCAGTCAAAGAGTAGACAGGAGCAGAGAATATTACAGAACTGTCCCAAGTAAGGGAAGGTGCTGTTGTTCATCTGCAGTTGTAGCTGTTCAGTTTCACTTTCATAATGTATGATGAAATGTAGCTTAAAAGGCTATTAACATTCTGACATAACTGGATGGTGGAGGATAAGTAAAAATCCAAAGCTAAAATTCCATACTTGGATATTTGTAATTGGTGTGCCGGCTTGATCACATGTGCTTGGTTAATTGTTACTCTGAAATAAAATTTTCTAAACAACAGATAATTTTGCTTTAATCTCAAGAGAAACCCAAAACTAAACTGGCTAATACAGGTCAGTAATTATAACATTATTGACAGTGTGAATAATGCTGCATAATCAAATTTCTTTCTTAGATCACCGGTCATTAATAATCCACACATGCACTCATACAGAATTCTAGGCACTCTTTGTTTAAACACACTTAATATGTCAAACCACTGTTTATAGTATTTCAAAACTAAATTAAAGTAGTCCATGGACAGTGTAGAAATAGCCAAAAGCTGTGTTGTCCATGTGGCCAGGGCCTGCCACTGTGGATACATGCATTAGTGGTACCACAAGCTAATAAATGTAATAAAAAAATTGATTTTTTTTTTTCCCCTCCAAATTATGTGGGGTTGTCTTAGTTTGAATAATGGGTGATCACTTCCTGAACAGGCAGTACTCTTATTCAAGCAATTTTGTATGGTTAAGTGAATCAGAAAGTTCGTGTGCCAATAATGATAGGTATTATAATATATGATGTGTTGGTACAGTAATGTGTGTAGGTCCTTTGTACTGAATATTTCATTTCTTGCATTTTTTAACTATTATATAGCAAGAGAGAAGTAGCTTTTAATTTTAAGTGCTGCTGAACTAGACTTGAATAGGGGTCAAGTTCAGTTTCAATGATTCACCACAAACAGGAAGATACTCTTTAATATAAAAAAAAATTTAGGTTAAAAAAGCATTTTTTATATTTAGGTTTTGCATATTATCTATAGACATGAACTTTTATGTAAGTACAACAAATTGTAGAATGAGTAGTGATGTGCATCCTTTGTTTTAACATGTATTATTGTATACAGTTAAGGTAATAAATTCCAGCAATGTGGTAATTAAGAAGAGAAAATGTTAAACAAAGTTAAGGGAGCTCTTGGGTTATGTCAGCTCGGACTGCCATGTGTGTTGTTGCTAATTTGACTTGCAAAATTGTACTAGCAGTCACAAGTTTTGAGAACACATCACAGTAGTGAATTATCTCAATATCGTTTTATGCCAGGATCATTGCTGGGTTTCTTTGGTTAGTAGAAGCAAGCTGAAAACCATGATTAAAAATTACTTTGAATGAGTTTTAAGTACCTGACTTATACTTTCAGAATAACAACTCAAGTGTGCTGTACCTTTATACACAAAGCAAGTAATCTTGAAAGACCATTCTTAACCAACTAAAAAGCACAGAACTCTCTTTTGTCCCATTTGCATCTGTCTCTTCTCATCTCCTTTTCATCATGCATAGTGAAAGCATTCTTTAATTTGAACCAGAAGTCCTGTACCTTCTGCTCTGTTTCTTCTCTGTTCTTTATTTCTTCTCTGTTTGGGACTAGATGATTGTTGTAGGTCCCTTCCAGTTGAAATATTCTTTTCTACTCTTAATGTTTTATAGAAGCTTTCAGCTGACGTGATTTATTCAGGCAAGTACAGAACATACCAAGTGTTTTAAGGTGAAAGTATGTAGTGGTGAACTTGCATTCCTTCAGAGAGAGGAGAGTTAGTTCTTTTCAGTGTGTATTTGCCTGAAGATTAAGGTTCTCTTTAATACCCTTTATACCACAGGATGTAATGTTTTTGGGTGGTGTCACAAAGAAGTGAAATATACTGCATTTTAATTGCAGTACAGTCACTATTTGTTACATGTAGTGGCTTTATTTCAGTGAATTAGATATGTTTATTTATGTGTAATGGAGAAATTATAATTATTCTGACCATTAGAAAAATCCAAAACATCACTGAAAAAATCAGACGCATTATACAGTGGGGCTTCTTCATCTGTAAGGGAAGATTTCCTCGGCCTCTTTGAAAAGACCTTTCTGCCATCAAATGCATACTTTTATCTTCCTTTGCCTATGACCTCTATACATGTAACTTCTCTTTAAGTGTCTCTGTTTAGTGAGTTATCAGTAAGATTATTTACTATGGCTGCAGTCCTGCATTTTGATCTGTAAGTCAAATACTCATGCTTATGTTAAGTGTCTTAAATACTGACTTGGCTCTGCACGATTACATATATTAAAAAACTAACCCTGCACAAGTATATATCATATTGAAGGATTTGGGCCATATAGAGGACAGAGTACTTTCCACTCTTGCTCATGGGTAATAGCAGCTAGATTTAGTGTATGGGAGGGGAGGAAAGGAGCACAAGAACACTGCATGCACAGACATGCATGGGGTAAAACACCCAAAACTTTCTACACTTTAAAGCGAACAAACAAAACTCTATGGATTCCTCAGCCTTAAACACCAGAGTGTCACTCTTTAAAACTGTAGTAATTAGGACTTTTTTCACAATGTCATAGTGTTATTTTTAAAAGGCATTTCTTCTGACTTGGCTTGCTTTTTAAAAAAAATTTTTAAACCCTGCCATGCTGACATTGTGACTTTAGTTCAAGTAATTTGACTTTTGAAGAACTAGGAAAAAAAATGGTATTTTCTTTAAGCCTGTGATTTTTACTGCTTCAGTGATCTGTCCTCGAGCTATGCCTTCTAAAGGTCACTGTTACTGATCTACTTGTATGTAGCAAATGATGTGTGCCATAAGCTTTTCTGTTATCCTTGAGGCTCAAGTGCATCCTCTGCTCCCCTGTTGCATGTTACGGAGATTGTTCTTCCATGCAGATCTTGAATCCCTTGTTCCCCAAGTGGCTGGTGCAGCTGTATGGATGTATTTTCTGTGAGGTGGTCTGGAGCAATGTTGTGTGGGACTGGTGATACAGATGTGTTTTAGTGTCTTATTTCTAAAATCACCTCATCAGCAACAATAACTGTTAAACAGCTATTTGGGAACACAGACCCATAGGAGTGTAAAATACAAGTGAACTTTTTTCTTTTTTAATTCTAAGACAGTAGATATATAATAAGTAGCCCTTGAATTAATTCCAAAGGTATCTCTCACTTAATGTACATAAGAAGCAAACAAAGATGAAGCATTCATCAAGGCCCTTTGGGCTGAGCATTTAGCTCTTGTGCTACTCTGTAGTCTTGTGGAAGATTTGGCAGTGAGGATTTAGGCTTCACTTAAGGATTTTTCATATTAAAAATCCATCTGTCTGGCATGTTTCATTAAGGAATTTCAACCTTTGTGTTACTAGACTTATTGTCTTCACCTTTGGAAATGCTGGTCTACTTTGATTAGATGAGTTAGAAAATGTGTGTTCTGTAAAAACCGTTCAGGAGCACAGAGGAAAAACATTTTCATACTTAGTAGGAGAATGTACACTCATTGTGTGAACCTTCTTCATAAAGTGTATGAATTTTGTATTTTGTGCACACTTGTCATTTACATGCATCAAATAAGTTTATAAGCATGTGATGGAATTTATCACTGTGTTTTTTCAGAGACAAGACACTTCAGTAATAGGTTTGAGATTAGCTATTTAATCAAATTGAGTAGAAATGCTTATTTAAATTATGGTGTACAGGATCAGATGCCGTATTTATGTATGTTTCTTCCTTGATTGCTAAGTATGTAGGCTCAAACTATGGGGGGAAGAGAATGCTTGTTCCTAAATCATTTATCTGATATACATTCAATTCTGCTGTCCTGTTGAATATTAAATTAATACAGTATTTTTAAATGTTTAAGTTTCTTGCAGTTCTGTGTCTTTGGGCCCAAACTGTTGTAGTTTCTTCTTGATTTTTACGCTGTGAACATAGAAAGCTCCAAGTCATATTAATCCATGTCTTTTTTCAATCCTGAGAAAAAGGATTTCAGATTTTAAGATGGAGAATCAATTATTTTTTTTTTTTACGCTTGCAGTTCTCTACCCAGGAAATGGAATTGTTTGGAGTTGTATAGTATATTTTTAAGGAACTGTGTTTATTGTAAAAAGAGTGTAGTGCTTCTGTCAACCTTTCAAACAAATCTGCCTTTTTCTGATTTAATTATTATCAAAGATTAGTACTTGATCTACTGTGGTCAGCTCAAAAATACAATTTGGAAGCGACAGGCCTCACTAATTATTCTTGCCTGTGCACGTTTACGCAACATTTAGGTGCATTAAGCACTGCAGCTGTAGACTTTTTTTTTGCCTTTGGTATATCTGTATTGTATGTACAAGACCTCCCCATTCATAAAGAGGAATTTCTCCTCAATTGCACTAGGTTGGGACACGCTATTTTCTTGCAGTATGCCAAACCTTCCTTCTCCTGGCCTCACTATTTTGTTATGACCGCTTTCACTTAGTACGTGTAAAGAATTTCACTTGCATAAACTTCTTATTAAAAACAAACAACTTCACTTGCCATTGTAGCTGAAAGATTTGAAATACAAGCAGTTTAGTAAAAAAGGTAGTTTTGTTGAAAAATATTTATTTCCATGCCTGCCATCCGAGTGGGGCATCAGCATTCACTGTGAGCACAAGATGATTACTTGAGATTGGTTGTGATGGATGCAGCCATGGGTACAGACACATAGCCTCTATTGCCCTGTACCCCAGGAATAGTCTCCAGCAACTTCAGTACTACAATAAAGTCTTCTGCAACAAGAATCTTGTATTGTCAGCACTTCAAGAAAGAAGCAAAATAACTACTGGTATCTACTGTGCATCAAAATGTACCTTGATGCACCATTCTTTCCAATCCTCCTTTCTGCTTTCTTGGTCTCTACAGAATGTGGGTTTTGACAATGAGAGAAGATGTTGTAGGTGAGTATGAGTATGAACATGTGTGTCGCTGGGGAGGGGTGGAAATCAAACCATGTCAGTGCAGAGCAGGGAGTGAGAGATTGGTTGTCTGTCAATACTATGGCACAAAAGAAGTCCATAATAATACTGGTTTTATGAGTTTTATGAAAATGTTCATTTGGACAGTGTATGTTGAAGAGTTTACTCTGTTGATAATTAACTTCATTTATGCAATCCACCAAAATCTCTTCCTCTTTGTTTTGACTGTTGCAGCATGTATCATTCTTATGAATTAAGTCAGTTTTATATGCTGAAACCAAGCTTAAGAAACTCTTGTTTTCCAATAGTATGGACTCCCTCAACACTATATGTGACATATTTTCATAGTTTCTCTCAAAACAAAATCTTGATGGTCTCCTATTCCGCACATCTAGTTTTCCCACATTGTTACAAAGTAATTTCCTGTTACATTTGGTGAGGTCACATCCAAGACTGCCAGCTCATGATTGCTTCATGTTTTCAAATACAGATTTTTGGAGGAGACTTTAGAAATAAGGTCAGATATTACTTAAGTTTTGCTTTCCACAGAGGAAATCCTTGGAAACAATTAATGTTTTTTAGCTTTTTTTTTTTTTTAGTAGCCCTCATAAAACTGCTGTTGCTTATTCTTGAGTAAACTGTAGTTTGTATGAGTTTGAGTGTGTTTTCCCCCTAAGACAGTAAATGAAAAGTGAATCTGACCTATTTAGTTGAAAAATGTAATGAGAAATGAAGGACTGGAAAGGGAATGCTATGCAGTCTTCACACAGCTTTTAAGTTCTGCAGGGGTTCCAGGAAGGCAGTTTCCTATTGTTTTCATTATACTATATTTGTAGTAAATATGTGAAAATTTCATAGCCTAGCTTTTAAAAATAAAGGATCTCTATGCCATGCTCTTTTGTAAAATCTTCCAGCTATACCATCTCCATTGAAGTTGATAAAAGCTGCTCAGGGGTAAGTGCTTCTGAAGCATATTTCTGCTTTTTAAATTACCACTATAGAAGGGTTTTTGTTTTAAGACTTCCTCATTCTCAAAGCCACCACTGGCAAATAAAAAAAGTAAAATTTTGATTCTGTCAAATATGCAGCATTTATCAAATCTGACGGAAGGCTGTGGTAAGCAATTAAGTAATATTAGAGATACTACTATGTAAGCTTCATGCCCAGCTTATTGCTCAGGTCTTCCAATTAGTGTGAGTTCTTTGTGGAAGGCAAACTGTCTACAGGGAAGGACTCTCCATATTAAAGAACTATTTTTTAATGTCTGGAAGCTTTAACAATGTCAATTATGGCTGAGTTTCTACCCCGCTGTGTATTTTTTCCCCCTGTGTTGCTTGTACAATGCTGAGTTTTGTCTAGAAATAAAGGCTTGATTTTCATGTGGTGTAGCAGCTTAGCGTGCTTAGTGACAAAATCAGATTTTCTGAATATAGTCTATAAATGTTTCTGAATAGGAGCCATCGTATTAATTCACTCCATGTAAATACTACCTTTACAAACATCACAGAGGAAGAGGTAATAGTTATTTGTTTGGGGTTTTTTTTAGAACTTATGTGGTAGAATGCTTTTTTGTTTAATTTCTTTACTGAAATAGCATTAGCCTATTAACAAGTATTTTTTTAAAGATGAGGCAATTTCTGAGAGTAAATTTAAACAAACTTTTAAGATATACCCATGCCTTTCAAAGAGATATTGGCAGTGAAGGTTATGTTTCATTTCTAATAGTTTTCATGGAGTAGATTTCAGGTGTATGATGAACACTGTGCAGATGTGTAAAGGGGACAGCAGGAATGGGTTCACAAACATCCAGAACCAATCACATGCATTCTACAGTTTAAGAATTTGGAATCTATAGATAAGTAATGCTCTTGTATATTTGGCAAAGAGTGAGGCAGAGCACAGTTAAAGATCACATACTTTTCTTTGACTTCTGTACACACTTCTAGAAGTAGTTAAATTTTCTGCAGAGCTATACTTTCATATGTTGCAGAGTTGATTATCAAAAGGTTTGTTAATTCGGGGGTCAAATAAATTAATAATGCTTTCTTTAAATGGTTCAACATTTTTTTTGATGTTCTGTCATCCAACATACCAACATAGATCAACCCATGTGACAGTCTTTAAAAAAAAAAAAGGGCCTACTTTTCCAGATGTCATATGATATGAGAGTAAATTGTGAGTGTCAGGGAGATGGAGTTAGGCTTTTCCCAGTAGTGACCAGTGATAGGACAAGGGGGAATGGGTGTAAATTGGAGCATAGGAGGTTCAAGTTGAATGTTCGAAAAAATTTTTTTACTGTAAGGGTGACAGAGCCCTGGAACAGGCTGCCCAGGGAGGTCGTGGAGTCTCCTTCACTGGAGACATTCAAAACCCGCCTGGACATGTTCCTATGTGATGTACTCTAGGTGGCCCTGCTCTGGCAGGGGGGGTTGGACTAGATGATCTTTCGAGGTCCCTTCCAACCCCTAGGATTCTGTGAAAAAAAAAAAATATGTAATTCTGAGCATCTTCATGTTTCTGTGTCCCCATAGGAATGATTTTGAAGTGGCAGAATATTCAGAAAGTGACATTTTCCCTTTGGAAACTAAAACTCTTAAATTATTTAGAAATAGAGGCATGAGAAGCCTTTCAGAAATATTTTAGGTGCAATTATTATTTTGTTTAAAACAATAACCCATCTGTGTAGAATTACTATCATATAAATTGAAGTAACATTTCAAAATAAAGAAGCTTTAGATTTTCAATAGGAGGTAGAACACTTTAGATATCACTTAAAACTTACATTTACTGTGAAACAGAAAATTGTAATTTATTGGTTTTATTATAATTAAGTTACTGACTCAGTAGATGGCACTCTTCCATCTGAGTTACCAAGGTTCCTAGGTCATCTGTATTTAAAGTTCCTCTTTCAAATACAGTATAGAATTGATCCTGACTGCTTCTGCTCGTTAGAGTGAGAATATCAGTTGTCACAGTCTGACAAAATTTATGGTTAATTATTACATTCCTACTTATTTCAGTCTTGGTTATTAATGCTGCTGGATGACTTTTTTTTTCCTGAACTGTTGAGTGAGTTAGTGTAAAAATAGTTGTCACATCTACATATTTCTCCACCCTGCACTCCCCAACCTGCACGCAACAGGGCTTTATTGTCAGATCTTTACTCCCATGACTAGGTTTCATGAATTCAGTAGAGCTGTTTACATAAGATGAAGAATTCCCTGCGTAAAACTTATCAGTTCATTACCTTTCAATAAAGCTTGTTAGACTTTGAGATGTGCAATTGTGCTCATACTCTACATTCATAGTATGAGAACGGGATCACTTGTCAGGGCTTCTTGTCTGCTTAAAGATTCTGCTGCTACAAACAAAACCACAAATCACCAGTAACTGTAAGATTGTCTTTAACTGTGAAGTACAGCCTTTAATATATATGCTATGCATCTACGAGTCATTTGAATTAATTTGAAAATTGAATTTGATTGCCAACACGTTTAGGTTGTCTGAAGTTACAGTCTTATAAATTAGCCATGCTGTGGATGCCTGTGTGCTCTGAAGCCATGGCAGCAAGGGAAGTTGGATTCACTGTCTCTTTCATTCTTACTACTTATGTCAGAGGTGCCAAACTCTTACGTGATCCACAGATTAGTAGACTTGTTTTTTCTTTTAGAATATTATATAGGAGATTAGGGTAATCCTTTTTTTTTTTTTCAGTTTTGTGCAGTGTGGTCATTGAAGAACAATACCCACACCATCTTTATTCTCTAGTTTCTGCAATAAAGAGAATTTAGCTAGTTACAGATAGACATAAGAACGATGCTTTGAAATCTGCCCTTCTTGTAACGGAGCTCATTCCATTTTATGATACCGATCTGAAGAGGCATTACTGGCCACATCTGAAGTATTGTTTTCATATTTTTGTGAGAAAGCAGAAAAAACAGGGAAGTCCATCTTAAGATTTTTGCAGTGTTCAGTGAGAGCTTCCTCAAGGCAGAAAAGAATGCTGGGTTATGCTGACCTGGCATCTTATGCTATTTATCCTGCATTTTGTTTTACTCTTCAAGAGTGAAAGTGAGGTTTTTTTTCTTTTCTTTGGGATCTGAAAAAAAGGAAAAGATAATCCTCCTCAGCTTCTCAAACAGAATGCAATTTGCAACTGAGGTGTGTTCTTTTGTTGTTTTGTGGCACCTTGGTCCTGGTACCTGTGATATATTCTCAACCAGCAACCCATAGCTGGTTTAGTAAATGCCATCAGTTATTCATAGAATCATTAGGGTTGGAAAGGCCCTCTAGGATCATTGAGTCCAACCTTCATCCTAACATCTATCTATCCACTAGACCATAGCCCTTGATACCTTCAGGGTTGGTGTTCATCTTTTTATGTCCTTTGCTTTTTTAATGCCTTGTCAGTCACAAGTTCTAATGTTCTCCAAATTTTTAGATTCCACTTCTACATTTATATATTTCTAGGATGTTTGGTTTCTTCCCTCTGGAAGAAAATTGCTTGTTTTCTTCCTTTCACCTGAACATCTTATGAATCTTCATGTGACTTGATATAAACAATAAATTACTTGCCTTACTGGTCCAACAGGTTATCCTGAAAAATGCCCCCACAGCTTAATCCCAGAATAATTTTGCATGGATACCTACCTGAGTATTTGGAGTTTTGAGAGTTTACTGCTGCTCTGCAGTCTGATTCTTTCTTTGTGTGGTATGCAGTTTCCTAGGCAGATACACTGTCTTCTAGATGCTGCAGAAAAAGGTTGCTTCTACACATGTGTACTTACCAGTATATTTTTCAGTTAATGAGAAATCATTATGACTCTCTTTCATAATTCAGAATTGAAAGCTTTTGTATTATCTCTCATAACAGTTACCATTCAAGACAGTTCTCCATGGGTGACTTGAGCTTTACTATTAGTCTTGCTTCAGGTAAAAGATACATGACTATATTACAAATGTTTTAGAGTGACTGGCATTGTTTTTAACAATCAGACTACACAAGCATATTAATGATCTTTGATACCTGAGTCTCACATCAGTTTTGGAGGGGTGTTACAAAAGCACTTGTCTAGCATTAAAGGTATGAAACCTGGTCTGTGGATTAATGGGGAGACTTTTTTTTACCCCCTATAATACTAAGTTATGATTAGTTCTTATGAAAAAGTTTCAATTAAGTATACATAAAAAAAAGCAGAAAGTAAAAAACCTGCAAATTTACATTGTTTGAAATCAAACATTACTTTGCTTTTTTCCTGTTTAATTCTGCCAAGAAAAATAAAATCAAAAGGTGAAGAAGTCATTTGCAAAAAATTGAGAACTTCTGATCTGTTTTCATTTTAAAAAGTTCTAAAACGTTGGCAGTAAGATGTTCCAGTTTCCTAGTGAGATGTAATCTTCGTAGTCTGGAATTCATGCAACCTTGCTAGTTACTCAAGAATGATGAAATATAAGAGTTCTTTTTAGTAATGGCTTTTGATTCTGTATAAGACTAACTGAAGTGTTGAATCATAACCTTAGTTTGTGGAGAAGGATATAATACTCGGATCATGTAACTAAAGATTTTTTTTTCATATTATTATTTAGGTTTTCAAAAGTTGAAATGTAGCTCTTAAATTAAATACAATTGATTTGTTCTGGCATTTTAAGAGCATGTTGATCTACATAAGGCGTACATGAAGTAACACTGATGCCAGGGAAATGTAAGTCTATGCAGTTACTTAGACATAGGGCAACATACTACAAAATGCCATCAAGATACTATGAGTTAGCTTAGTCCTGTTTTGTTACATATTAAATTGGGTCAGCTAATCTTACATTGTCAGTAAGCTAGAGTTACAGTTAGGATCTTGAAGGAGAAGATGCTTTAATGTCAGAACTAGGATGGAAACTGCCAACATGCATTATTTCTTTCCCATATGGCCACTTACAAGTCTTTATTTTAAAATCAGTTTCATACTGAGTTGCTGAAGGGATGATACTTCATGACCATCCAGTGCTGTTGCTCGAGTCAAATCTTTGTTGTAAATATTTGTATTACTATGTTAGGGTATCAGGTGTTCATTATTAAATATAATTATTTTAGTTATTTCTAATCATTTTGTTAGAGTTGAGTTCTGAAAATTGTGGTACTCGATCTTTTACAGAGCTGATCACATTCAGCTTCCAGATGAGCATGATTCTTTTCCAAGCCTTTTAAGATGGCTCCTTGGATAGCACTGAGGTCGCATTTGGATGGCCTTCATACTGCTTCAGACAGACCTATAGCAAATCTTTCATTTATTACTCTCTGCAGCTTGCAAAAGGGAGTACTAAGTGATAGGCTAAATAATGAAAGAGGCACAGGCAGTTCCTTAGTTTGCACATTAATTTAGCTGTAATGAAAGGCATTTGCTTATATTGTAGTTTTAAGACAGTCCTGCTTAAAAATTTCAAGGTCATAAGTAATGCTGATAAATATTAATTGTCCAGTTTATTTCAGAAGAAAAGTCTATCCTATGAGCAGTTTCAACCACTTGCCAAAGTGGAGTGAAATACATTATGCAATTCTAAACAATATGTTTGGAAACAAAGAACAAGAAATTTTAGTTCAAATACTAGCAAAACCAAGGAGTTTTTCAGATGAGTGAAATGCAATCTGTTAAGCCATGGAAGTGTTTATGGGTTCTGTTTGTTTTGAAGCTATTCCATTTTAGTCATATTTTGGCTAAAATTGTTAAGTGTTTATGGGTTAACTAAATTAGCAGCAAATAATTGCAATAGTAAGAGATGCTTACTGTTGAGTAAGAGGACTGGGATGTTTTGTAATTCTATTTTTGGTTATGTTTAAATATATTGTTTGGCAATCCAAAAAACTTTGTTTCTGTATGATCACCCTTTTGAAAAGTGGTATTCTAAATAGTATGATGCCATGATAGGGATAGTAACTTCACTGAAATGCATGGCTCTCTTCTTTGGAATCTCTGGACTGCTGAATTTGGCTTATCTTTCCTGCTTTACTAGAAGGCAACTTGACTTCTGCACATTATCTTAAGTAGACTTAGAACTTAAAAACACTTACTAATCTTAATGCTTTTATATTTTTAACTAATAAAAAAAAATAACTTCAGACTCTTTGCTTTAGGCTTTTATAAGTTCTTGCAAGCAGAAGTGGAATTTGACTAAAGAATTTGTGTTAGTAAATTACTTGTATAAAGCCACATAATATTAATAGAAGCACTAAAGAAACTAAAACTGAACAAATTAACTATAGTTAATACACTGAGAAAAAATTCAAATACTGGTATTTTCAGCATGTTATCCAGCCTTTTTCTAAGCTTTCTTACTTTAGTAAAGTTCTGTATTGATACTTATGTATAATTTAAGTGTTTTGATTCATCATCTTTACTTGGATTCAAATAATATAGTTTTGTGGCTTTATAACAATTGAATCCTCCCTATTTTTTTCAGCCACAATGTAGAGAAGTGGTTTTTAATGGATGTTAACTTTTTTTTGCAGATCTTATTGTACTTGCTTACATTTGTTTATAATAGTTTAACTACATTAATTGCCAAAATTTACTGAGTTGGAAAAATAAGGCATACTGCTTTTTCTTTCAGCTTAAACTTCTTGGATTTCTAACAGTTGGTGTTTTAGGCAGTTATGTTGGCATTGCAGCAGAGAATATGTTTTACAGGACAATGTCAGGTGCTTAAAACTCAAGAGTCAACCAACTGGGGAATGTTGGTTTCATTTGTAGATGTTACTAAGATGTAGGAGTGTTCCAACTTGAAGTGGAATGAGGAGGGAGACCTTTCTTGCCCTGTTTTCTGTATTTAGACTAAAGTAACTATGACTCTGATTAAAATGTCATTTTATTATTCCATTATTACTAAATAAACATTCTGAAGATTTTCAGATAACTACTTAGAATCCATGGAATTCTGGTTGGAAGAGATCTATCAGACGTCTTCAGTCCAATGCCCTCTTCTAAGTACGGAGAGCTATGAACTCAAACCAGGTTGCACAAGGCTTTATCCAGTCAAGTCTTGCAAAACCTATTTAGACAACTCCCTTTACTGCTCAACTGCCTTTATGAAGAAAAAATATTCTCTTTATAGCTAGTCAAAATTTCTGTTCAGCATTTAGAATTTTATAATAGGGGAATAATTATTTTAATAGTCTCATGTGAATACTTCATATATGGTAAAAATAAAAAGCATAAGTTCCTGTCATTTTTAATACAGTGGACTGCACTATTGATTTTAAAAAATAATGGAATTATTATTTCATAACATTTGTATGTTATGAACATAATAAACATAACTGCTTTCAGAAGTACAACTGCCCATGCTTAAAAAACTCCAATGGGTTAAATGCTTAGTAAGCTTAATAGCACTAAAGATTAATTTATTGTCCTACTTAAAGACTAGCTTACAAAATTAAGACTTGAATAATGTATGGAAGGTTAAAAGGAAGCAGTGAGGAATTGCTTTTGGCAATCAGGTGTTTTTAATATGGAATTAATAGCTTAGTTTGAAAAACTCATAGACAGGTAAAGGAACCTGACAGGTCCATCCATTTGCAAGACAGATTACTGTTGCTGCAGCCTGTTTACTTTCTTAGCTAGTTCTGAGTCTTCTGTGATTATTTATTGGCAGAACTACTAAAATAAATTGCACATGCTTCACTCTTAACATTCTTTACGGCATGGGGAACTAACTCTGCATGTGTGTGGACCATCTGAATAGACACTGTGGACTAATCCCAACTTGTATACAACAAGAGTGATGTGGTTTGTGAAGAGTTTCTGTTGTAAAGTAAGTTACTATTCTCATGGTAGTCAGCTATTCAGTCACAGCAGTTAATTGCTGTTGTCAAAAAAAAATTATTAAAAATAAGACAGAAAATAATAATGTATGTCATACAGACTTTCTGTGTCTTGAGTAGAGGAAATATTTCTTCCTGCTGTGTACTATACAGCACAAGAAGATAAAACAGGTTTACATGTAGTTCTGGATTGGTTGCATCAGTTCCATTTTTTGATACAGAGTTCAGAGATCAGGATTCCATTTGCTAGCACATTTTAAACAAAAGGAAACTAAATTATGTTCCTTTCAGTCTTGACAGGATCTAGCACCTTTGGGTAGATGCACTCTCATGAACTTGCACAAGATCTTGGTCATGTTATTTTTCTTGTAGACTTAATTCTCTGTTAACTTTTCATGGCTTCAGCTGCTGTTCATTTCTGTCACTATGTGCATTTCTCTTCCTCTCTGTTCACAGGCAGTCTACAAAATTCATTACTTTAAATATTTGTTAGATGTAGAACACAGCAGTGGTCTGTTCGATGGAATTGATGGGAGAACTACCACAGATGTCCAGCACTTGACTGGTTTTGTATTGTTCTTTAAACACTGGCAAACAAATTAATTGCTGTCAAGAGGAGAAATCCTTTTTTGTAATTTTTTGTAACACAGGTTTATACAAACAAACACTAAACTTGTAAAACAGATGGGTTTAAGCTTGCTGTTAAAACAGAAATTCCTTTTGCTACTAGGTAGGGTTAAAAATAATTCAAATGGAGCGATTGTCTTTCTTTTTGACCTTAAAAATAAATCAGCAAATAAATTTTATTCCATTGTCTGAAGAAGTTTTCATTACCATATTAAGATAGTGAAATTTCTCTCTCTCTTTAAGTAGAACTCTGTGATTACTCAAATAGTTCATGATTGTTTAAAAGGGCCTAAGCATTGGGCATAGTGTTCTCACCATGTTCAGGAAAATGTTGTAACAGTACTTGCTTGAGTTTCAGTCCTTTTCTCAGAAATTTTATGAAAATAGAGACCAGAAACATCAGAAAAAAAATCACTACTGGTCTTTTGTCTTTTGATTCTATTATCTGATAATATTATGATTCTATTGAAAATATTTGGAATACATTTGAAATATGCATTGTGAATCCAGCACATTAAGGATTAACCATTATTGGAAAAAGAATAAAGAACTTCATTATGCTATTGAGTAAGCTGGGCATGATATGCTTACATCTTGAACAGCTTGTGTCATTCTTACTTTCTTATCTCAAGAGGTTTTAGGAGAAATGGGAAAGCAAGGATGATCAGAAAAAAATGGAACTTCCTTTACAAGGAATGACTGAGTTGAGAACTCTCTTACTTGGATGAGTCACATTTTGGAAAAGTCAAATTTGGAAGGGTATTACAGCAATCTGCTAAGTTACGGATTGTATGGAAGGTATAAATAAGGAGCAGTCATACACTGTGTCTTCCAGTAGACGAAATAGAGGCTGCCTGTAAACTTTACAGAAGACAGGCTCAAAACGAGGAGAGGCAGTTCTTTATGCAAGAGTTAGCTGATTTTGAAGCTCCTTGGCAAATCACTTTATGGAAGCTGGACATATGCATAGATTGAAAGGTTGGCTAGGCAGGGTCTCAGAATAAAAAATCCATCGAGAGTTACTAAAAACCCAGAAGCACATCTGTCTCAAACTGAGCTGAAAACAGTTGAAGTTGGGAGAGTATTGGGGTAATTGCCATTTTATGTTTGCCCTGGTGTATTCTTTCTTGGTCATTCTCTTAGATCATCTTGAAGGCAGGGTATTGGGATAGTGGAATCTTTGGTCTGGGCCATCTTTCAATTCTTCCATTCTTATTTGTGTACCAGGTTTGGTGTCATCCTCATGAATTCTTTACAACCTACCTCAAGTACCAATCCTTTTATCCCATATACAATGTATGTAAGTAAAGGCCAATAACGTTGACATTTTTCATAAAGACGTGTGTGATCTTCTGAGAGACATGTAAACTAATCATTTACAATATTCAGAAAGTTAGGAAAGGAAGAATGATCATATCTACAGCAAAACTTACAAATATATTTGCAATATATGTTATTGCTATACTTTATCTCTTTTATTTCTGTACAACAGAAATAAAACTTGGTTAGTAATCATATCTGCCAGCTGTGTTTCCCTCCTGCCAAAGGTCTAGACTAGTGGCTTCCTATAAATGGCTTAGCATAATATTTTCTGCTCTGTGGCAGGATACCCCCCAACCACACCTATGTAATTAGTTTTGCTAGTCTTCCTCTTTTTCCAGACTTTGTTGCATTCATATACTCTAAAAAGCATTGCCCTACAATCTGCTTGAGCTGCTCTGAGTCAATGTCCTTTGAACAAAGGCTTTATGTGTTAGTTGCCAGACTTTTCCCAAATGCACTGATAGAAAAATTACTAGCAGTGTACTTGGAGTAGATACACAGAAATTTTTGTTCTCTTCTCTAGGCCAGCTTTAGCTAATCACATCCATGTAAACTCCATCTAAATTTTGGCTCAGTACTGAGAATGTGATAAAACTATGGAATCACTTTTGAGGAACAGAATACAGCAAGTATTAACTATGTTCTGGTGGTAGTGCAAATAGTGAATCTCTCAATTGTCTATGAACGGTAATGAAATCACAGCTATCACTTAGGTAGCTCTACATTTCTGATGCACTAGTATAAAAATTTCTGCTGTGAATCAGGAGCTATCCCAGAGATGGAAAATTAGATATGTCACAGAAAAGTTTTTTAAAACACCCCTTGTGTTTCTGTTAGATTTAAACTCTGATTATTTTTATAGATTCACAGTCTCCAGTTTACAAGCTTTGTGTCTTACTAGAAGAATTAGTTTCCTCGATTTTGAAATCTAAATATGTTTATCCAGATAAAAGGGTTTTGAATTATTTTGTTGAGCAGTCTCAGTGTTGAAGGAGACCCAAAGCCTAGCTTGAAATATAATTAACATGTTCTGAAGAAGGATGGATTCATGTAAGATTGGGCTACAGCTGCAAGGCCAGGAGCTGCTTCTGTATGCTGTCTGTACTGCTGTCAGCACAGTGATTCCAGTATACTGAGGACTCGGTCAAACATCTACGGTGGTGGTGTTAAATGCAGAAACACAGGACTTGGTGCAGAGTGTAAAAATGGAAAGAAGCAAGATAGATTTTTGAGTAGCTACCCCAGTGGAAGCCTGTTGATGCTCCTATGATTGCTGTGTGGCTATCCCTCAAAATTATGTTTATAATAGGGTAGGCCTGTTTGTGTAACCTAGTTGAGGATAGCTTTATTACTCGGTCTCTGGTAAAGCTGTGGAGAGAGGATCACAAAATAAAATACAGGGTGGAGGGAGAAATGAGTTAGAGTAGCCTGTACATGTCAGATACAGTATAGTAAAAAGGAAGATGTGATTTCTAATGATAGAGAAGTAAAGACAGAACAGAGACTGAAGTGACATTGCTAGTCCAAGGCCTGCAAGGAGCAGTATTTGGAATCACAAGTGCCTGGCTGTTTCTTCAGTGCTAGATTTTGTTATTAAAACTCACTCGAGTAATTCTAGAGTTGATACTGCATAAACTCATTACACTATTTTAGTTGACAATGTTCATTTATCTTCATGATGTTATTAAGCTAATACTTGCTTACTTTGTAGTCATGGGTGGTTTACAGAAACATTCTGTTTAGAAGAAGAATGCAGGGAAAGGAAGTATTCTGACTTTTCCAGAGTTTCAAATGATGTTAACAATATGTCAGTGGACAGCAAAGAGTTATTTGTACGCTACCTAATTTCAGTCTGCTTAGTAATGCTTCCATGGGAGCAAAGATTGCTCTGTGCCAGGTGTCATGTCTGAACCATTCAGCAGTATTGATGCTGTGGTTTGTGTGTTTTGGTTTTTTTTTTGTTGTTTGTTTGTTTTTTGGGTGGTTTGTTTGTTTGTTTGTTTTGTTTTTTAATGCTAGCAGAATACTGACATTGTTCTTTTAAGTTTCTGTAGATGTCTGTCTTGGATACTTAACTAGATTGTGATCTAACGGTTTGTAGCACATCTTACTCTGTACCTTCCATTACTTCATTGTCTTCCAATTGCTGTAAGAACAAATTTATGAATGAGGATCATGGCTTACATTGGGAAAGGAAGCTTTTAGTCTGTGTGGCTATAGAACAAACCCTGAAGAGTGCCCCAAATGTACATATATACAGGTAGTCCTAGAAATGTACATATATACAGGTAGTCCTAGAAAGCAGAAGATAGCATTTTTGCTATCTTCTTGATATTGATATTGATATTGAATGTATTATTTCCTCAAAATCTTTAACAAGATTTTAAAGCTAGTCCTGTGATTTCTGGTATGTTGACTTTTTGTCAGTGATTTGAAGTAGTGTATCATGGCCTAGGGTGTGTCTCCAGATAAGAACTATCTCAGAACCTTCATCTTGCCTTTAGAACCGCTTTTATTTATGAGCTCATCCATGAAGTCCTCTATTTTCATGTAATTCATCTCTTTTTTGCTATAGCTGTGCTATATGTTTGCATGATACATCAACATAGTGTTGAAGAAAAACCTCTTTTTCAACTTAGCTGAATTTTTTTTTAAATACTCTAGTGATAGAATTTACAAAAATGGAGTTTATTTTTATGTTCTGACTGCATCTTTAGTTTAGAAAAAGTAGTACGGAAAAGTTTCATATGAAGTGCAATTTAAAATATTTCTTTTCATACAAATCAGTAGAATTGGAACTTAGACCAGTAGTAGTTTTTCTAACTGTACCTCAGAATTTCATTTATTTGTTGAAGCTAAGTATCAGAGGAAAGTCTAATAGAGCCAGACTTTAGTTTTCTGTGGCAGTTTTAAAGACAAGGACTAATAATAGAAAAAGATATCTCTGAGTGATGTGTAACATGTGTTTTATTCTTTTCCTTTCTTGGTTTAAATAGCTCTTTTTGGTTTGAGGTTTTTGAGGAAGAAACAAAATAAGACGTGTACTTTATTTTAAGCCAGAATGCTGTTGTGGTCTGCTGTTTTCTGTAAGGCTAAGGATATGCTGTAATAAAGCTTTCAGAAAGACAAAAAGTATTGTATTATAAAGAGTATTGCTGCTTGAACCTGTGCAAACGTAATGAACAATCAAATGATTTTAAGAGTGATGAATTGTTGAAGATTCACAGCACAAAGCTTCCTATAAAAACAGGCAAAAAGTTGGTATCTATTCTGTAACTGTTTTTCTGCATTGTTCTCTAGCATTAGTGACATTGTCTGCAATTGCAACATAACTACTTTTTCATCATAGCCAACCAAACATATGTATGCAAAAGAATATGGTGAAACTACAAGCTACTCACTGTGCTGGTTTTATTTTTTTATTATTTTCCATAATTTTGAAATAGGAGTTGGAATTGTCAGATACCTTGAGGTTTTTGATCCATTTAAGGAAATCTGCGATTTCAGGATTAATCAGCAGTAGTTCAGTTTATAGTTCTAGGTGTTAGAACTAGATTAAGTTCACTTTTTAATATATGAGCTTTTTTTTGTCTGGTCTTCTAACACTAGTTCAAATGTGAGACATGTATGTTTCAGAGTGTGAAGAATAAAAAGTGAAAAAAAAATCCTAATGAACCTGTTATGCTTATTATTGAGCAAGGATGTATGAAAAAGCAGAGTCATTATTTGAATGGATTATTGTTGAAACCTGCAGGAATAAAAGTATGTGTCAAAAAATATAATCGTTTTAAACCAAGTGAAAAAGAAAGCCTTCCTCTCAGAGAGAATATAGTTGGAAATATTCCCTAAAAATGATTTATAATTTGTAGTAGTTAGCTCTATTTCCTCTGTCAGGACAGAAACAGTTCTTAGGCATTTTTTTTTTTCTTCACAACTTTTTCAAGTAGGTTTACTGTCAAATCCTGTAGTATTTTATGTATATATATATGGAGTACATGTTCAGCTTTATGTCCAGTCATACTTATTTGTTGGCGCTGTCTAGCCTGAATTTTCTTGTATACATGTACTTTTTACATTTATATTCCAGCAATATTGGTAGGTTTTACCTCAGCAGTTTACTGGGATAATATTTTCTGTTTCCTGAACTTTTTTTTCACTACTAAATAATGCTTTGAAAGCCTCAGTTATTTCTGTCAACATCTATCTCAAATATTACTCAGGCATGTTGGTAGCTTTCAGGTAAATTTAGAGTAGGTTTATGTACTTAAAAGTAAGTAGCTTGTTCTTCATACTGATTTTGAACAGTTTGCCTTTCTAATAAGAGTTTTCATGCTTTATTCATTTATCATATTTGCTGTGCATTATCCTTGTTGATTAGTTGAATTCTTTAAAATGTATCCAATGCTGGTATCCACATATGCTTGCAATTCTGTTACAGATATATTTCTGTCTAAGTTTGATGCAGGTAATCTTTCTAGCACAGTGGAGAATTCCAGTAACATACAGGTAGTAATGACAGTGCTTTATGGAGACTTACTTTAGTGGGCGTTTTCACGTGGTCAGACCAGTAAAAAGGCCAGCATTATCCTGGAATATATAAATACACATTAATGTGTAAGAAGAAATTCATTTTGCCTCTTATCTGCTACTGTTAATACTGTTACTAGAACAATTTTTTGCATTGTAATACACATACTTCAGAAAGTTTAAAAGCCATAGAGCTCAGATGAAGCTGTCAGAAAGGCCACAATGTAGTGGAGCACTGCTGACAAATTTCAATTTGATTTAAACATAAATAATTGATTTCATATGGGACACAGGGACACAGCTTTGCTGATAAAGGCCTGATAAGATCCCTCAGATGGACTCTGATTATTGTGTTTTTTTGTTAAGATTG
>VWZY01011719.1:94080-113390 GCA_013399075.1 Chloroceryle aenea | reverse complement strand
TCCAGGTTTTCAGGGAAATAACATATCACTGAAGTCAAAGTCTTAAATTGCATTTCTTCAAAATAAAGGATTAGGGATGCTCCAAAACATATAATGAAATCCAAATGCAGGAAATAATCACTTAAAGCTAAAATCCACATTAAGACATGGAAATAGAAAGTGATGTAACTAACCTTGATTCCTCCCTTGAGCGGAACAACGCATTATCAGGTAGTTTCAATAAATTATATAAATGATTGCGATCCTAAATTAAACAGAATTTTCAAGTCTATTTTTTTTTCTTTTATTTCTAAAGTAAATTAAGGATGAGTTGAGATTTGCATACATTTAGGAAGGTATAACCAATACTTTTATATACCATTTAGTAGAAATATTCCATCTTCTCACTGTAGTAGTGATTTACAATTAGAAATTGTTAAAATGTTCTTTACTGGTGCACTTTATGATTCTTCCCTGCCTTTTACTTCATTGTCCTTAATAAATGTTGTGAGAGAAGTATGTCTAACATGGAAAGGCACTGGAGAAAGTTCTAGCAGTGTACCTGGGTCAAGATACTTAGCTTGAAAATCACCCATTTCGATTGTAGTGTGTATGTTTATTTTGTCTCTTCTAGTGCAAATAATTAGTATGATAAAGCTTCCTAAGGTTAAAGTTTATTTTCTTTGTTAGAAAGGTTTATTTTTGCTAAAGTTACGTGTAGTTAGGCTGCTGTAAACCAGCCTCAGATAATGGACAAGAAGATCAAGTGCTTGATTTTACAGTATTTCTCTTGTGTTCCTGCTTGTGTTCCTTGTTGCCTCACCTGACTCAAGATTCTCAGTCTGTTAAGCTTCTTCGTTACAGCTGTTAAACAAGTGGCAGAGCAAAGTAAGAGCCACTGCTTTAACAGAATTAGATGAAATTCATATAACTCATGAATCAGCAAGTGACTAAAAATGAACATACCTTATTGTATTGATGAGAAAAAGTTCACTTGAGTAGCACATTTCAAGTAACTTCAGTGCTATAAAAGTACATGGTATACAAAGTAAACTTCAGTGAACATTACTGAGGAGCATTCAGTTTGGTCTGGATCTGTCTTCTCTGAATTGTCAGTATTTGGATAATAAATCAGGACAGAAAAATCCTGGCTGTCATTTCAGTTACATCAGCAATAAATGTTTTGGTAACCATAACTATTGTAGTTTAGAACCACCCAGTAACCTCATCTTAGATGCAAATGAAATTGTAGGGGCCATCAGTACTGTTTCCTCACAAGATAAAACAAGGGTAGATGAGAAGTTTACATTCCTATCTTTCCCTCTGCTTATATTCCAGGGTCTCTGGCTATCTATTGCTGTTTTATTCAGTGCAGCTGAGACTAGTTATCTCTCCTGTGATTTTTGAGGTCAGATCTTAAGCTGGTTGTGTATAACAAATAATACCCTTGGATAATATTTTCAGATATGAGGAAAACCAGATTGCCAATGAAAAAAGAATCTGTCCAATACAGATGTTAGTAAATTAAACAGGCACATAGCACTGGTCATATGTGCTGCCGCCTTAGTCTATTTTAAGTATACAAACTATAGAGATACGGCAGGAGAGTTTCAATTATTTTTTTTAAAGGTTCTTAGTGTTGCTGCTTTGCACTGCTCTTAAATGCAATGTAGGTGATCTTTTGGGAAAAGAGCAGCCATAATGCTTGAAAAAGCAGCTGCTGGGTTAAATGACTTTTGTTGACATGGTAGGTGGAAAGAAACTTCATAGAGTAACCCCTGTGTCACCTGCAAAGCCTTTTCACTCTCTCTTCACTCATCTGGTTGTTCTTTTAAAGACAGAATTATACTGGTAGTTTTAAACAGCCTTTTTAAGCCAGTGAAAGAAATATAGTTTGCATCTATTTAGTGAATTTGAAAAAGGTAAGTAAATTAGAACAGTGGCTCCACAAAGAATGTTTTAGGTTCCTTCCTTTCTTAGCTGCCTTCCTACCCCAATCTAACTGCAAACCTGCTTTTGTAAAAGGTGTAGCTTTAATGTAATGATGGCCAAATAGAACCGACATATTCTGATGGAACTGTTACTTTGAATAGAAATGTGTTTTCATCTGTGATACTGGCCATTGGAGTGTAAATTAGTGGTCTGGAATGGCATACTGCCACTGACATCTTTGGAAATAGATGACAGTAATTGCAAAACTCCTTTCCAACCATCAGAAAAAAAATCACCTATACCTAATGATAAGTTTACTACTAAATTCTGAAGTAGGTGCAAGTAGAAGAGCCTTCTTGGAGGGAAATAGATGATTTAAGTAAATGCAAATTTATAAAAAGTGAGAATACAATCAGTTCAAAAAGGCATTGAGTTCCTGTATGCATCAGAAATCGCAGTTTCCATTCACAGATGTGCTTTTTATGAGCCATACCACTGTCACTATCAGCATTTCAGGGGGAGAGGTGGTGGAAGAAAGCAAGCTATTAAATTACAAAGTTTGTTCTTTTTTTTTTTTTTTTTTAATAGGCCAAAAAGGTCAAAATTTCATTTCCCTGAGGGTTAAAGTTGGTAATTTCTTTTACAAATGGGATACACTAACTAGGGACAGGTTGGATATCAGATACAGTCATTATGATCCTATTCTATTCTTACCTATCCAAATGCCCATTTTATAAACAGTCATTCATAGAGACAATTAAAACTAAGGTTTTCTTTTTTAAGAGATGGTGCTTAGAATCACCTTAAAGATCCCTAGTTCCAATGTCCCTGAATTGGCAGGGACATCTTCCACTAGGCCAGGCTACTCAAAGCCCCATTGAACCTGGACTTGAACACTTCCAGCGAGAGGGCATCCACAGCTTCTCTGGGCAGCCTGTGCCAGTGTCTCATCACCCTCACAGTGAAGAACTTTTCCCTTATATCTAACCTAAATCTCCTTTCTTCCCATTTAAATCCATGGCCTCTTATACAGAGGCAATTAAAAAAGAAGTGTTTCTATTGGAAGTACTTCTATCTGAAGTACTCCCAATTCTAGGATATCATAGCAGTTGGCAACTAGGTCAATAAAGCACATTTTTCATTTCAAAATTCTGGTTTAGTCTGTTACATTGGACATCAAAGTTCTGTGATCCCAAAATGTATATCGGTCTTGAAGACTGATCCTAATAATAGTCTGAAAGTTTCATTATAATGCATATATTACTCATCTGAGTTGTTTTTAAAGCAGTATTTTTTATACATGAGGGATATTTGATGATGACAAAGTCGTTTTCCAGCCTGTAGGAAACATCCATGAGTCACTGATGTTTTGTCTTATTTCCATGTGATTCATAGGGTTTGGGAGGAATGGTTAACAATACCTTGTGCTTGTATGCTATTATGATCAGCTGAAGAGGTGTAACAGTACCCAGTGTATTGAAGCTCAGAGTTAACATGGAAGTCTTCTGGTTTTATACCACATTCTGGAGCAATATATTTAAATTAATATAACACCACAGTCGTCATTTTTAGTAAAGAAAATGTCATGAACCAGTATGAGGAGATACTGTCAGTAGATAAGTGGCCAGCCTCTAATCTAATCCCATGTATATCTTCTGTCAGTCAGCCCTAAAATTTAGAAATGGGGTTTCTCAACACATACGTGTTCATTAATAATGAATAGAAAGCAGGATTCAGTCATTTTAGCATTTGTAATACAGAAGGCTCCAAAGATTGACCTCTTTGATACACCAAGAAGTGACAGATTTACAAGTCTGGGTACACAGAAGCTAAATTTTGGCATTACCTTAACAACTCTGTTCAGAAAGGCTCCTATGTGTCTTTCTGACTTCATAAACCTTGTGCTATGTAAGGGAAGAAGGAATTAATTTGACCAATAATATTTAATATTTGCTTGTTCAGTAATCCAAGTGTCAGTACTCCAATACATATTCCTTATCAGGTACAATAGCAAATAAGAACTGAATGCTCTGTATTTATCTTGTAAGAATATTGTAATTTTTTTATATTAAAAGCTTTAGAAATTAAGTAAAATGCTTTCAATAGTCTGTGGGAGAAAAGGAGAAAAGAAAAAATATGTAATTGTACAGTATTCTGAACAGAATTCATCTGATTCTGATTCTCCGATTAAGAATTTGCTTGAACTAAGTGTGTTATTTTGGGTCCAATGTCATTTTTATAGAGGTGACGTTAAGTTTCAGAAGATATCTGATGCTCTAGGAAAAAAAGTAATGGGCTTTTTCTTTCCTCCTCTTTTGGGCAGTTTTGGTATGAATCATGATGGAATTGGAAATTCCTGTGGGACCAAAGGTCACGAAGCAGCAAAACTAATGGCAGCTCATATTACAGCAAACACCAACCCTTTCTCCTGGTCAGCCTGCAGTCGGGATTACATCACCAGTTTTTTAGAGTAAGTAATCTCTCAAGAAAAATGATTTTTTTTCAAAATGGACACCTGTCAGGATAAGTAGTAGAGATAAGGTGACCTGTTCTGTTGGTTTGCATTTTTAGAAATACAGTAATTCTTCAGATTTTTGTTCTGTAGAGCACTGTTTCTATGTTATGGCAAAAGCTTCTTCTGCTTTGTTCCCCACTTTATGATTCTCATTTGTAATCTATTTAAAACATTATGAAGAGCTGATTGTATCTCATTACTTCATTAAACTGAGTGTGAGAAATTGAGAAGGGTGGAATTTGGCTATCAATGACAGGAACTGTTTTTTTTAAATACGTGCATACTGTGAGGTAATCTAATAAAAGGAACAAGGTTGTAGTGCTGTTCCTTGTAGATTTCATTCTCCCTTTTTTTTTTTTTATGCAGTCTTTTGGGGTTTTATCTATTCTTTGTACCATTAGCGGGAATATAAAGATTACAGGAGAGTATGGCATAGGTCTTTAGCACAGTTATAAGGTATTAAGCTATTCTTCTGTGGTGGTTTTTATCCAGAAGGCAGTTTCTACCAGAAATTTTATGTCTATATAAAAAAATATAAACTGTCATAATATGGGTCTCAAAAATGTGCTCATATCATTGTGCATATCAGTATATATGATGCATAATAAAGCTTTTGTATGTGTTTTACATTAGGGAAGACGAACACAAAACTGTGTTCACTGAGAACAGATTAGCATCAGAAATTTTTTAAATGGTGTAAAAAGCATTTTATGGGAGCAAACGGCAGTTGGTTGGTACATTCCGTGTCATCAATGAAATCATTCCATTGAGAAGTAAATGTTGTTCAATATTTCAGACACTTAGTGTATTTTAGGAGACGGACTTAAACCATTCAAATTGTCTAACCATGAGAAGACTATGAACAAATTGAGCTTCTGCTCCTCTTTCAGGGATCTAACTTAAGAATAAGGTGCTGTATTCTGAATCTTACCTGAGGAGACTCATCCAGACTGATAAGTTTCCTTTAGACTGGTTGAAACGTAGCTTCCCACACAATGTAGAGTATCCCTAAATTGGTCTGAAGAGACATTTGAGCTCCCTGTAGAGGCAGTGAGCAGAGATAGACATTTAGTAGTGGTGCAGTTCAGGNNGCAGGTCAGGGAAAAAAAAAAAAAATCTGGTCTTCAGTTACTGTATCAGGTTAAGGCATTTTGTATCACGCCATTGAACAGTGCACCCACCCAGTTTTATATATTGAAGCATTTAAGGTGAGTGTCTGAACTATAAAGAAGTCGTCCTTGCATATATGTGCTTTTTCACAGTATAAGTTTCCTCAGGATGGATGGATGTGTATTCATTTAACACTATCATTTAAAAAAAAAAGGTAGTTTTATTTTATTATTACCAATCATTTATGTTTAATTAACTCTGTTCCTTTAGTATTCTTTCTAATATGTCATGTAGTCTAGTTTTAACTACAGCAAAGAATACAGTTTTTGCACCTCTTCTGAGAGATTATTTCACAGTTTAGTAGTTCTGACTGTAAAATTACAGTTCAGTTATTTCTTGTAGCATTTGGGGGTTTATTTCTTACTGTTCTGCTATTCTGTGTCTTATTTACTTCTATTTGTTACTCCCCTCTGACATAATTCAATTTATGGCTTTAGAGAAAGAAATGTGGTAAAATTCTGTGACTTGTGTTATGCTGCAAATGTAATAGAACTGAACATTTGTTCATAATGTTCATGCACAGTTTAAAATTTCATCCTGAACAAATGTTCTTGTTTCTTTACTTCATATGTATGCAGTAATCTTTGATTTTTTTTTTAATGACAGTTAAAACATGTTTAGCTTGTGTCTTTCTACTTTATGTTTTTAATGTATTTTGTTATTTAGTATTAGCATCTCCATTATTCTTTCCATTCCCTACATTTGGTCCACTGTTAAGTTTCATTTTTGAGTCTTTGGGATGCCAGTGAAATTGTAATTATATTATCATAAAGCCAGAATAGTACTCTGGTGAATCTGTTCCCTTAGTCCTAATCTCTTCAGGTTTTTTGAGATACTTCTCTGTTATTCCCAATGTTTGCAGCTCTACTTGAATTACTACCATCTGTGAATTTGATTAAAAAATCATTACTGAATATATGAAGTGGTATTTGATCTAGAGTAAAAAAAAAAAAATCTACACATAGCAGCTTCAATCAGAAATTATCTTTTATAATATTTTAGCTATATTTTTGTAACTGAGAACTTTTTCAAAGGCACTTGGATAAACATTATTTTACACATTGCAATTATGAATATATTTTCCAGTTGTATAGGATACTGTGTTAAATAACGTACTGAGAGCCAAAGATAACTTCTGCTTCATCTAGTAATTTTGCAATCTGTTTTTAAAAATGTCAGGTTTCTCAAGGTTGATCTGTTCATTATTACTATGCTCCTTATTTTCTGTGGTTCTAATATCCTATAAAAGAATTGATGCTTTTTTTCTTAAAATAGTTGTTTTATTACTTCATAAAGTAGAATAGTCTGTAAAGCTATCATTTTTTTTCATCCAGTTTTTAGTTTTCTCCCTAGCTTTTTCAATGACAACAGGAGACAGTTGAGATAGTTACATAGATACCTGCAGGACAGCTGTCAGAAACCTTGATCACTTTTTTTTACCCATTCACGGAGTTCCCTAAGGCATAACAGTTTTCAGAGCAAAGACTTCTCTGTTGCAAGTATTCATCAATGAGCAAGAAGAAAAATAGCAAGGTTCATGTAGTAGCAATTCCCTGGCTGCTTCTATAAGAGGAGAGTAGTCTGAATCCAGACAGAGAAAATGATTTTGCTTTTTTGTAATACTTCATAATTTAGCAACAGATGAGGAAAATGCTGATGTAGCGCTTTAGAGGCAAAGCCTCCAAATATCATCTGTGTCTCCAGATGTATCTACCTGCTTGCTTTCCATTTTTCCTCAAGAATGGGAAAACAGCTGGGACAGGACCCAGTAGACTGCGAACAAGTAAGACAAGTGTGTTTGATTTTTCAGTGCCCAATTTGTGTCTCTAGTTTCGGATTCACTTAGCTATGACTAACAAGAAAGAAAATTCTATCTTTCTATCTTCATAGTGGGATGAAATGCAGATACCCAAGCAGAGAAGTAACATCCTGAGTCTGTATGACATACTACAACACCTTTTAGACTTGCTGGCTTGGATCTGGATATAGGTTTGAGCAGGGCTGTCATGGCACCAGGACAATGAAGCTGGAGTGATTTTCATTAGAAGCTCATTATGTGCTCACAGTATTATATGGTAATTGTATTTATCATTGGGAACAAGTATTTTGAAAAAGAAGTCATCCTGATGACACTTAAAGCAGAGCCTCACCTTCATCCTATTCCTCAAGATTTTCTCAAAACTACATCCAGGATCAAATTTTCCAGACTGAGGCTACTGAACAATAGCCATTAAGTATCACTTGGAAGGTATCAGTTCAGTCAGTCACTTGTTAAGAAAGCAATTTATTTTCTGGGATGGCTGGAAGATGAATATGGCTCAAAGGATGACAGTAAGAAAAAGTAGAGCTACATACTGCTAATAGAGCTATCAAAACTCTCATGGAGGATGGCCAGCCAGCACTGGCTCTGCAATGGCCAAAGAAAATAATTTTTTCCTGGGGAAAACATTAATTCTAGCACATAATAGCTGTTGTCTTTAAACCTTTTGATGGAGTGAAAGATTGACTGATTATCAACTGAATTGTTCATAAGTGCTTTACAATAGCTTTAAATTTCNTATGTTTTGTTTTTTTTTAAATAACAAAAACTGGGTGATTTCTGGAATCATAGCTTGTTAATCTTGTCAGTATTGGATAGGAGAAGGTGTTGAAGAAGTCAGATGGCCAAGTCTGTGTTTCAAAGGGACGATTGTCTTTTGAAGATGAATGGAGAAGAACTAAGAATTTTTAAACTATTTGAGTAAGTAAGATCTATCACAGGAAATTCTTGGAGAGTCTCTAGGATTGATGTACATTAGGATTGAGATCTAAGACTATACCTTTCTAACTCTGGAAGGGAGCCAAAACTACCTTAGTCCAGTGAAGATCTTGTAGACAATATAAAAAAAAAAAATCATCCAATGTTTGGGCCCAGATACTGTCTATCCAAAAATCTTGGACATACAAGTGGATATGCAAGGTAAATGTAGGATGCGTCTATATATTCCTCATATGCTATCTATAGGAGATTAGACAGTCCCCTGGTATTCCAGAAATCTAAATTAACTTTTTAAAAAGTACAAGTCAAAACTAGATCAGATCAGTCATATTCAGATTTCATATCTTTCCTGCAAATCAATGGAGAAAATTTACAGTCTGTATTCACCGCTGACTGACACTCTGGATTATAATTTGCTTGATTTTTTTTTCTTTAAAGTTTACTAGGATTTTTTTATTTTAGCTAATGGATAATTGAAAAAAGNCTAAAAATATATTTGTGACTGAAAACCAATTAGTAAATCTTGGTTTATGCAGCTTATGTATGCATGTGTATATACAAATATATATAACATGCAAGTTTAATTGTATGCAACATATATCTATATGGTGTGCCTACAGAGCCATGCAGGTAATTAAACATAAAGAAGAGATCTTTCTGCTTATAAATTTTTATTCAGTTACTTTTATGTTTTGNCTGTAAATTTCTGAAGCTTTGGAAGTCTTATGTTTTGCTTAAAAAGTCACCCAGTTAAAAACAAAACAAAACAAAAAACCAAAGCAGTTTCTGTAATCATGAGCTAGCGATAAGTTTTTGAGCATTGACTTTGCACATGCTATTCTTTGCCTGCCTCTTGGGTTGTTTAATGTAATTGTAAAGGGCAGATTCCCATTAACTTAGTTGTAGAATATTTGATGAAATAAATATAGAGCAAGAAATTGGCTCAATATTTTATAGCTTAATATGTCCCAAATTCTCAAAGACAGATACCAATAGATTTTGCCAGATGGACCAATTGATCTTTTGTAATATGGCTGTTGGATGATTATTCAGATGAATGAAAGGATGCTTTGGAACACAGAGCATATTATGGATTAAAGTATCCCTTAAAGAAATAGCATATTATCTACTACCAAACAAAAGAAGAATTTAATAACATGAAAATACTGCGAGCAAAATTATCGTCTTTGCTATGAAATAGAAAATATGACATACAGCCAGCCTTGTATAAAAGGTTGGAAAGAAGTAGAATGTATTATGGAGTGAATGGTAAATCCACATCCAATAGCTGGATTTCACTAGCATTCAAGAATGTTTTCATTTAGTAAGTCTATTCTGGTTCTTTTTAATTTTAAACATACCACTCCTAAGCACACTTCCATTACTTATGCTCTGATTTTGCAAATACTTATGTTATTATCTGTAGACTACTGAGCAATCTGCAGATTGTGTTCCATAATGTGAAGTTAAGCAGCTTTTGTAACCGGTACAGAAATATATCCTGGTGCTCTCTTGACATCCTGAGTTTTTATTCAGGAAAAGTATGTAATAAATATAAAGTAAGGATTCTGTTAGGAGTCAAATGTTACAATTATGCACATAAATAAATCCTGTTTTTATATGTAGATATATGCATAAATTTCAGCATGCTTGTAGTTAATAACTTCTACTACTTTTTCACCATGTTTTAATGGGTAATTTGGTAACAGAATTAAATAAAATATTATGTATATTATCCATGTATTTATTTATATGATTGTTTAACTATAACAGATAATTACCAATGTTTATAATACATTTAATTTATGATTGTTAATCATAGCTTTCATTATAGTCCACACTGTTATTATGAATGAGCCAATTCTCTAACATTTAAAACCTATTTTCAGAACCAGTGTTCTGGGCTATTTTCTCCAACCATTGAAAGAGTTGTGTTGTACTGTCTAAGATGCTGAGATATTTGGGAATAGATACTGTAAGAGGACCAAGAACCCTGCCAGGTCTACATCCGTGTTTTTTGCTTTTTGTCTTTATTGCTCTTTGGTATAACAGTGGTGGCTGTAGAGAGGTGAGGATCCTTAGTTTTCCATTGTTCAGTCTGTAAAGATTCTAACACTGAATCCCTAGTTGCTATGATTTTGACCAAGCAGGTGGCAGTGATAGCATAAGTGAGATTTTAAGATTTCAGAGAATGCTCTAGTGTCTTTGACAGCCTTCCAAACAGAAGATTACTTGCTATCCTGTGTTATTAACATGCAAACCACTGTTTAAATTCTATTGTAGAGTGTTTGTCTCTTGAGGGACTACACTGGTATACTGGCATATGACATTTAGCTTAACTACATTATAATTGAAACCAGTCCCACTATGTCCCATAAATCCTCAAAAATTAACCTAAAATTAGAAAAATGAGGAAGTCTGAGTACTAATAGTTGTGGACTAAATAGAATGTAAGGGTAAATCTGAGATTATCTTATTTCTATTGCAGTCACTAAAGATTAATCCACTTACTGTCCAAAAATGTAAATGTTCTGCAGGGCTGACTTTGTATATGCTTTCTCTAAGATAAAATCACAGAGCATAAAAGTGATTGTGAGCTGAAATTTTCTAAAATTGCAGAGATGAAGGTATTTGGACATTCTTTTCCTTCCTGTTCCCTTTTTTTATTTCTACACAAAGGGCTTTTTTCATTTTTGTAGGACTGATTTATATTAAGTATTAGATCTCGGTTTATAAGGTGATTCAATACCATAATTCTCCATGCACTCATTTGGTTCATTCCCCTAGATTTAGCAGATTTTTCATTCTAAAGTATCCAGATTTTGCTTTGCTACAGCAGAGAGAAAGGGAGAGGAACAAGGACGTAGACTCAGGAATATACCATTGCTGAGTCCAGCAGAAATTGTCTGTGAAGGTTATATGGTCCTCAGCCTTTATTTTTTGCATAGCTCTAGTGAGACCTTCAATTAGCAATGGAAAGTCCCTGCTTTAACATTGTGTTTTACAACATTTTCTGTTTATTTTCCAAAATGCTTCAGTTCACACAATACACTTTAAGTTATTCACACCAAGTTTGTAAAATGTGTCATTTTTGTTCGACTGCTTGAAAGAAATAATGGAACTGAAGCAGAAGGAAAGAAATTTCCTGTTTGAGATGTGGTGATGTAATGTAGCTAGTAAGCGAATGACTGCTTATTAGCCTTTTTATTTCTTTCATTTTTTTTTTACCACTACAGAACTATTTTGTTATGGTGAAAATCCTTAGATTTCGATCATGAGAGGTATATTTTTGTACTTACTACAAGGATTTTGACTTACATTTTTGAAATAACATGTCTTACAGAGTCAGTATAAAATAGTTTACAAGTTTGGTGAAAGATATAGATCTCATTCTGTAAACTAATCTGTGCTGGGGTACATATGCCTATGGAGAGAGTCACCAAAGGTAATGAGGGTTTCTAAATGCTGTGCCTTTGGCAGTCTCTTTAGGGGATCGTAGTTTACAGACCAAACTCTGCGGTATTGGAATTTATGTAAATGTTCCCATCATATGTAATACTAGCTTAAGCTGATGTCAGATACTGAAATTCCCACTGCTTGTTTAAGCAAAAGTTCCTATCTGCAGTTTGGTTCAGACAAAACAGAAAAATCAGATTGTAGTTGAGTTTTTTCATATCAGAAATTATAATATACAGTCCTCATATATGCAAAATGCAACACTGTAATATTGGAAAAGAATGTAGGATAGTTTCCCAACTTCTGTTGATAGAAAAAAAATAATATTACAGTAATTAAAACTAGAATATGGATCAATTTCTTTATTTTTTTATGCCAGAGCTACACAGTTGATATTTCAAAAGTAGATTTCAGCTGAGGGGTGGTGTGTGGGGGGGTGTGTGTGTACTACTACATTTGTTGGTATTAGTAACCAAATATAACATTATTTTTCTGGTTTTGCTTGGTTATTGCCTTAGTTGCTGTTTGCCGCCTTCTGAAATGGTTCATAGTGATTTGGTTTTGTGTTTCTCCAAAGGATTTATTGTAGTATTGCAAATAACTGAATAAAATAGGGTTAAATTGAAAATATAAAATGTGCTCTTAAAGGAGGCTTTTTTGTCTTTTTCTTTTTTTATGAAAAAGTATAGAAAATTGGACATCTCCGAAAAACAGTGTAGAACACTCACTTCAGAAATTATGTTCCTTTGGCAAGAGGCATGGAAAAGATTTTGAAAAAAAAAACAAAAAAACCCCAAAAAACAACAAAACATGAGTGTTGGCAAAATTTGTAGGAATGTCAGAAAAAATTTTAAGAGTTGGCATAAGAATTCTTAAAAATTCTCACTTACATGTGAAATGAAAGTTAAAAAACATCTGTCTGCTTTCATGCACCCTGAGTAAATAAAACTGAATAATTATATTTAGCAAAGGAAAAAGTTTTCTAAACAGCAATCTGTCTGCATTTGTCTTTCTTTGTTACTTATTCCACTACACTAAAATATTAAATATTGTGGTTGAATATGGGCATATTTTGGAAAAAAAACACCAACCACCACACAAAACAGTGAATATAGAAGAAGAAAATACTGAAGTTTTTAAACATTATGATATTAGTCCTAACATGACATTTTTAAGACTAAATATTATTAATACAATACAAAAAACCCATGAGATTCATACAGGGTTTTTCATTCAACTTATAGGTAAATTTGAAGATCCTGCAGTATTTTTACCAATAGAGCTCTCTTTTTCACTCAAATGGAAGAAAATCATGCATGTTAATCCTTTAAACATTTAGCCTTAAACAAATTTAAATGTGTTTTTTTTTGTTTTATAAACAAACTGGGAGGCTCATATCTGTACAATTATACTTAGCTCTTTGAAGGATCAGAAGGGTCATTTACAGTTGTAAACTGAATTTCTTTTATATGTTTAATTTTGTTTACTTTTGATTCCATGACCAAATGTATCTATTCTTTAGTGGAAGCAGATAGGAATATTAAAACAAAAATGAAAATCAGTCTTGTGTGGCTCAGAAATTATCACACTTTAAAAATGATAATATATGAAATCTAAAATAAACCATTTTTGTTAATAATAATAATGATGAAAAAATATTTTAATTGCTTAATTCCCTCTAATTATTTTTTCTGTTTACTATGGGTGTACCATCTTCCTGTTTGTTTATTGCCATCATATTTGTTTCACACCCAGTGCTGTTAAAAGTAAGAGCTAGATACATGATACATTACTGTGATTTACAGTCAGTAGAACTCCTAATTGATTTGGTCCTTTATGTTGAACAGTTCGGGCCGTGGTACTTGCCTTGATAATGAGCCTCCCAAGCGTGACTTTCTTTATCCAGCTGTGGCCCCAGGTCAGGTGTATGATGCTGATGAACAGTGTCGCTTCCAGTATGGAGCAACATCCCGCCAGTGTAAATATGGGGTAAGAAGTCTTAATCCTTATGCTGAGTGTTCTGCTTAGTCATTTGTATATACTCCTTTATAACATTAATCTTTAGTTAGGTGCAGTAATGGGTACAGATTTCTGATAGCGTGACTGATGCCATCATACATAAGCAAAGGGTACATTTTAATCCTTATGCTGCATCTTTTGCTTGAGTCATTTGTGTGTAATGTACACCAAAAATGTGTGGGTTTCAATAAACTGGTGAAAACATTCTTTAATTTTTAAGAGGAAAAAGGAACCCAGAATGCTTGATCCTGCTCTTTGTAAATTGTACTACAGAATTTTCCCTTATTTCAGTAAAATTAGATCAGGTTCATGCTCTGTTAATCTTGAAACATAAAAACTGTTGTGTTGGCTTTAATTTTTAATGCTACATTTTGAAATTTATTTTGTACATGTATTGTTTTGTCAAGTCTGGTTTGTCAGGGTGGTTTTTTTATTTTGTTTTACTGACATGGAGTTTATTGTTTCTCACATTGTTCAGATCTGTCTCTGGAAAGATGAATTATGGGAACAGAGGAACATGAAGCTAGATAGTTGAAAAGAATACTGAATAGCTATATACTAGCAAAGCTTTGGCTGCAAGTATCAGTGTGCAACAAATAAAGAAAATAAACTTACAGTAGAAATAAAGCCCTGCACACTTAGACCATTATAAAATAAATTTATAAATATTTACCCAAGTAATATTTATCCCAGGTACTTAAGTATGTAGTAAAAGGATGCATTCTGCTGTGCTTATTATCAAATAATCTGGAACAAAGTAAACCTTGAAAATATATTTAGTGGTTTAAAAGTAAATAGTTTTAATGATATTTTAATTTTTAGGTTATTAAGATAAAACAGTGTAATAATTAAATTTATAATCTATTTACTTCTTTAAAGGCTAGCTACTAAGAAAGTCAATTTTTAACATCCCTGAGGTGATAAATACAGTGTTATTCTTGGGATGACTCTGTGGCAGATTACATTGCGCAAAGGATTTAAAAGCTTTGAGCACCTGGCTGACTGGGTCTTCTACTTCTCATCCCTCATCAAACCTCTTTTGGCCTTTATCATTCCTCTTTAAGTTCTCACTTACCACCACTGTTCTTTAAAGGCCTTGTTTCCTGTCAGTACATTTAAGTCATCATAGCTTTTTTTTCTCTTTTTTTGTTACAAATTGTCACCACATGCCCTCTTATTTTCAGACTAAGGAAATCTGCAGGTATTTAATCTATGATTTATAACAGCCTTTGGGGATATACTACAGTTTAAATTAAATTGGAAAGTTAATAATGTGCAAAACCTGGCTGTTCCACATATGTTATTTTTTCCAATCACTGTTAAACTATGTAATCATTGTTGTGATGATCACACTGCACTGTGTACTTTCTTAACAATTGGAAGTAATGAAAATATATAGGTAGTCTTGGCTTTCTGCCTTCTGCTTTCTTTTCAGTTTAAAGTTTTTGTTGTGATTCCCTTTTAGTTGTATCTCATGTGATATTACCAGTCCTCTGAATTGATAGATTATTGTGTTCCATCATTGTGCCATCAATGTAAACATAACTTATGAGTGTCTCATAAAAAAACTCTATTTTTAAAAATAGGATTCAGAATCCATATATTGGTATTTCAGGTTATTGTATGAATCCAGTAATATCCACTATGAAGAAATTACATACGTTAAAATAGCATCTACATTTAAAAATATTATCCACCATGGCCATAACACTTTGAAAATGCAGTCATAATGATTATGATCATGCAGATTTCAAGTGATAATTTTGAAATAAGGTCTCTGAAAGCTGGTAGTGCAGATTGAAAATATCCACACAAGGTAGACCTATTTATATATGCAAGGGTTTTTATAGCTGAGCAGTGAAACTAGATCAATGTCAGCAAAATCTAATCTGCATACTCTGCTTAACTCTTTCATTATCAAAAGTAAACAGGCAGTGCTTTGGATATTCCTGTTTGATGTACTATTCACATGAAGGTGCCATTAATAGTTCCTTGAGCTGACACATGTGCAACTATGGATGGAAAAGCATAGTAAAAATCCCTGATTAACAGAGGACATAATTCATATACCAGTTTCTTCTTCGCACTTCATTTAACCTTTTTTATCTGAAATGCCTGCTAATAAATGATGAAGCAGGGTTTTTAACCTGGGCATTAGTGACCCAGAAGGAAAAACAGTCTAAAATGAAGGGAAATCTCAAAGAAAAGTACTTTTTTTTTTTTCTCTTGCTTATGCTTTTTGCTGATTTGTGATGGCAAGACATGACAAGAGAAACAGTTGAACTCTCAAATCAAAGGCCAAAAAATGACAAATCACCTTTGGACTCTGATGTAGCTCTGGAGGTTGGTGGTGGTTTCTAAAATAACTTGGAAAAATCTTCACATTCTTTCTGCTTTGGAATTCTGTCATAATATCTTATTAATCTTGATAAAAATTACCTCTTTCATCCATGTAACTTTAATGTTAGTATCTGTTCCTTGCATTTTCTCCCTTCTTTACTCGTACATTCCCTCTGTATGTTTATTTTAAACTGTTTGTTACTTCTGATCATAGATCATGTCCTAATTATGCAATAATTTTCTGTAGTTAAATACATGAAGCCTTTCTCACTTAGGAACTTGAAATTAAGTACACGAAGAGGTGTTTGACAATTAAGAACAATTTAGAAATGAACTCCTTTGGTAGGTTTTTTGGTACTGTTTTAAGTATTAGACGTAATTAAACTGATTAATTACCTANAATTTTTTGTTTTATTTATTTAAAATTTTATTGAATTTTATTTTTATTTTATACTTTTTCATTATTATTGGTATCGGTAAATATTTTGAGTAGGGGGAAAAGGAGAAAAAGTCCCCTTTTCTTTGCCTACATGGCTTCACTGAAATCAGCTGGATCACTCATAATATTTCACAATAGTTTAATATGTCAAGTAACATACAGCTGATGACAGGTAGCTCTCTTCTTTGTCATGATCTTATGTTTGTAATTAAGTTCTCCAGTTGGTTTACCACTGAAAATAGCTTTAAAATCAAATGCCAGTCTTTATTCACATTTTTTTTAGTGTGTTTTAGAGGACATAGAGTGCAAGCCATTAACTTAATGCTTGTAAACTTGATTGTATGAAGATGTATTCTCAGAATAACGACTCCTTCTCTAGGAAGTTTTTAATGAGTTATGGGGAGTAACCATGAAGTTAATTACCTTTAATGGAAAGTTGCTTGGAAATTGTTGACTACAGAAATTCAGGTCATGCATAACTTTACTGTTTCCTAGTTTGCCACATGCCACTTCAGAGAAAGAATAGTTTAACTGAATTAGTTAGTAATGACCAAAACAAAACAGCACAGGTCAGCTAACTTTCAAATGCAGGACAATAAACAAATTGCTGTACACAGGGTATATTTCTTCTGGGACAAAACAGTCTGAATTACAACTGACCCTAGTAATTAGGTGTCACAAACTTTAATATTAGTGAATTACACTCTTTTTTTTTTTCTCTTTTTTTTCCTCTCTCTCTTTTTTTTTTTTTCTTTCCATGAAATACTGATGTGATTTACTCCAGTTAAATGAAGTGGGATATTAAGCTTGATGCAGGTTTTTATAGGAAGGTGGAAGCAAGTTACAGCAACTGGTTTTTTAGAAGGAAAGGCAGAGAAGTGTATCTTTGCACCAGAACTCTGTTCTCTTTTGTTCCCTCAACTGTTGATACTATGAGTAGTATTTTGCATTCTGTTGAATCTGTACATAGTACTTAGTTACTCACTGAACAGTGACTTCTTTTTTTTTCCCCCTAGCTTCATACCGTGGCTAAATTGCTTTATACTTAGTGTTTGTTAGCGATGTACAAGTATTTTAATCTGATGGATTTATGTTATGTTGCTCCAAGTTGGTGTTTAATGTATGTGTAGGCAAAGAGAGGAATTGAAGATCCTGGTGTTATAATATTGTCATTTTTTTCAACCTTTCTGTTTTGTTTGCCACTCAAGTGCAAAATCTCTATCACTATTGTGGAGGCTTTCTATACTGGGAATGGTTAAATTTTAGAGTTTTTCTCATGTAAGGACTTAGAGGATCATGCTGTAATTAAGAACAACTGAAACACTTTCAGCTTTATTCTTAAGTGAATTTTGTTCCCTCTTTATAGAAAAAGATTAGGATGTGTATACCCAAGAAAAATCCCAGAATTTTTCCTCTTTTTTTATACTAAAGTAGTTTTACATCCTTTGTGCATTTTTCTAACAAATTCCCATTATCCNTGATTAATTACCTATAGACAGAACTGTTCCAGGAAAATCATTATGGCTCTTGATCAGATTTCCCTGTAATCTTCAGCACTTTTAAGTAGGATAAGAATTCAAAGAGGTGCTTTAGCTCTTTGATTTGAGAAAATAAAACTATGTTGGAAGTAAACAGTGATCATTCTAATGTTACATATGCATTATTCTTTACACTATACTTTCCACCATTTCTGATACAGGGGTAATTTTAGAGAAAGTAAGTGAAGAAATAGGTGCTTTGAATAAAGAAATGAGAGGCAATGTCTCAAGCTACTTAAAATATTTAATTTTTACGGTACATGAGGAGAACATTAAATTTATGATTCACAGTGAACCAAATTGCAGTCATGGAAATGTCACTGTATGATACTGACACATAGCTTTTTTTTTCCTGAAGGCAGTACATGCCTTGAGATATCTTACTGGATTCACAGCAGTGGGAGATTTTGAATTTATTAGGAACATTGTTAGTTCCTGTTCATTTATGCAGCTACTGGTTATGCTGCATCTTATAGGGCAATGCAGTGTGAATTCTCTCCTGCTGATTGTCAGGAGTCTCATTTCTTCCTCTGGGTTTATGCCAGTTCCCCTGATAGTTCAGAACCTTTTTCAGTCCCTTTGTTTAGGTGAGTGGAAGAAGATCTTTTTTCATTGTCTCTAACCTTTGAATATCATCTACCTTGTAACAGTTGGCTGTCTCTGGTTTAACTCTGGAAAGAATTCCAGGTTTACCTTGACTTTCTCTGTTGTATGAGTTCAAATAATATCTGGAATATTCCTGACTGTACCTTACAGATTTTGTGGTTCAAAATAATGCTTTGTTTTATGGGTCCCAACGTTTTTAGGACAGTGGCTAAAGCCTCAGACATTTTAGTAGCAGTTAATGCTTTATGCATATGGTTGATACTGCTGTGGTGTATTTTATGATCTGTGAAGCTGTTGGCTGCTAGAGATAGCAGAGATAGTGCCTTCCAATTTTTTGTTTTATTTATTTAAAATTTTATTGAATTTTATTTTTATTTTATACTTTTTCATTATTATTGGTATCGGTAAATATTTTGAGTAGGGGGAAAAGGAGAAAAAGTCCCCTTTTCTTTGCCTACATGGCTTCACTGAAATCAGCTGGATCACTCATAATATTTCACAATAGTTTAATATGTCAAGTAACATACAGCTGATGACAGGTAGCTCTCTTCTTTGTCA
>VWZY01011719.1:61046-83728 GCA_013399075.1 Chloroceryle aenea | reverse complement strand
TTTTAAAACAGGCCCAGCACATACTAAGGAAAAAAGTTGTCATGAACAATAAATATGTTTTGAGAGAATGAGCAAGAATGGATGTGGCTAGAAAAATAATGCTATGGGTTTCTCTTTTTAATGTGGAAATAACAAGGAAATAAATTAAATGGTAGCACGTGTTTGCATGCAAAACTATGTTGGAGTTAGTGGAATTTAGTGATTAAAAGATGCACATTTTAATATTAATATAATTTAAATGTACACTCTTGAGAACTGCACACATAGACTCTGATACATTTGGCAGTCCAGAAGTACCTTTTATTTGAGATGAAATTGCTAATGAAAAAATAAATNGTGATGCAGTAGACACCACAATGTGGATCAGACTATGGGCTCTGGGTTTATTCCTGAATGGTTTAAGATTTCTGATTAAGGAAATGATAAACTTGTTATCTGTGAATTGTCATTTTTTGATGTCCAATATAAGTAATAATATTGTAAAATTGTAAGTGTTTGCATGAGAGAAGTACACATGTTCATTCGATCCCTGAACAAGTGGACAGTCACTATTATATAATTTTCTGTACCATGTCTAATGCTTTGGCACTACTTTTATTATGTCTGTAGGGTTTGTATAAATGTACTGCAACAAATTATTCTTTCATTATAATCTCAGTCATATTTTCTTTTTTTAAAATGTAAGGGAATACTTTCTTAAAAATACTTACGGGGGATTTTTCATGTTGAAGGCCCTACATGAATCCTAACTGGAGGGCATTTTGCTAAACTGTTCCTAGAAATGAATCTCAGTGTTTAAAAGAATGTAAGCAACTTACAGTTCCTTTAATATGAAACATTAAGAGGGTGTATGAATTAAAAAGAAAACTTTTATTTTAAGCTTGCTTTAACTTCTGGTGGGTGTTAAGGACCTATAATTCAAGACTTAGTGAAGACAATTAACAAATCACACACACCCTCACCAATGTCTAAACATGGCTAGAAAAAGTAAAATATTAGTCTTGTTATCTATACAGAGAATGCTAATGCCTATAATTGGTCATTGCCTGACCCTTATATTTTCCTGTCCAGATAACTCTGTCAGCCTGGAAGCTAATTTTGTGTTTTTCTCTGAAATCTTTCAGTGGTGTTATCAGGGAGAATGCGTACCTTTTGGCACTTGGCCCCAGAGCATAGATGGGGGTTGGGGTCCATGGTCAATATGGGGAGAGTGCAGCAGGACCTGCGGGGGAGGAGTGTCCTCATCTATAAGACACTGTGACAGTCCAGCGTAAGTAGCTAAAGTAAGCTGGAGCCAACAAAAAGACACATTTGGAAATTATTCAAAACTGTGGTTTCACATGTTATCTGTAAAAATGTTTTGCTAGTTTGCCAACATTTGTCTTCAAAACAGCAGACAGAAACACTTAAACAGGAGAAGTTCACTAGACATACTTTTAACATTTTTAATGTAGCTTATGTACTGTAAAGATAGCTGGATTTATATTTAGCAATAACCAGAATGGTTTTCTTTCTGCAACTTGCTGTTCATGCAAAATATATTTAAGTTATGCCTTAGATTTCTTTCTTAAGAGATTACCTCAAATTGCTTGTCTAGGAAATAACTTATTAAAAACCAACACAGTATTTCCAAGCTTTTGCATACAACTGCTTACATATAAAACATAGTAATGTTGTTGCAGACAATACACTTATATACTGTCATGTCTAACACTCAGTTATGACTTCCCACTGACTTTTAAAGCAATTCAGCAACTTCTTTCCTTGCCACTACTCCCCATTGGTCCATCTAGTCTCTCTCAAGATGGGCCAGCTTCTCCACTACAGCTTGATCTGTTGTGTGTATCTGTACTGGTCTTGTCATCTGTCTTCTTTCCTGTGTCCCGGGTGCTGTTCCAGAGGTCTGTCAGGTAACTGCTCCTCTCTCTGTCTCTACACTTCTCAGACGAGGAATGCTTGACTGATTTCCATTGCTGTTCTTTCCTGAATGAATCACAGCTTCTTTCTGTTGCTGCTTGTTATGTTCTGTTTACCTCATCACAGCTATAGGTCTTTGCAGAAGGAAAGTTTTATTACTACCCCACTTTGTTATTGTCATGTCCCATAACTGCTATTCCCATCACTGTTATTAGTTTTTAAGACCATTTTTTCTTGAAAACATTAAGCTTTTGTGCATCTGTCATGAATATTCAATCTGTGGCTTTTCTTACTTCTTATCTTCTCCTCCCTGTACACTTAGGTTCTTTGTTGCTTGTATCCATGTTTTTCAAACAGGCTGTACATGAACTTTCCACTGCACTCTGCAAGACACCATAATGTCATATTACTCCTGCATAAGGTGGTTTGCTCACCCTTATCATTATAAATAACTATAAAATTTGGCAAATGGCACTACTTACTGGATGGACTCAAAAGCAAAAATTATCCATATGAATCGATAACATGTCATACTATGTTACTGAGAGAATAAGAAATTAAATCTATGAGTTTTTTCACAGCAGTATATAAAAATGCTAATGAAACATTTGTTTGGAGCATGATTAATTTCCTAAGATTTTTTAACTACTCATGACACCATGTATATGGGTTGCAGTGTTGAAAGGTGATTAAATATGAAATGTTTAACATTACAGCAAGCAAATTCTTTTTGGAGGAGTATGTCTGTATTAGAGGAAAGTTTCTTTTGATTCAAGTGGTGCCTGGTTAAAAATCTTTAATGTGAAAAATTCCTTCTAGTTAATTGCGAATTATTTTCTTTTATGTATCAAAACAAACAAAACCAAACCCCTCCTCCAAAAAAAAAAACAAAACAAAAAAACAAAACAAGTGAGTTTTCCTTTCTGCTTTAAAGTTACGAGCCAAAAAGATTGTATCTGATTAATATGCCATTTAAATCGCTGTTAAGTCATTATTTCACCTCTGTGGAATATATATACTGTTCTTGAACAGACTGAAAAACATAGGCTAATTACATATTTCTTATTCTAGTTCTACAACACAAGAAAATAATTAAAACCAATGCCTTTTTAGTATTTTCAAAATACAGTTAAACTATGTTGTTTGAGATCTATGCAAACTAAATGAATACTACATGAGTGAACAATTTTAAAGTGCCAAGTAATGTTTTGTATCTGCTCCAATTTAAGTTAGTGCTGCAATTCTTACTAAATAAAGTATTTTAAGATCTCATCTTAGAACTTTTCATGTACCTTTTTTTTATTTAAATATGTGTCTTTTGGACTTGTAACCTCTTGTACCGGTAACACATTAGTGTCTTTCATGAACCTGTGTTTGTACTAATACATATACTAATAGATAATACATGTTCTTCCAGGCCTTCAGGTGGAGGCAAATACTGTCTTGGAGAAAGAAAGCGGTATCGCTCCTGTAATACTGATGTAAGTAAATTCCAGAGTAAAAGTATAATCAGCTTGTCTGGTTTATAATGTAGCAGCAATGGATGCATTTTTTTTCTAGTTCAAAAAATGAAATGAATTCTGCATTTTATTGGCAAACAGTCCCATAGGGAACTTCTATATTGCAGGCACCCTACAAGTTCTGCTAAATGTATAGGATCCCTATCTCAATGTGTTGCCCAGTTGGTGCTTTCACATTAAGGCCTGAAGTGAGTTCAACCTGACCATCCTCATTAAAGGTGAAAAATGAGCACTCTACATCAAATCAAAGGTCTGTCTAGCCCACTGTCTTTTCTCCCAGCAGTGGCCAGTAACAGGTTTTTAGGGAAACCTAACAAACTCTTGGCAGCCAAAACATGACTTTTCCATGGATATATACTTTAATGAGTTTGCAGAAACTACATGTCTAAAGAGTTTTTGAGCTCCACATTGTATCTGTACCACATTACCTGCCACAGATGGATCCATGGATGCACTTCTAAACCCTCTTCCTCTTTTTCTACCTTTTGGACTTCCAGTGCTAATGTGTCACACAATCCTCTTACATATTCTGTGAAAATACATTTCTTTTGGTGTGTTTTAAACTTCCTGTTTTGCCATCAGCTGTCCACTGATTCTTGTATTACCAGAAAGATCATGCAATTTTATTCTAAAGCTGATCCTATCAAGTAATTAACTATCACTGAGAAGGTAGGACAGAGTATAGATTTATAAAATGAAATTATGGACCTAAATTAAAAAGTCAAATAAGGCAGAAATTGAAAGGTACACACCAATAAAGGATTTTGCTAATAAGTTTCCAAGTCAGTAGCACTACAAACATAAACAGGCTTTCATATTATTTTAGCATCAGATTAGTCTTAATTTTCTTCTTAAGAAAGTTATTAACAGTGGGAGAGTCTGTACCTAAAGGTGTTTCACCTGTTTAACTTTTTATACATTTCAGGAAAAAATGCAATAGTTAATATGCAAATTCTTGAAAAAACCCACTCGGTTTTATGATTGTTACTGAGGCCTTTAGACCAGAGTGTTGTAAGGGAAACTGAAGCTAAGCTACTTGTCCAATAGGATCTGTAAAATATGTTGACTAACACTGTGTTTCTTATTCTTTCAATTGATAGGAAATACACCTATGAATTCACCAACTAAATGGTGGCTCCTTCTTGAAATCTGTCAGTATTTAATAAATTTAATGTATACATTACTGTACTAGTACAGATTTGTTTCCGTTTTTTTTAGTCAGGATGTTGTAGACTATTACAAAGTTAACTGCCTTCTATCAAAATTCTTAATTATCCCTTCAGTTTAACCAAGGATTGTAACAAGTTTTAGTTGATAAAACTTATACAAAATACTGGTTTGTATTATTATTTTTCTTTCTTTTGAACCTGCATCAGTCACGTTCCTGCCAACTATTCTGTTTGGTATTGCATCAGGCAAACTCTAGCCTAGATATTCTATTTGTTCTTTTCAGATAATGAATCTTTTACATTAGTACTGGAGTCCTTCTCCCTTAAGTCACTGAGGACTCTTGTGAGCTGATTGTCCAGGCATTCTTATTTAAAGTGTTTATCTCCAGTAAATATTATGTAGCAACTGCCACAGTTATCTAGTAAGCCAAAAAGTTTACATAATAGGTAATCCTTTTCCCTCACTAATATGCAGAAATTTTTAAATGCATTTTCATTTTCATACCATAGCTATCTAGTGTTACCACTGAAATGTTGTTAGGATTTGTTTTATTCTTATCATATATTATTTCTGATTGCTGTATACTTTTTTATTCTTCGTTGGTTTTGTTTCCCTTATTCTTTCTTTGTTTATTACTGAGTGGAAGCTTATAGGGTCACAGAGGGAACATCTAGAAGGCATGTGAGGAGACCATTTGGGCTATTCCCTGGCTCAAAGGAAATTCAGCTGTCGTTAAGCTGTTCTTAATTGGTGGCTAAGCAACTGATGTGTTTTGAAATATTTCCAGTCTGGGAATATGAATATTCTTCAATCTCCTTACAGTGAGGACAGTTTTCATAAAATACAGTGTATGTTTTATCATGTCTTTTCCTAGTATTCTTTACATCAGTCTCTGCGTAATAGCCTTCAGGATCCCAGCAGCACACATCATCTTGTAGCATGGTGCCCAAACCCTCCACACAGAATTCTAGCTGAGGGCTGTCAGCGATAAGTATAACTGAGATCTCAGTGTGACTGCCTCAGAGATGGGATTCCACCTCTTAATTTCAGTACTGTGTTAATTTTTCTATACAGGAGTGGCAATATTTATTTAGTCTGTTGATCTGTAATGTCCATATCCCTTTCTTAAGAGCTGCTTCTTAGGAAGTCGTTCTTCAGCTTGTGCTTGCACAGTTGTTTGGTTCTTACCCAAGTGTAGTAATCTGCATCCATTTCTTTATTTCAGACTACTGCTCCAGTTTATCAAAATCTTAGAATAACAGTCCTTTATTCCAAAATATTTGTTCCCTACCTATACTCAGATTTCAGTCAATAATTTAAACAGGATATTGGAAAGGAAAGTCTGCATTTCGTTCTCTAGGTCTTAAAAACAGTTCTTGAACAATTGCAGATCTCTGGCCAGGCAATTTGGAAATGCCATTTCACTATGAATCATTTCACTGTTTCACTGCAAATCATTTTTTTAGCATATTTATTTGGGTATAGTTTTCCAGTTCATAAATATATTAGTACTTACAGAAGTTTAAACATACTTCCTTAATGGTTTTGATGATTGTGGTCTGTTTCTTTTATAGTAATTTTTAGGACTCTACATAACTTAATAATTACTGAGACTAATAGATTTTGTTTCAAGATTTATGATAGTCCTGAGTGCTTAACATTTTTAATGGGATGATACATTTGATTAATGTAAGCCTTAAAAGAATGCAAATCTGTTGTTTTTAGGAAAAATGTGGTGTTTTTACATCTTTTCTGCTGAAGTTTGTTTTGTAGTGTCAACATTCATTGCCTGTCAGTAGTTTTTGACATAGTACTACCTAAATCTCCTGCTATTCATAAACTAAAAAAACACCTCATTTTGACTTCATTTTCCTTTCAGAGATCAGTTAGTTTTGTTGCCCTTTCTTTTGACCAATTTAATTCTTTGGAAAATAGCACACACACTCCTACTACACTTAATTCTCATTAAACACTTCCAAAGCCATATATGACTTCTTCATTCGAAAGGTATCTGCTAATGGAAACATTGAGATCAGCAGAAAAGAACATTAGCTAATGAGTTCTGGAAATAAAAGGGTGGTAGAAAGCACACACTCATCAGAAACTTATTTTCTACCATTAATCACACTATCTTTAAAAAAAAGAAAGTTTGGTTTTTTTCCAACCAAAGTATTTTTAATTATAAAAAAACTAGCCAAAATGCTAATAGAATTGCCAGGCACATAATTACTTTGTTAAAGTAACAAAAGTAACATATTGTCTAATTTAAATATATACAGGATTCAAAGCTTAATTTGTATACTAAAACTGTAAAAATCTAATTTTTTTATGTGTAAGAATTGTTTTTATTACAAGTTCTGTGAATGGTTTATTTCATTTGTGTGTATACATACAATTAAGAGATTGTTTTTCTCTAATCTTTTCTCTTAGTGGAATGTAGGCAAATGTTTTTTGTTGGTTCCTTCCATTATGCATAAACTTAGAGATATTGCTTATTGCTTTCATAATATTAATATTATAAAGGCTTTTTTTTATTCCCTAAAACACATTTGTGTGAGGAGCTAAGTCTTGGTACCTGAGTTTCAACTATCACTCTTCTGGCTGTGTTTCTTATCTTGTGTGAGGTGTAGTATTTCAGTGAGGTGTAGTATGTGAGTACTTCGTTAATAGGAAACACTGTGAGTTCAATTACTGAACAGTCTTCTTGCCAAGATAAACAGATTTCTTTGAGATAAGATGCTTGGTGCCATGTCAGTGGTGGATAAATAGCTTGTTAAAACTCTTTAGATGTTTTACTTTTGCTTCAGTCTTGCAATTTTTTAATATTATTATTAAAGCCTTTTTTAAATAAACATTTTAATTATTTCATTATCTTCTCAGGAACTTCTTCAGACTTGATTTTAAGTTCTTATAAATTTGTTGGATTCCTGCCTCATGATTTGCAGTCTTCTAAAAGAGCATTTGCTAACACAAGCAGCCTATTTCTCGACTGTTATCCATGAGTTATCCAAGAGTTATCCATGAACTGTTATCTTCATTAAAAAAGTGAAATATGTTACCCAATCAAGAGAAACAGTTATTGCACATTTACTTTTACTCTTTTGTACATACATAGTGAGATAGTGAGAAAGATCTGACAGTTTGTAAATGTTTATTATAGTATCATTTTTGCATTTCTATACTCACGATTTTTATAGAATCACAGAATACTAGATTATAAGGGATCTCAAGGATCATCTGGCCCAAACTTTCCTGGCTAAAGCACAGTCTAAATAAGATGGGCCAGAACCCTTTCCTGCTGAATCTTGAAAGTGTCCAGTGTTGGGGAATCCACCAGTTTCCTGGGGAGATTAGTCCAGTGGCTGATTGTTCTCATTGTGAAAAATTTTGATATCACTGGTATATTGGTTTGTGAAATGAATGTAGCTATACTTGCAGTAGAGGATTTAAACTGCAGGGCTGACAAAACCAGATAAAATACCAAGAAAGCAGGAACATTGTATGAGCGACCTTGCTCCCACAGTTTCTTTAGCTGCTCCCAGCTGTTCCCAGCCTTGTCTGCTGTTCTTTTCGGCAGTGAGATTGCAGGCTATGCACACTTGTGTGTAGCTGGCTTTCTGTCAGGCTTCCAGAGCTGTGTTCAAGAACAAAAGAGGGTACAAATTGATGTTAGCAGTATTTAATGGGATAAAATAAAGACTTTGCTTTGCTTACAGAGGGGGCTTCTGGACAGCTTGTTGTACAGACCCATCTTGCTCAAATGTCAAACAGTTTGCTGAGGACATGTCCAGATGGCTTTTGAATATCCGCAGTGAGGGAGATTCCAGCACCTCTTTGGCCAACCTGTACAAGTCCTCTAGTCACCCTCACAAAAAAATATTATTTTATGATGTTCAGAAGGAACCTGTATTTCCATTTGTTCCCACTGCTTCTTGTCCCATCACTAGACACCCCTGGAAAGAGCCTAGCTCCATCCTGTTTACACCCTCCCCTCAAAGATTTGTGCATTTGATGAGTTGTCCCCCAAAATTTCTCTTCTCCAAGCTGTAAAGTCCCAGTTCTCTCAGCCTTTCCTCATATGAGACAGGAAGGATGCTGGAGAGATGTTCCAGGCCTCTTGTGGATTTTTGTTGGACTCTCTCAAGTATGGCCATGTCTCTCTTGTACAGAGGAATGCAGAGCTAAACACAGTACTGGAGGTGTTTGTTACCTTACTGTTGCTGAGCAGAGGGGAAGGATCACCTCCCTGGGCTTGGTGTTGACACTCCTATTGCAACCCAGGATACCATTAGTGTTCTTTTCTACAAGAGTTCATTGCTGGCTTATGTTAAACCTTCCACCAGCCCGCCCAGTGCATTTTCTGCGAAGCTTCTTTCTAGCTTGGGGCATGGTGTTGGTTCTTCACTAGGTGCAGGACTTTACACTGTTAGAGCTTCATGAGGTTTCTCTGGGTCAATTTGGAAAAGCCTGTTAAGGTCCCTCTGGTTGGCATCACAGTCCTCTGGCCTATCAACCACTCCTCCCTGTTTTGTGTTATCTGCAAACTTGTTAAGGCTATATTCTTCCCCATCACATAGATCTCTTATGAAATTATACTTTTGCCTCAAAATACATCTAAGATTACCATTGAAGGAGAAGGCTGCATCTCAAAGATCAGCTGTTGAGATTCTTTTTTGAGAGTATATACATCAAGAGTCTTGATCCTTCTTTACTAATCTTTGTATATGATTGTTTTGTTCTAGTATAACTATTTAGAAAAACGGTTTAATTAGCGGGCAGTGATTTAATTAACTTTCAAGGGGAATTTGTTATAGTTAAAAACCTGCCATCTAAATTACCTAAGCAAGTGGAACTGAAGAATAGGGTGTAGTGAATGGTATCGGAGAGCTTTGAACTCAAGCTTTGACATGATTCAAGACTGATCTTCCTGCTGCATGGGAATATGATGCAAAGAGGCAAATTTATTTTGTGTTACTATAAAAAAACCTTCTATATTTTATGTAGATTGTGTTTGGGTTTTTTTTTCTCACTATTATAATCTGAAGGATTATTTAATTAAACTATTTGCACTACTTTTTTACTACTAAATGTATTATATTCAAAAATTTATTTTTAAGTAGAAGGAGATAATGGGGTGATTCACAGAAAATTTTAAAGTCATATACTTATGTCTAATATCCACTATTTTAATTATATCACAACAGCTTCATAATGAGAGCAGAATTTTATACTTTCTGAATCACACTGCAATGGGTTGGCTGTTATAAGGGCTTGATTAATGTATACTGAGGATCATAGTTACTATGTTAATATTTGCATTATGCAGTAAATTTTTACCATCCTTGTTCTTTAATATGGAACATACTCTTTCATCTGAATGAATTTCAGATTCGTGAACAGTGCTGACTGACTTAGACACATAGCAAGACAAGTAAATCTGCCACAGAATGGACTCCTCTGTTGCTCATCAACAATAATATTTATTAACACCTCTGATTTTTGTCAAACAAATTCTCTTCTTTTTCAGTCTAAAAATTATTTTAATCTGTATTTCAAATACTGTGCCTGGTGAAGCTTGAAGCTTAATCAGGTACTTAAACATTGATAACAATGTTTAATGTGCTATCTAATTTCTGGGTTGATTCAAGGTTAGTTGTCATTGTTGTTTTGAACCTGCTGATGAAAAATGTGAGAAGTAGCAAAGAATTCTGTTTTTCCTACCGTTCTTTCTGAGATTAATTGCACTTACAGATGTGTTAAATTATTTATTCCAAGTAAAAAAAGATACTTTAAAGTATGGTAATGCAAAGTAATGAAAATGTAAATCAAAGCAGTTTTCATTTCTTCATGCCTGGAAACTGATAAAAATCAGAACCAAACATGATACCTATTCTCATCCTCAGCAGTAACACAATGTTTTTGTCTAGGCTACAGGTAAGCAGAGGTCATCAAGGTCTCTAGAAAGTGTTGTAATTTTTCCATTGATGTCTTAATAATATGTTCCAGTACAGCTGCTTAGTACAGTATGAATGAGCCTACAGCACTTACCAGAATGAGTATGCTTTTAGTTTTTTTATCTGTATTTAATTTGTATTTATAAGGAAGTAACTGATGGATTGATTTTTTGATGTGATTCTGAAGATCCAGTTTAATGGAAACTGTTTCGTAACACCTTTGTTTAAACTACTACAGTTCATTAAATTACTACTAATTCATTGCAAAAAATACGCTTCAACTGTAAAGCAATAAATCAATTTTCAAATCAGAGTTACAACATAAAGCAGAAAAACACCTCCTAGTCTCTTGCATCATGATCGTGTGTGCAATATAAACATATAAGCATTTTATTCTATGTTGATATTTGGAAGAAATTAACCTCTTATTTTTTGTCTTTGTTATTTTAGCCTTGTCCTTCAGGGGCTCGTGATTTTCGAGAAAAGCAATGTGCAGATTTTGACAATATGCCTTTTCGGGGAAAGTATTATAACTGGAAACCCTACACGGGAGGTAATGGTTAGCGTTTCAAAAGCATTATCATACATAAGTCTTCAAAACTATACAAATGTTATATAAGCAGTAATGGTTGTAAACAGAATGTTTTGATTAAGATATAATTAGCTAAGTTTGCTAAGCTTGTACATTCATCAGCTGAAAATTTGGCAGAAGAGCTATCTCTCGTGTCTATTCTGGTAGAGTTTTGTTTTACTGTGAAGGGAAGTGAGCATCATTGCAGGGACACCACTTAAAAGTATGAAACCCTTCTTCACCTGCAATTCCAATAAAATTAGAGATTCCATCAGTCATCTGCAAGTGCTTTTCATGCTACAGTGAGGAATTCAGTATAAGAAAAAATAAATCTCATGATAAGTTTTCCTTTCTTAAGGTCATAATATTAGGGAAAGGAGAAAGTAGTAAAAGCATTTTTAAGAGTCTCTGAAGACTGCTTTAATAAGTGAATTATAAATAAGTGCACTGTGCAATAGAAGTGTATTTTGCAATAGGGAAGAGGGTTGTATTTTCTTTTTTAGAGAGTTTAATCAAGTTTAGTTATGTTTCTGTTGTTCAAAGTTTATAGGTAGCTCTTTTATTAGTTTGGCTTTCCCTTTTCTAAACCCTCATTGAGTAAGTCTGTGTTCCTCCTTGTGACTTTATATTTGCTGACTTGAATGGTTTTACTCATTGTTTTTTTTTAATTTAAAACTTAAGTAAGGTCATTGTGATCACATAGTCTGAGCTGTAGTGTAATTCAATAGGAATAAATTCCTAAACAAAATATTCTGATCTCGGTTTTAAAAGTTTACCCTGATACAATTTTAGTTCTAGATTCTTTTGTAATCCTTGTTTTTCAAACGGTGAAGTGGTATCCTTTTTGTGTTAAATGGGTCAATAATCACTAGAGTTGTATTGAAATAATGGAATCATTATGGAGCCAGTTACCCTTGCTGTATCTTACTCTGTGAAATAATCTTTTTTGCAAGAACAAAGTCAAGTAGAGAAATAATAAAAGGAGGTTAAATAAAGAATGTACATTTTGTGTGTGAGGTGCAAGATAAGTTTATAAATTTCAGATCTGTTTATGCATATATATTTTAACTAATAGTTAACTTTTCAATATTTCTGTTAGTTTTTTTCTTTCATTCATTTTTGTTGTCCAGGTGGGGTTAAACCATGTGCATTAAACTGCTTGGCTGAAGGTTATAATTTTTACACTGAACGTGCTCCTGCAGTAATAGATGGGACTCAGTGCAATGCTGATTCACTGGATATCTGTATCAATGGAGAATGCAAGGTTACACATGTTTTATAAAAGTATTTACAGATTGGTTTCTTGTGTTTGCTATCTCCTACATTTAATTACAGTATTTGCTTGTTGCTTATGTGAAGCACTCCTGTTGACAGGTCAGGTTAATGAAAGAGTAAGATTGAGACAAAAGGATAAAAAAACTATTGTATAAATTAGACAAATAATTGGAATGTTGGTAGCTTCTCACAGACATTCAATAGAATCTTTCATTTTGCCTTCTTTCTTGCTTTGTGGTTTCTGTTGAAGAATTGGTGGAAAGGGCAACAGGAGCTGAACAGATTCCTTGCACTGTTCGAAGACCTATTCTATCATTCTAATTGGAACACCGCTCTGGCTGAAAAACAGTAAACGTGAACATATTAATCTGTTTCTCTCTTAACGAGTTCATCCTGTTGCAAAAAATTCTTCTGCTTAATGTAATTGAAACAGAAAAATATCACTATTGCTCTGCAATTCTGGAAAAAGTGTATAATGATGCAAGTATTTGCCAATTTCTAAAATCTGGTTATTTTGTAAGATTCCCATAGAACTTCATTACATTAATTTAAATAAAATTGGAGGTTCTGTGCCATATTTCTGGTTATATATACTACTGCTTCTTCAGTTTAGCAAAGCATTTAATTATGTACTTAAGCTTAGACATATGAACAGTATTGGTGACTCTAAAAGTTATTTGATTTCACTGAAACCACTAACATAACTAAATTTTAACCTGATACTTAAATTCTTTGCAAAATTGAGGGCTGAAGATGAATTTTTATTGAATAACTTGATTTCATCAAACGCATTTGCCATGTATTAGTAAACTAACAATTAAAAAAAAAAAAAAGCACAAGAAATAACCCATGGAATTCTAGTGTGCTTTATAAATAAGAAAATACAAATAATTAGACTACATCTCAAGTTGAGAATGACCTGTATAATAGAAATGGGCTTCTGTCTTACTGGTGAATTAGAAAGTCAAAACCTAAATGGTTAGAATAATACTATTAGAATAATATTATTTTGTCAATAATATTGTCTTGAAAGTATTTTAACTTATGGCCTGTGTATTACCTGTTTACAAGGTAGTAGGTAAAGATCCAGCTGTCTCTATTTTTATTAGCCTTGTAATAGAGTTGAATCAATAAGTTCTAGGGTGTTAATCATTGTTCACTATACACAGATTTCTCAAATAGATAAACATAAATGTAAAATAATTATGTGTAGGTGTAGACATGTCTTTTTCCTGAAGGCTTTTGAATCCTATCTAATACAGCATGTAATTCAGAGTTTCACTATGTTTCATTCTGCATTCATTCTTACAGTAAATTAATTTATACTTCATATTCAAACTTATACAAATAATTGCAGATATTGCCTGGAGGATATGGAAATAGGGTCTATGAAGCTGTAAATGTGTTTGGGAACAGTATTGCTATTTATGCTGCATAAATGTTTAAGAAAGACACAGCAAATACCTTAAAGCAGTATAAATGGAACACAGCTGTTGTAATATTATGTAAAAATATCACTAATTGTTTGTTGATAACTGTAATAATTACATTGTAAAATGCTGTGAGTTCCATTCCTGAATGTCACAGTAGAAATTTAAAGTACTTATTAATCAATACTTGGTAACAACCCAAAATGTGGATTGTTCTCCTTTTTTATTTTCTTTCTCAGGGAAGTGAAAACCTGCTTACAGAAACAGCTATCAAAACCAGAGTAGATACAAAGAAGACCTGAATATCTCAAACTTGAGAGAAACACTTCAAAAAAAACCAAAAAAAAAACCAAAACCAAAAAACTATGAAAATAGTTGTGCAAGACCATCATCCTGTTAAAATATTTATTCTTATCTGTTCCCAGCATGTAGGTTGTGATAATATTTTGGGGTCTGATGCTAAGGAAGATAGATGCCGTGTTTGTGGAGGAGATGGGAGTACGTGTGAAGTCATTGAAGGTTTCTTCAATGATTCATTGCCCAGAGGAGGTATGCAAGTATATGTGCATTCTGTTGCACAATGCATTTAGTTGACCTTTTAGCAAATAGTAGTGCTTCATTGATGCCCGGCATGGCATTGCTGATGGTCATTCACTTTGACGCATTTTGCCTCATTTCCTTTTCCTTTCTTAGTTTGGATTTATCTCAAATACCACAGTATTTCATAAATTTCATTAGGTAATTTCATTACTGAGTACTCAGTTCCTTGGTCTTTAATACACTTTTAAAGAAGTAGGAAGTTTTTTATTATTTAGTTAGGTAAAGTACGAGTAATGTTGTGTATGATTTTCATGTCTAGTAGAATCTTAATTAAATTTTAGAATAGAAAGAACCCAGAAATGTCTCCTAAGTTCATCTTACTAACAACACAGCAAATGTATATGGGCAATTAGTTTAAAGCTTAGCTCAAAATAGACAATATTAGTGTTGCAGTCTTAGTGTTACCAGTTTTGGGCTTCCAGATGCAGGAGAAAGACTGATGCAATGCAGTGAGTTCATTTCAGTGAGAAACCACTAAGACTGTTGGGGTCTGGAGTGCTTGCCCCTCTGTGAAGAGAGGCTGAGAGAACTGGGCTTATTTATCCTGGAGAATGGGAGTTTTGTTGGGGACCTGGTGTCAAGTCTTCCAATACCTATGAGAAGTTTATGTAGTGGACAGTGCCAGGCTCTTCACAGTGGTGGGTACATGGTGGGAGAAGAGATAATACCTATAAATTGAAACAAGACATGTGTTGACTGAATGGAAGGGAAAACTTTTTCCCCAGGAGAGTCCCAACAGTGGACAGGTTGCCCAGAAAGGTTGTGCAGTTTCCATCTTTAGAGTTTTTCATGACCCAGCACGATAAAGCACTGAGTATCTCTGTCTGATCCTTTAGCTGACCCTGCTTGTAGCAGGAAATTGGACTAAATAACTGAGATCCTCTCCATCGCGAAGTATCCTATGATTCTAAAGTCATTTTATGTGCTAATTACTTATAATGCACTGTTGAAAAGACATTATCAGCACTTAAAAAAATTAATTCCTGTCTGCATGGTAAATTCTGGCTATCACAAATTCTTGTATGAAATTTAATTTTTTCCTTTATAACACATGAAAGAAAATACTCAAGTACATTTGAATCCTGTATCTCATACTGATAGTAGTAAAAAAATGGATTAATGGCAAGTTTCACGACTAATAGTGATTAATGTAAACAACAACAAATAAAATTTACCTTTGTTTTATAGGCTATATGGAAGTGATTCAAATTCCAAGAGGTTCTGTGCACATTGAAATCAGAGAAGTGGCAATGTCAAAAAACTACATTGGTAAGAGCAAGGTTTAAATAGCAGGTTGTTATTAAGTCAGTTTGTTGTGATTTGGAGGTATGTTTTCTGTTATAGACAAACCATACCCATAGTAGAAGCAGAAGGGGGAAATTGTTAGCCTTTAATATTAGGTTGTGATCAGACAGTTGCAGCAATTGAATTGGATATATTCTCTTGAATGGAGCTAATGAAATACATCACATGATCCTGTCTTGTCCACTCAGTGCAAAGTCAGGTCAACTTCACTATAGTTACAGTGTCTTTCTTGAGCTGAAGTGGATGAGGAACATTCAAGTGATCTACTGTCCCACGATGAAGTTGTGTCTTCCTCTGGAAAGTCTGGTCTTGAGGGATTATACTATTATAAACCACAATTTTATTCTTGGAATGGTTATTCATCAACAGCCATAGTTACTTAAATGATAATGCTGTCTCCTTATCTTAAGGCCATTCAGTGTATTAATTCCACAGTGTTTCTGTGTGGCTGTGTTGTAGGGACTAGATGCCATCCCTCTTGTATAAATAAAGAAAATGAGGTGCAGAAAAACTAGTTGCTTAACTGACATCATTCAGAATGTATATTGTAAAGGACAGAATTAATTTCAAATTCTCAGATTATTTCTTTCTTTAAAGACTGTGTTAAATTTGCTTTTTGTATTGTTTAATACTAATATGTACAAATATGGCTTTGTCAAACTCAAGACCACAGTCATTTCTGAATTCTCTGCACCCTGATTCAGCAGTCAGATCACGGTAGTGAAGTACAAGAACACCAAATCCTTAGCCAAAAATAGATAGGAGAGCTGACAACAAACTAACAGATTTAACATGACCAAAAGCTATTACCTCTTTAGGCTGAAGAGCAGCTAACAAATCTCCTTTTGTCAGTCTGAACTCCATGTATTGATACACATAGCACTAAAGTGTTGGAAAATGTATGATGTCTGTGAGTGTGACTTAGAAGGGCAATTAGCCTCCTAGGTACATTAATTCTTAAATTGATTAATGTTGATAATAAGATAACATTTACTGTTGGATGCCTACTTTTCCTTCTGCCTGCTGTAATTCACCAGATAATCAATCTCCCTTCATTCTGTAGGAGTAATACCACCCTACTACTACTCCAGTAGTAGAGTGCGTATTATTCTTTCAGCATAATGCTGCCCATGGCCCATCCCCCCATCTTAAAATATATTGCTGATAAGGTTGCTCATATATCCTATACTTACATTTTGAACAGCTGTGGTTGGAGTGTGGCATACAATGCATCCTGTCATGGTTATTTTCTTCTAAGAACTATTCCATGGACATCTGAAAAATGGAACAAAGATGATAGCAATTAGATACTAAAATCAAGTTTGTTACTCTTTTTTTTATGAAGAGGAAATTAATCTGGAAAAGTAATTAGATTGGCAGCATCTGTATAAGATGAATGAAAAATGTAAATTTTTTGGCTTAATTAAATAATATAGACTTTTTTTTTTATTTCATGTGGCCACAGATCTGAAAATTCAAAGTGATACACAAGCTCTTTTTTTTTTTTACATGCTTGACCCAGTTTCAGGGTGTTTCCTGAGTATCAGGCTCTCCGCTACTCTGTTTCATGCCACAGAAGCCCTAACTATGCAAGTGGGGGATTTCACTCCTTCACTACTTTCTTGGAAATTATCCAACTTTCAGAGGTGTCATTATATCCTAATGAAAGATAATCTTACTATATCACAGTGGCCATTTCATTTTGCGATGGGATGCTTTGTTCTGTGAGTGTGAACCAGATCACTATTTTAGGATCACCACTTTCTAGGGAAAAGAAGACTTCTATTTGTTTGCACCCTTAAAATAACTATACCAGCACAATGGTAGTTAAAAATTAGTTTATTATGTTAAATACATACTCATAAAACAATACCCTTGAGGTATTTCTTTAGTGGTAGTGTCAACTTCGTAGCTCCTTCCCTGTCTTTATGGAGTTCCCTCAGTTCCAGGGCAGCTGTTTTTGTGTCCATGCCATGACCCAGATTGGAGAACTCATTCAGTTGAGAGTAACCATTTACACATATTACTGTATTTTGTTTTATGTGCACTGCTGCCAAGTATGTGACCACAGTCTAAGAAATCAATTTCTCCATTTGAAAGTATATAAAAAAAAGGAAAAAAACCTCTCTTCCTCTGTAGCTGTGACTCTGGCTTCAAAGCTTCCTCTTTGTTCTTTTCAGTTAGCAGGCCTTCAAATAAACTTGCTACAAATATCCCATGGTTCCTTAAACCAAGATCTAGTTCTTTGCAATCCACGGCCTCAAATTTAGACTGCAGTTAGATATTTGGCAATTCAGTTAGGTCAGTCAGTACCTGTCCTCCTTCCCCCTATCTCTGGGTGATCATTTCTGCCCCAGTATTGCTCCTGCTGTTGGGACAACAAAAGCACCTATCTGCAGCTACATAAATAATTCAGTATTTTAAACTGTTATGTCCAGCAAGTAACCCAGCAACAAAAAAACTTCTATTTTCAGAGCTGCTGAATAAAATGTTTGTTTAGTAATGCTGTTATCTTCCCTTAAATGGTTTGATCCAGGGTAACATCTTTGTTATGTACTCCTTATACAACAGAGTGTTGTGTGCTAATTTTTTCTAGGCTTCTTGCATTCTCGTGTTCTCACAAATGATTTGATTAGGACATTAACTTGTTCTTCTGTCTCATATGCTAATAGTATTATGCCACTGCCCCATCGTCATGTGATTATATTATTGGAATGTTGTTTACAGCTGTGTGGCATTCACCTATGCACAATAAGTGGCATTAGGTAAAACTGTTTACAGTATGCAAATGCATTTTTCTCTGGCGGTCTGCTAAAAAATGAACTGCTTTGCTTCTGGATATACATTAGTTTAAGTCTGTATATAGTGTGCATACATTTAATGGCATATATTTTCAGAACTATTAATTATGTAAGCCTGTGTAAGAACATTTGTTCTCTTTTGGTTAGCTATGTCTCATTTGTTGTAGTTCGTATGTCTCAATGTAAGTAAAGAATTAACTTCAGTATTTGCTCTTAGTATGTACTAGACATACTGACAAATTGTTTAGGATTGAGTAGCACAGTAAGTGAGACTCCAGTATATCTCAGTAGTCTGGGGAGACTGACTTTTTGCTTAAGATAGATTTTTGTAAAACCAGGATGGCTATAAATTTTGGATATGTGGAAATTTTGGATATGTGGAAATAGGACCGCTGATAAAATAAAATACTGATATTCAGTTGCAATGTATTTATTTCATATACCCACATAAAATAGATTAATAGTGAAGTACTGGTTCTTTCTTTTAGTACAGTACTGCTTACAATTTGTCTTGTTCTCCTATTTTTCTTACTCTTTTTACCTTGTACTACAAAACCGGTATAGACACTAAGGAATCTGAATTACTTTGATATGCGAATGTGCCAGAGCTAATTTCTTCACTCAGATCACATGAGGTTTTCCAAAGTAAATCCAGGGAAGTCAATGGAATGAGATTTATACTATGGAAAGACATTCCTTTTCAGATGTTATGGTGCTGATGGAAATGGTTACTAATCCTTGCTGAATTTTGCTGTCACCAGCAGCACATTACTGCCTCTTTTACCACCACCTGCTCATATGAGAGCTCTTTGATCTGTTTTAGAAAACTTGAGGATCATTGAGACATTTTCCCTAACTGTTTAAGGTAAACTCTCTGTCCATACAGATATTGTTGAGAATAAAATTTGATTGTAAGCTCTTCTTATTCCTCATGATCGTGATGCGAGTTCACTATCTACTGAAGTCAGCTGTTTGTCTCAACAAGAAATGACATGGTTGTGTGATCATGTATTTCCAAACATAATTTTGCCTTTAGGAACAAGCTTTAAATAAAGTAAATATTAATGCTGAGTAACCTGGTAATCTTTTTAAGTTAAGAAGTCAATATTTACTTAACAAAATATTCAGCTTATAGTTTAAGAAGTCAGTATCTAACTAAGAAGATATTCACCTTAAGATACAGAGTTAGTTTCAAATTTGGAAACTTGGCCTAATATTATTCATAAAATACAAACTATAAATCCCTGAATAATATATGCTTATCCAGTCTAATTGGTTGGTTAGCTAAGAAATTTGTTTTTTGTACAGTACTTTCACATTTTAAGTCTGTAAATTAGGAATAATATGATATATTATCAGATTCAGTATCTAATATTTGAATTTGTAGTAGAAGTATCTTGGATTTATGCTTTTAGAAGAAAAAACAGACCAGCAGACAAAGGCAAAAAGCAAGAGCTGATTGGCACCACATGTCAGACCCAATGTTCCTTCTCATTATTTACTTTAGGCATTATCTTGTCCCATGCCTTATATTGTCCCATGCTTCAGTTTCTTAAAGATTAGACCAATAATTGATTGTACAGTTGAGAGCTATGTATGTCTTGCACAGAACAGCAGACGTTGCACATGGCTCAGTTTTAAAGTTGAAGGTACACTGCAAGTTGCATGAGGCACTCGATTTTGTTCCATATTGCATCTGCATGTTAAAATCTGAGAAGTATACCTGCACATTGAAGATTATTGCAGAGGATATACTGTCAAAAAGAGAGGGATATTTTGACCAGAGCTAAAAAACAGGCTTTGTTTCTTGAAAAAACAGTGCTATTGAGCTAAAGTTCACATACTTATAACAGATTAGTAGATTGATTTGCAATGACTTCTCCATTATAAATGCTGCTTCCAATTTTTAGGTGGCTTGTATTTTTTTTTAAGCTTTAAAATCTGAAGAGGATGACTACTATATTAATGGTGCCTGGACTATTGACTGGCCAAGAAAGTTTGATGTTGCTGGAACAGCTTTCCATTACAAGAGGCCAACAGAGGAACCAGAATCTTTGGAAGCACTAGGCCCTACTTCAGAAAATCTCATAGTCATGGTAAAGTTACAAATAATATATTTCTGAAATTTGAATATTGTTGTTCTGAGAAAAGTCGAGACCATGAATTAAATCAAAATAGGTTGTGTTCTCAAAGAGTATACAGCTTACCTAGCTAGGACTTAGCACTTGTGTTTTAACATAGTTTTCTTACCTTTCTTACCTGTGACTGGCAAACACTTCTATGAAACAGAATAAAGCTAAAAAAGCCCCAGGAAACCTCACAGAAAATGCCCCATCTGTTAAATGTGGTTTGGAATAATGGTAGCTGAAATTGTAAATGGGTCATATACTGTATGGGTCATATACTGTATCTCTGCATACTGCTGGGATACATGGAAATGTTGAGATGCAGCAACAACAACAAAAAACATTGATAGAGAATCAAAGACTAGCATTGAACAGGAGGCATGTGGAAGTACAGCTCAACAGTGAGGGTAGGCAAAAACTCATGGTAATTGATTCATTTCCATCAGTATCACATGCAGTGATATATCTGCAGCAGGAGTTTTGATACTCCTTTAAAGCAATCACAGGTGTGATTCCAGTATGCATTCTAATACTGTTGGAGATATCATTAAGGGAAAAGAATTGACCAGTGTTGCCATTACTATTATTACTATTATTATAGTCACTAGAAGTGAAAATGAGAGCAGGGCTAGGTTTATAGCTGCTATGTGGGTAGCTTCTCACAAGATTTCCATGAGAACTGTTGTATTTTTGCACAGTAATGTCCTTAACCAGCTTTGACCTCGTAATTCATTAAGACATAAATTTTATGAAAACTGTCTCTTTAGAAAAAAATAGTCGAGAATAAAGAATTGATGGAAGTAATAAAGATGTGTAAAGGAGGGGGAAAAAGCCAAAGCTCAACTTAGACAATAATACTTCTTTTGTATATATTTTAGACTTCTAGGAATACCTAAAAGAACTACTACATCTTCCTTTATTACTTTTTTCCCTTCCACAGGATATAACACATCCCTAGATTAAACATCACTGTAGTAGCTCTCTGCTTGCCTGTTTTAATAGTATAACCAGTTGTTTTCAACTACAGATTCTGCTGCAGGAACAAAATTTGGGTATAAGGTATAAATTCAATGTTCCCATCTCTCGCACTGGCAGTGGAGACAATGAAGTTGGCTTTGCATGGAATCATCTGCCTTGGTCAGAATGTTCTGCCACTTGTGCTGGAGGTAAGACACCGGGCACTCAAGCTACAGCGTAAACTGAATTGCAGATATACTTTACTATGTAATTATCTAGGTAACTAATTGAAAACATTTCTTTCAGACATGTCTCAAACAATAATTTAGTGGAAGAACATTTATTTTATCACAACTCATCTTGTTGTTTTCAAGTACATTTAACATGTTCAGATGTTTTTGTTAAAACGGTACATATCTTGGCATGGTGTGTCTCCCTCTGCTCATGCTTCTTCTGAGATTCTCTTGAAGCTGGTATGTTTGCTTTTCACAGGAGCTTTCTTGATAAAAGACATCAGAAGTTTTAAGTAAGGATATTTAAAAACAGAAGGCAAATAAGGCAGTTGTAGTTAAAGGGATGTGTTTTTTTGTAAGTATGCTTCACTTGATCCTAGTCAGCCTTTCCACCTTCCAACCATCAAAGTTTAAGATGCATAATGGCAGGTCCTCTGTAGCGGATGATAGCAACTGGATTGTACTTCCCAGCCCATAGCAGTATCTGAGAACTGTTCTTTGGCAGCAGTGGGGGATTTGTAGGTTGTCCCACGTGATTTGTCATGGGTGCCTTTTGCCCACAATTTACTATATTCCTAATCCTCCCTCTAGTGGCCACCAATGCAATTCTTTACCTCTGGCTGGGAGAGCAGGACAGTTGGCTTCCTTCAAAGCCAACACCATTGCTGCTGCAAGGACTGGTGAGTAGAAGTGCTGTGTGAGCAGTAGCTTTCTTCTCTCTGGAGACTGAATGCGTCATCTCCCCAACATAACTCGGTTCTGGAAGATATGGGAGAGTGCTTTAAATCCACCTCAGACTTTCATTTTTCTACTTCACTGTTCA
>VWZY01011719.1:40331-57350 GCA_013399075.1 Chloroceryle aenea | reverse complement strand
ATTAACTCCAGTAAGTGCATACCCCACTTTTAAAAATTTGTTCTGTACTTAATACATTCTAGTAGTAAATGTTAACAAATGACAGCATTTATTATCTAGAACTTAACCAGGTATCCTAAGCATTGGTTTTGAGTTCATTCTTTCTATTAGATTTCATCTCCAGATGAGTTAAATGGCTTAGATGTTAATTGGGTTTTTTATGAAACAGTGAGCCAGTATACTATTATGCATAAACTGATTAGCAAACAATTTCCTTCGCTGCTTGTCAGTCTTGTAGAGTGGTGCCTACAGGTGCCTACCTGTCTTTTTCTTTCATTCCCTCAGATAAATTATGAAACTGCCTTGATGGAGACAAGTATATTTTACTTGTCCTCATCAAGGGAAATTTAAGTTTGGCTTAGTGATGAGCATCTTGTGATCTGATGAGTTAGCTCAGAAAGTATGTCTGGGTTAACCGTCATGCACTAGTTTTAGTGATGCAAGATTCACTATATTGGTACTGGCATCTTTATAATTAACTGTTGCAATCACAAACCACAATTTTTGGGATTGTTTTTAAAAATAGATATAGCATTTACATGCCTGCAATTTTATTTTAAGAATAAAATGTGCTCTGTGTAATTTAAAATTTGGCTGCTGAAAGTCTTGCAGACTATATATGAAATTGAAATCTGCAAAACATCTCGGTTCTCTGGAGATTATGGTCACTAAACCATTGGATTTTTGTTTTCTATTAGAATTGCATTGACCAGTCATGAGGACATTTTATGTCTTTTATTGTAAACTATAAATCTGTAGATTTGAAAGCAGAGTGCTAACTGCTTATAATTATTCTCTCAAGAGTTTAAAGGAACTTGTTTAGCTGTGTTTTTTAGATTATTTTGAGAGAGACAATATACTCAGGGAAGAGTTGAAAATTTAAAGTTTTTTTTTTTAAGGCCCACAGGGTTTAACCAAATTGCAGCTGCTGTCTGGGTAAAACTGCAATTCTAGTTTTTTCTTGTCTTAAAACTAGAGTCTGGATTTTCTTTCTGAGATTTTATTTTAAATAACACTGTAATTAGTCACAGTGATGTAAAGTTTACATACTGTGTGGCAAGATGCTACAGAGCATTTTAGAACTGGATTAATACATTGCCTGGCATGGATTAGATTCCTCACTGTGTGAGTGAATAGTGGTGAATACTGTTTTACAGATGTTATTCTACCTGACCAGTGTTCAATAAATAACATGTCTGACTTAAATATTTTTGAAAACTGAGCACAATGATACTTTGTGTACGTAGTTCAGAGTCATTTCTTATTACATAGCTCCTCAGAAATGAATTTACTGACACTGCCAATTTCTAGCCAGAGCCTAGAAGGAAATGTGTCTCATAAATATATTTGCAAGAGTAGTGTGCATCATTAAAATGCTTAATTCTAAAGTATGTATAAATTATTATTTTAAAGCAATTATATTTGAATAGCATTCAGCCTATTTTATCAGTCACTAAGAGAACTAAGGCAACTTGTGATAGAAAGGATAAATGATTATTGATCAGTTGGAGTTGAACTTAATTCTATGTCAATTAGCAGCACCATGTCACTAGAACTGCTGTTTGGCTAGACTTTCTAAATACTATTTCTCATCATGGTGAAGTTTTGAGCAGAACATTGCAAAAGAAGTACTCCTACTCAAGTTGTCACATCTGATTTTAATTATTCTTGTCTGTTGTCAGTGTTTGTGTAGATTATAGAATTTAAGGGGAATTGTCACAGGTTTTCAAATATTTAAATCTTCCATTTATTTCTCAAGAACCAAAGGAAGAGACCCTAATCTGGTAAATTTATTTTTTTCTCTCTGTTTCATGCTGCAATTGATATGTCATTACTACAACAGTACTAAAGGACTAGAAAAATGAAGAAAGTCACCTCTCACTCTCTGTGTGTGTATATATATATATGCATATACAGAGAGGAAAAAATAAATAACAACATTGAACTGCTAACTGGTTGGAAATTTTCAAGAAAAGTATAAAGATCTAGAAATAAGTGACAAAAGAGGGCAAACTATAAAATGATAGGTCTTGACTGACTAGCCAGATATATTGTAATGTGTAACTAATTTTCTAGACCAAGGAAATGTAGCAGTCATTAACCTAGGCTTCCTTAAGGCTGTTGTAATCACCAACACCTAGGAAATAATTAGAAAAGATTAGTAGACAAAAGGCATGTTTAAAATGTAAAATACTGGGCTAAAAGATAGTGATCCTAGCAAGGTTCATAAAGACCTTTTTCACATGACTCACGAGACTTACTTTTACTTGTTCTGATGGCATTATAAGAAGTTGAAAGCTCTGATGAAATTTGCCTACAGTGCAGCACTAGGAGATGTATGAGGGAGAGTGGGATATGTTGTAGTCAAGATAAAGGCAGATTTGATTTTAAGATGTATGTATTTAAAAGAATTAATGTCCCTGGATAAGGCATTAGTAAAATCCCTCTGGAGTACTGGGCACAGTTTGCATTGTGTCTGTAATAAACTCACAAATTGTTGTGAGGTTGACCAAAGCAACTGGTGTATCTAACTGCACAGAGATTGCAAGAGTTGACTTGATTAACATAATTAAGTTACTTAAAGTGAAAGACCATTTTGACTTAAAAAAAAAGTTAAAGTGGTAACTAAATGCATCTAGAATGGAAACTGGAATGCTTATAGATGTCACAGGTGTGATGTTCAGAGAAAAAAAATAGATCAGGGCTTGAGGTGAAGCTTGACGAACTTGAGAGGTTACATAGAGTGGTTTCCAGCAATAGAAGAGTATTGTTTCTAGTTGTATGTTCCAAGTTCCTGTGTTCCAAGGTTCCTTATAAGTGCAAGATCTCACTGAATTTCAGTTTTATATCATTTAATAGAGTTGAAATACTAGGTGCTGAGAATGCTATAAATGGAACAATGTTATGTGAAACTCTTAAAATCTTTGATACCAGATGTATGAATACCTGAGAGTATCTGTATGTTAACACAATTAGCCAACATCTGTGGAGGCATGTACTTCAGGACCTTGAATGTCCCCAATAATTTGATTTTCTCAGTTCCAACAGGACCTAACTATCTAGCAAAATGATTATTTATTTTTTCCCCAAGATGTAAAGCATATAAATTTAAAATTAGCAAAAACATTAAAAAAAAGTTGAATACTGTTCAGAAATGGTATTTTCATTTTAGCTTGTTCATGTAGACTTACGTAAGTAGGATACTTGGAAAACAGTCTGTCATCCTTCTGTGCTGTTTAAGGATACCTACTGTTGCCTAATGTGGCATCCAGACACATCTAGAAAGAAGCAAATAGATGAAGCTCATTGGTGTACCTGGCTCATCTGTAAGACATATGTCTCATATTAATAAGTGTCTTTTTAAAGTAAGTTATGTTTGTGACAGAGATTGTGATGTTTGTGGATAACTCGAGGTCAGACATGTGAAATGATTTACTACCAAGGGCCTATTTTGGAAGGTTCTGTGTAGCTGTAATTGAGAAGGGGAAATCTCAGCAGCAAACCTCCAGTCTCTGGATTTAGGAACTACAGCAGAGTGAAGACTCCAGCATTAGGCATCTTTGGTCTCAATGTGGTTAATGATTTTGAACTGATATGAGGATGCAGGTGATTTTGAGGTTTGATTCAAAGTTCTCACCTGCTAAACATGCATCCTGTAAGAAACAATATGTTGATTGATGAATCTAACTCTGCTTCTTCTTGTCAAGAATATGAACATTAGAGTTAAGAACACTTGGAACATTTTGATTTTAATTAACAAGGCTCTATTTTCATTAGAGGCATAATACCCATATTTTGCAGGGTGACATCCTGTCATGACAGTTATCTGTTATATAGCAGCTCCCTATTGTGGAGTAAAGAGCTTTCAGCTGGGAGTACATCTCCAGAAGAGTACTCTTAACTGCGTGCCAAAGTTGAGGAATTAAGAGGATAGGTATAGAGAAGACTCGGGTTCGATATTTTTTTTAATAATAAGATTCTGGACCTCACTGCAACCAGGGATACAAGATTCATGGTGTCTGTGGCAAGACAAGAAAGGAATTTATTCTCTAACCAGAAAATAAGATACTCATCTAGCACAGGCAGCTATGGATTTTCATTCTCACTCTCAAAATCATTTAGACATTTTACATCAGACTGTAAATGAATAAAACCTAGAAATAACCTACAGACTAGGAACAACAGTCTTGCCACCTTGGTTAAATTAACCACTAAGTCAACAGAAGCTGTGGTGTGCTCATGGGAATTAGGAATCCCCTCAAGACGAGAAGGGACTCTACCTACTCCTGCATTTGCGACCTCATGGGGGGTAGTGCATGCCATCCTCAAGACTCATGAAAAAGGAAGTTACTATTTTTCCCATGTCATTTGCACATAACTTCATGAAGATATTTCATCTGTGTGTATATACACTGGGAGACTTCTGTTCATAGACAAGCAGGATGCTTTATAGGTCAAATGTCAGGCATCTTGAGGCTAGATTTGACTCACTCTTGGAATTAAATACCTGAATTCTGTATAGGTCACTTTTAGGAGCCAAAGTAGGAGATTTGATTCTTTTCCATAATGAATACTAAAATAATTGATTACAAGGTAAGTAGTTTAACTTGTCTAAAATGAGCAAAAGGACAAGTATTTGGTGAAAGCAATCCCATCTTTTTAATGGGATGTTTAGTCTCTGAAAAACATGTTTATGTAATTATTACTGTATGTCTACCTCCTATAAAAAAACTTGTCTTAAGAGAAGACGGTAAAGTTGGCAGGCATTTGAAGCCAGGATGTTTTAATCGCTATTTCAATGTATGCATTTCAGAGTTTGGAAAAAGTTAAATAATTGCTTGTGTTTTCAAGAAAGGCTCAAGGCTTTTTGCAACTTTTAACATACAAATGATTCTATTATTTCAGTAGAAAGAGTGCTCATGTTCAATAAGGGCTGCATATGAATTGTAGATCCACAGTCTTTATGCTAGCAAACATCATACAGCTTGTTCTAAAGAGAGGAGGAAGCCACGTGTGCTGCTCTTTACAACAGTACTCTGAGCTGCACTGTTGTCATATCAGTGGTTCCTTGATGCCATTCTTTAGACTCTGATTTTTAAAAATCAGAGAATCTGCTTAATGTGCTACTGCACAATGTTGCCTTGGCAGTGATACATCATTATGATTTGGGAATAAATCAATTTTAATCTGCCCCATGATGGTTAACAGTGAAAGAGGACTGGGTTGTGCCAGACAAAATGATCATTCACAGAGACAAACTGTATCTTTCAGAATGAACAAAACTATAATTTTAATTAAGAAAATGCTTATAGGATAATATGTATAAAAATGCAACATTTGTTTCCCAGTATTGCTGGTTTATTTTAAACCAGAGCACATAAACAGTACTTCTGCATTGAAGTGTGACCACATTCTGTTTGGTGATGTTTTCTTTGGAAATTTGCCTTTTACTAGGGGATGAGGGTAGACAGAAAATGGATTTTATGCAATGTACAAATAAAACCAATCTGTAAGTAAATCTATAAATATATTTTCTTTGTTTTAGAAAACAAGAGCAATTTAAAATCTCTCAAAAGGGTGGCCTAAAACTGAAGGAAAATTAAAGATCTGTTGTGGTCAGGAGGCATTCAGTTAATTGGAATTAACGCTCCTGCAGCATTCAGACAATTAAAGTGGGATGGTAGGATTATTAATCAAGAAGTGAAATACGCTTTTACTCATCAAGTAGAAGAGCAAGAATGATTAATAGTGGTGTTCCATTTCATCCCAAGGTGTGCAGAAACAAGAAGTGGTGTGTAAAAGGCTGGATGACAACTCCATTGTACAAAACAATTATTGTGACCCTGACAGTAAACTTCCAGAAAACCAGCGAGCCTGCAACACTGAGCCTTGCCCACCTGAGTAAGTTGTTAATCACTAAGATGGACTTGTGTTCTGCATAGATAAAAAACAATTTTTCATCTATAATAAAACCTGTTGACCAAATGAGTATAAAATTCTGATCAAGTATTAGGATCTTATCTTATCAGAGAGGGTATTTAGTTTGGGGTTTTGGTTTCCTCTGAAATATTAAGGGAACAATGACAGAAGTATCTTGAGATGAGACTAACTTTGCCATAGATACTTGTATTACATACTAAATGTTCACCATAATTTTACAGGGTATTATGTTAAAATTTCAGTTGAAGTGTCCACATGAGAACTGGCAAATGTAGGAACTGCTTAGTAGACCAAACCGTTTACTGATAATAGTTTAGTCAGACAACTTTCTCTCTAGGATGCTCACTGTTTGTTGGTGATGTGTGCCTTTACGATTACGTGCCTATTTGGTTCTGTCTGTTTAGTTTTATTGTATGATATACATTGAAAAGATAATTCAAAAAACAGCCACTCACTTGTTCAAAAAAGAAATTTGTTGTGTTATGTTGCGCTAGAAAATAATTTTGGCATACACACAACAGCTCCTTCTTGCATTTTGAGACAAATTAAACTTGTGGGAAAAAAAATGGAAGAGGTACAACAGTTTATTGACTCACAAACTCTAGCTTAAATATGGTTGAACGTGACAGAACTCTGGAACAAGCTGGCCAGAGAGGTTGTGGAATCTCCTTCTCTGGAGATACTCAAAACCCTCCTGAACATGATTCTCGGTAACCTGCTTCAGATGAAACTGCTTTTGCAGGGATGTTGGACTAGATGACTCTGGAGGTCCCATCCAACCCCTACTAGTCTGTGATTCTGTAATAATCTATACTTGTATTCTACTTCAGCATGAAAATCATTGATGCTTATTAAATGTAGATATAGCACAATAAAGAAATGCTATTGCCTCTTTTAAATTGGTCGTCGAAAATGTAATGTTGCAAGACTATAATGCATTAAAATCCCAAAAGGTCTTCAAGAAAGCCAGTTTCTTCCTAGAGTATCAACTGCTTTCCATGATATGGTGACTGATTGCAAGATGGCAGAGCAATGGTTTTTACATTTCCTCTGCATGTTTCATTTGACACAAACAGAAGTGAAGTCATTACTCTGCCTTGAGTGTGTTTGAATGTGAACGTGCTGTCGCACAAACAGGTCTAAAGTCGGTCTAAATCATTGTCCTCACAGTCTATGTGTAAATATGTTTACCCTACAAAGATATGCACTCAGATTCTCTTAGGGTAACAGCTTCGCATGGCTGTAAATATACTAACAAAACTCTCACACCATATACCTAAGTGCAGAATTGGTCGCATTTGCTCAGTTCCTTTTTACCAAACACAACACTACCCCTTCTTTGGCGTGGCTTAAATATTATCAAATCACAGAATCACAGAATCACANGCTGGACTCTTTCAAGCACTTCCCTGTCCTTCTTGAACTGAGGGGAAGAATCACTTTAAAAAAGTAGTGTGAACATAGTTATTCAAAACTACTTAATTTTTCTTTTCACTGACTTTATTAAAAATAACAAAATCAAGGAAAAAAAATAAACAAAAGCAACCCATGAAGCAGGACACTCCTGGGCTCTTTATCCAGTACAGCAGTGGCATTGATAAACACGGTGAAACTCAAGTCATCAAGACTTGAGTGTATTAATCATCATCTGCTTGAATGTGTCAGAGCAGTTTGGCCCACATCTGCCTCCATTCTGCTGTTCCCCACAGGGTGAATACAAAATGCGAAACTGCTAAGGAAGGGTTCTTGATTCCTGATGCTGTAAGTAGTCTAGAAGAAAGCCGTTCAAGTAACAGATAGTTACCCAAAGGTTAACCCTTTTGGCTGGAAAATTTAACACCCAGTAAGACTGACTCTTTACACAGAATGGCCAAAGATTTATTTTTTTAATTGACAAAATTCTGCTTTTGTTGTGGTGTATAGCAAAAGTTATGAAAATGTTGCTCTTTCCAGCTGAATTCCAGTCGCATTATAAATTATGTCCATGAGCAGGAGCAAAATAATTTTTTTTCACAATTCTTTGTTATTGCAATAAGTAACTCTCAAAGTTCCAGATTTCAAGAAACAATACAGGTAACTGTCATAGTTCTATGAATATGTCTTGTAATACAGAATAAACTTAAAAGGTTCTTGAGCAAATCATAGTTTCAGTTAAAAAGACTTCAGGCTTTCCAAAGCTCTAAACAGCTCAGATTTTTTTAAGTGTTTTTTTATGTGATGAACTCATGCTTTACTAGTGTTTCTTTACTTTATTAAAAAAGAATATTTTTCATTTCACTATATAGTTTTATAAAAAAAAAAAATCAGAAGAAAATTGTAATCAGATGAGAATTATACCTTAAGCCCAGTTTTTGAAATCAAATTATTTTATTGTAATGTTACTAGAAAGACATTCATCTTGGCTTTTAACTTGTGCTGCAACCCACAGCAGTGATTCCCAAACATTTCCAGTTCCATACCATTTTCAGAAAAGTAATTTCTGGCAAGTCCAGTACAAATCTGCTTAAACATCTGCAATTTTTTCAGGCTCAATACTCCTTTCTAACTAGTGTAGCATAGGCTGGAAATTGGTGCTCTAGAAAAATAGCAAGTAATATTATTATTGGAAGATATGATTGCACTGAGGCTTAACTTAAAATGTTCATGAAAAAGACCTGTAGGTTTCTGTTTTATTTCATTGTGGATACATGTATTGTCAACAATCATTTGTGTTTCGTATTTCAAACTATGTGGGTTCTGGGTTTGTACAATTATCTATGCTCCTTCTAAAGTGCATTAACTGAGTCTCCCGACTTTTTCTGTCCAGATGGTTTATAGGAGATTGGTCAGAATGCAGTAAGACCTGTGATGGAGGAATGCGTTCACGAACAGTTCTCTGTATCAGAAAGATTGGACCTTCTGAGGAGGAAACACTGGACAATATCAACTGTTTAACACACCGGCCTATTGAAAAAGAGCCCTGTAACAATCAGTCCTGTCCCCCACAGTGGGTTGCTTTGGACTGGTCAGAAGTAAGGAAATTTTGCTGTGTTAGCGTATTGGAAATAGTAAAGCAAGAGCTCTGACCATTGAATATTAATACATTTTCTGCCACTGCTTGCTAAGTAAAGGATTCATAAGAAACCCAAAACTTCACAGATGTAGTACTGAAACAGGTTTTTTTTTTCTTTTTTCTTTCCTCCTATGTTGTCAGTTTTGTTGTTTTGTACAACAATTACAACCTGGTTTTATTAGTTACGGTAAAATAAAAACAGAAAGTAAGAAAAAAACCCAATGAAAAACCAAACCCTATCATAGTCATTTGATAAGAGATCAGTGTCTTAAAGAAAAAAGCAATTTCTATTTCAATTTTTTTTTTTTTTTAAAGGCAAATAGCTGAATGGTAAGAATATGGGTTTGCAGTATCAGAAGGTGTAATAAATGACTCCCAGGATAGCACCCCACTTACTATCTCAAAGTACCCTTTGAGTACTTTCAGGTTAGGATTTCCTGAGTTTCCATGTCTGTGTCCCTGGTGTCAAATGCAGCTGTATCATATAATCACGTTCATAACTTGATTAAACCATGTTTTAAAAAGAGTTAAACTGGGGGTTTGTCCCACTGCTTCTTAGAAAACTCTTCCTGAACTTCAGTCTTTGAATTGCAAGTGTTCTAATGCTTTAGTTACATGACAGTTTATCTTTTTCCTTTTGTTATCTGAAACACACCTTCTTCCTTTCCATCTATTATTCATGAAAAATGAATTATTCTTGATCACATTCTGCTCTTATGTTTCAGTTCGAAGTTATCTTTTAGGGAATGGATGACTAGAGTTACCACATTATCACATGTGCCTCATTCTTTTGTTTCCTGCCTCTACTGAAAATACCTATAATCTAGAGTCTATCAGTATACCCTAAATAAGCTTCTATTCCTTAGCTATCATATATTTATTACATAAAGTCATCTCACACTCCATTAATAAATACAGATCTTTATCCTCCTTTTTTTTTATTTCTTGATTTTTGTTTGCTTGGGTTTTTTTGTTTTGGATTTTTTTTTTTTTTGGAAATGCATACTGTTGTTATGCCATCTGCCAAACTTAATTTCCAGTATTAATGTCTTCACTGTTGTCCAGTTCTTTCTGCAGAACATAATGCTGTAGCATCAAGGTCATTTAGTTACCTGTTCTGTCTGCCAATTTCAGTAATTTCAGAAACGATAAACAATGTGGAACTACTTTTATATGAACCTCATTACCTAAAGTGGAAGGACATATGAATCAGACTAGTCCTAGATCTGACCTAGAAGGTCTTTGCAAGTAGCATCTCTCAAATCCTAAACTTTATGTGGTTGTCATCCCCCTTTAAAGTATTTTACTGAAGCACAGGTAGGTTAGAACTGTTCACTTCCTTTGTCTAAAAATCAAGAAAGGATACAATTAATATAGACTGGGATGACCAACCAATGATATGCCTAAATCGTGTCCCATTTTCTGTATACTTACTTGCCTTTAAACAGTCTTTCATTAAAAATAAATGATAAATTACTGGGTACTATAAAAAAGGTTGGTTGATGTGCCTATAGTTGCACAGATCTCTTCTATACATGGGTACTTTTAGCTCTGAAAGTTGTTACATTCTCTGGAAATTAATAGTATTGAGGAAAACAACAGGAGGAAAAGTGAGACCTGTGTGAAAACAAATAAAATTTAAATAGGGAAGGAGAGAAAAGCATACATTGTAGAAGAGGGTATAGTAATTCTTAATAGTCTGAAAGACTGTACTAAGGTCATATTAGGAACAGAGTCTTCTACTTTTCATTTCTGAAATGCACATTCTAGTTTGTTTCATAATAGTGCTATGTATGGCTAAGCCTTTCTACTTTGCAGCAAAGTTCTTTTCTTTAAGGAAAAGGTTCTTTATATATAAAAGTAAGTAGTAACAACACAGCCTAAGCATAGATAGCAAAGGAAATCTACTTGTATCAAACTAAAATTTATAAAAACTTGAACTTAATAAAGCAATCATCTCCCAGCTTGTTTGCATTTCTAATAATTTTTAAATTATCATCACCATCTTGGGAAAATTGTGATTGTAGTTAATCGTAACAGCTTTAATATATTCTTTTGTTCTTGTGTTTTCCATGTTAACATTTCTGACACTTTCATTGACTTTTATTGAGATTTTAATTATTTATATCAATATTTTTTCAGTGCACACCAAAGTGCGGCCCAGGATTCAAACACCGAATTGTTCTGTGCAAAAGCAGTGATCTTTTAAAAACTTTTCCAGCTGCACAATGCCAAGAGGAAAGCAAGCCACCTGTCCGTGTCCGGTGTAGTTTAGGTCGATGTCCTCCTCCTCGCTGGGTTACTGGAGACTGGGGACAGGTATGATAGTTCATAAAAGTATGTATTGCTGTTAGTCTTCTACACATTAGCACCTTCTAAGGATAAGATGCTTTTGTAAATGGATGAGTGGTGTTTCCCATGAATGAAATTAAAGCTTCTTCCCTATTTGTCTCAGATTGAAATGTGATTCTAAATTATACTGTCTACTGGATGAGTTTCTGTATGGATTTTTTTAAAAAATCAATTAGTCCTTATTACAGTTGGGAATTTGAAATATAGCAACATTGAAAGAGTCAGTCTTTTAAAAACACATTTAACTTCCTTGAGAAACATGATAGAAATACAAAGCCAATTTCTATTTTAGTAAGAGATAGATATAGATATAAAAATAAATGTATATATAAAAATACCTATGTATCTGCCAAAAAAATCATTGAGATTGATATGATTTTACATAAAATACTCTGAATTACCAGGCAGGGAGCTAAATTGTTACAAGACAGGCTGAATATTTCTGCCATTATGCAGTGTTTTTAAATATGTTATATTGAGTTTCCTTCTTCCATTTTTGCATCTCAATTATGATTCATAGACTTTTAAAAAATAATAATAAACGGATGTTTCAGCTCTTAAGTTTGCTGAGTAAGTTGACACTAGTGAAAATAATACACTTTAACTTAACTAACCAGAAGACAATCATGTGTGGTATTAAAGTCTAATCAACACTTCATTTATGATAGTTGTTCAGATGCACGTTTATCTTACTTGATATTGTACTTAAACCACTGTTTAGCTATAAAAATTAAAGAAAAACGTTTTGAAACAGCAAAGAATTTTTGTTTGAAAGGTAGTTTCCTTTTTTTTCTTAAAATTACTTTAGCAGATATGAATTCTTCATATCCTTGGTTCTTTATTCTAAAGTGATTATTTATCTCTGGAAAACATGCACTTAAACTCAGAGACAACATGTGAAATAATGTAAATTCTGTTCTTACACCTTAATTCTGAACTGTTCAGGGAGCAAGCATTGCATTGTGGCTTATTTTCTTTGAGATAAGTGCCTGCATAGATTTAACTATTTTATGAAAATAGTTTTCTGTATTAACCAGATCTCTTCAGATGCCTCCCTTCTTTAAAATTTGTGTGTGTATACTCTTTCTGATTGCTTTCCTGTTACCTTGTTTTATATTTTAAAATTGGACCAAAGTTGTGTTGCTTTTTTATCTTTCTTATTTTTAGTGTTCTGCCCAATGTGGTCTTGGGCAACAGATGAGAACAGTACAGTGCCTCTCATACACTGGACAAGCATCCAGTGATTGTCCAGAAACACTTAGACCTCCATCAATGCAGCAGTGTGAAAGTAAATGTGACAGTACTCCCATTTCCAATGCAGAAGGTAAGTTTGCCATCTTACTATAATTTATGCTGGAAACAGTAAAGTGACATTGTCACTGTTGCTGCATTAATTTATTAATAAAAGTCTAGATTACATAATCTCGGACTGCGAAGGAATTTTTTACAGTTTCTTTCTAATTAGTTATTGTAGTTCAGAGTTGAAGTAATTAAACAAAGAACCTGCATTCAGGTTTTTAAACAACACCCTTAAAAATAACATACTAAGTCTATTGTTTCGTGTCATTAGTTATCTGGACTCTGTATTGGTTCAATGAAAGCATGACCTTATAATTTGACTTACTTGCCAGCTTCTTCTAATTAACTTTTAATTTCTGAGGTTTATAATGCTGTTTTAAAATAAGTACAGGGGTATTTTACATGATTAATAAAAATTATTAACTAGCTTCATCAGAACATATTTTTGCTAGATAGATAATTAGATTAGATGATAATAAAAAATGTCAAAATAAGCTTATTAATGTTTATTAATGCCTCAGATCTGAAGTCATAAATGGTTCAAGACACTCTATTAGGAAATTCTGGCTTCAAAGTAGAATTGGATTGCTAGGCAGTAGAAGTTTTCTTATTGATTTACAAATCTTATTAGAAGTACACCGATGATTCAGTGTATACACACCATATGGTACATACACACCATTCCTTGGATACTTTAATTTCAAACAGAGCCTTATCATCTTATATCGCCATTTGAAAAACATCTTCATAACAATATTTTTCCTTGGTTATTTTAATTCCCATTCTTATGTTTAGTGCTCTCAAGTATCTGTTACATGATTATTATCAAACTGGGAATCTTCTACCCCTTAGCTAAACAGTATTTTATTTCCAAAAGCAGATGTTGAATTATGTGAAAGAAAGGTAATAAAATACAAGCTGGCATGATTTAGTCCCAATCTTCTCTTAATTTCAAGGTGAAAAGGTCTTGTTGTTATTTATGGTCATTATGTTCCTAATTCTTCAGTATTATCAGGAAACTATAATGTCCTATAGATTAATTCAACCAGGGTTATCTCTGTGTGATCTGTGTACACTGGGAGGCTGTGGACTTCTTTACAGTGGAACTGTGAAAACTAAGCTTGCTGGTAATAGTGTTTTTCAAGAACCCACAACTTCACTGGGAAATTTTTGTGATCCACAAATAGTAAATGTTGAAAAACGCTAACATAGTATTCCAGGTGGGCTTCAGCTCTTTGACCTGCAGTCTGAGTGGGCCAGGCATGAGACAGTTCTTTACTGACAGCCATTAAGTCTCATTAGTGCATTTAGGAAGAGCTGAGGGAAAAACATAAAGGATGTTCAGATGCATGTTTATCTTGATACTGTACTTAAACCACTGTTTAGCCATAAAAATTAAAAAATGTTTTGAAACAACAAAGAATTTTTGTTTGAAATATAGTTTCCTTCAAACCATCTCTTGAGTAGACACAGGAAAGCAGCATTAGTAGTGATTAGCATCCTGGTTTTGCTTATGTCTCATGTTGAAGGTATTTACTGGAAACCACTGATTATTTTTTAAGTGATGAAGTGGCTGAAATGGCTCAAAAGTAAATGTAATCTCAAAGCTCATTTAACAGTTTAAAATACATCCTTTCAGAACTTCTCAATCTATGAAATACTAAGGGTGCCCTATCTCAAAATTAGAAAGTTTGTCTTCAAGGTATTTTTTCAGTATTTCTTAAATATATATTCTAATCTATATACATCCCAGAGCTGCTATTAAATACTGAATAGAAAAAGCACAAACTGAGGATTTGAAGAATAATGTGCATGTATTGCACATTTTCTGCTTTTAAAAATTCCTCTTAAAAAAATAATTATAAAATACCCTTAAACAGAATAAGAGCTGACATCTCTTATGTAAGTAGAGTGTTAGCCTTTAAGTAGAGACACGTATCTTTTTCAACATGCTAGAGATGATGGAAAGCTTGTAAAATTTCAATAACTAACTAATCCTAAAGAGCACAACTATTTTTGGAAGGCTATTTCTTTCTAAAAAGGAAATATTTTATTTTGGGGTTTGTTTTTTTTTTTGGAATGTATTTGTGAGAGGAGCTTACTACCTATCTATGCACCAATGGTTACTTCTGTCTCTCTCCAGATACAGTGGGATGGGAACTGTGTGTCTATATTTGGATTTCAGAAAAGGAGTTGGTTCTCTCAGAGTACAGTTCTGCCCCAGCTGAGAGTGTGTGTGCATAGCAGAGCATACTGGCTCCTGTGTAGAGACTTTGTCCACGTACCACCTAGTAGGAGGGCCTCATGCTTTGAGCCCCACTGTGGGGCAAAAGTAACTTCAGCAGTAGGTCATTCGTTTGCAACAGGGTCAGACTGGCTTAGGGGATTCCGTTCCTTTTCCAAAGCCCAGCAAACCTGATTCCCTTCATTTGCCAAACTCTGGTCCTCACATCCTACAGAACCCGTTCAGATATTTATGGACAATTTAATTTGCTAACCCAAGATAAGAACATACATGTTTTTTAGGAAGCTTGAGCCACTCCGCAGTGTAATGATCATGTTAGTTAATTTTGAAGTACTTTCTTGGGGAAAGTAGGGGTCATTTACATAAAATAAGAGTAAAAAGTTGGAGATACAGAAATAATAAAAGAAAGTTATGATATATCTTGTCACATTTTACATCTGATTGAGCTGTTTTCTTCAAACTCTTCACTGGTGATTAGAATGGGTTTTTGATGGGCTGCCACTGATGGGGGTAACATTGAGTTTGCTTCTGAACATAAACTACAGGCAGCATGTACCGTACAGTTATATACGTGTTCAGAATTATTCTGTTCTCTTAAGTATACATAAGTGTACTGAATGTAGACTACTGAAGGCCCTCTGAAACTTCACATGAAAAACTACTTTATTTTTGTCTTTTCAATTTTCTTTGTATTTTTTTCCCTGTATTTCCTCGTGGGACATGTCTTTTCAGACTCTTTAGCTGAAGGCACAGTGACATTATTGTGATTTTATTACTGTAATGTGATACTTAATATTCTCTGATCTAGCCACAAAGCTCAGAAAGGGAGAGTTTAATACATGTAGCTCACTGAAACATTAACAGGAGTTACCAGGAGCAAAAAAGGTTCTGCTAAACCTGTTCCATTCAGCCACAGTCCTATGAAGAATAGGCTACTTCATCAGCGACTGTATCTGTTTCAAAACAGAAGGTGTGGGCAACTTCCAGAATCTTGTCTCACTGCTGTCCAGATGGCATTGGCTAAACAGGGTACAGTTTTAGTCAAGAGGAAGAATAACTTAAAGAAACATTAAATAGCATAATATAAAATCCTACGTTTAGCAAATATGTAGTTAGTGGCTTTACCTGTATTTAACTAAATACAATGTATATGAGGGTTGTTTTGGGGATTGAGTGAACTTTTTATATCTCATCAAGATCAAATAAACCTTTTTATTCCTCACTTCAGTTATAATTCACCATCTGTCTCTCCTGTATTCCCAGTCTTCACAAGCACAAGGACCTGAAATATATTTGGAAGATATTTGGCATCTTTTGGGAGGAGTTTTTTTAAACTCCGTGAAACACCATGACTATGGGTGGTTGCTGATCGAGAACTGTGTCTCTTTCAACCACCTACCCCCACTGCTTTTTCTCCTGGCATCCAAATCTGTTTCTAATTAGTGAATTAAAAAACTAGAAAAGTAGCACATGAAACATTGGGTTGATGGAGTGAAAAACATTACGCAAGCACTATATCTGTAATAACAAAATGAAAGCTTAAATCATTTCATGGCCTCTACTTATCTATCAAAAAACTTGCATATTGCCATTATCAGAAAAACCATTCAGTACAGACCCTGTACTGAAGTTCAGCCTCACTAATGCTTTCCTAGGTTCAAATATTAAAAATTCTCATCTGCACTAGCTTGCTACTGCAGTACACATTCAGCATGAGCACACTGTCCATAACTACCTGTTCCACAACAAAAATAGAAGGAAGACAAGCAGGAATAGCTGACTGATTGTACCTGCTGATTGTGTTTGTTTCACTATTACTTCTTCATTTTCTTAACTGTTTTGTGTGTCACTTTTCTATATTTGGTTTATAGACATCTTGGAGTCAAGGGCTGTTGCTCTATCAGGCCTTTGAGCAACAGCACCCTGGGCCTCCAGTCTCCACTTCTAGCTAATAAATCAGTACAAAATAAGATAATGGTCAAAGCACTGCTAGACTAGAAAGCCTAGTTACAAAGAGGGACAAGGTGGATGGATAGAGAAGCAGCATGTTAGATGTCAAATTTTCTTTGTACTTTTCAACAAGTTTCACTTC
>VWZY01011719.1:26024-40230 GCA_013399075.1 Chloroceryle aenea | reverse complement strand
TGGTGTTGAAGTTCAAGTTCTGCAGTCGAGCATACTTCAGACAGATGTGCTGCAAGACCTGCCAAGGACACTGACCCACAGAAAGCACAAAAATGTGCCTTGTTATTGTCATTGTGAAAGAGTGTCCATCGAAGAGAGCCACACAGCAGAATGAGATTGACGTCCTTGCAAATGCATTACCCTGTGGAAAACGTAACCACTGGTCAGCCCCAGCTGACAGGATTTCAATATTATTTTAACTTCTGTGAAGTGGGATTTATTAATCCAAAGTGCTGGACACAATATAAGGAGGGCATGCCAAATTGGGGGATTCACACAACACATATAGAATAGCTTACTGTGGAACATTTGTGTTCTTTTGACTAAATCCAGTAGTCTGTTTACCTCCTTGGACCATTAAAATAATTTTTATTATGGACTTAGCAATGACACTGAATCCATTTGTATTTAAAACTGTTTAAGATGTAGCTGTTTGACTTGGTCTACTATGGAAGTAAAGAAGAATCAGAAAAATGTTAAGTCATAGCTTAAATATGTTAACTATTTTATCGCACGACACAGCACCACAATTTAAATTATAAAATGAGCTTGGAAATGTTATTTAAGGAGCTGAAAAATTATTAAAAAAAAAATGTATTTTTCCATCATTCCACCTAATTCTCTTTGGAGTAATCCGTATTTCCTGAACACTGCTATGAGCCATATATAAAGCTATACAAAGTAGAATAACCATGAGAGACTTAGTTTTAAGAGGTGTAACAGTTATTCCAGTGGTGCATGAAATACAAGTGTGCTCTGAAACAAAATTAAATCTGTGTTGCAGGTTTATAGCCATCTTATCATTGTACAAGTGAAGCTGAGATTTACACTGAAAGAGAACATATTTCAGTGTCAGGGAGGAGGCAGACTCCAACAGTGGTGAAGACCATGTTGTGAGCTCCTTCACTGCTAACATACAGATTGCTTAGAACTTACACTTTGATTCCAGCTCTTTTGTTTACAACGCCAGACACAAAGAAAGAAAGGATTTGTGGGCACCTAGATCAGGTTTACATGTTACTTTTGATTCTCCAAGGTATTCCAGTGCAAAAGATAAGCCTACTGTGTAATAGCAACAATCCTTTGAAAGCTGAAAGTTAAAATGAGTTCCAGCTGTTTCCTTCTTTGATACCAAAGTAGAAGGGCATTTGTTTATGAGAAAGAATATGTGAATGTGCAGTTCAGGAGACCACATCCAAGACCACATCCAAGTGGGCAAGGATTGCAACCAAAGAATAAATGACATGTGGAGGTATCTCAGTTCAGTTTAAATGATAAGTCAAAAGTGTGCTTGAGCTAAGAGGACTGTTGGACTATAAGGAGTAAGGCACACTGGACAAGGGTCCAGAATGAAGTCTGGCCACCTTCAACATATTTCAAGCTGGACCATATTTAAAGCTGAAGGCAGCTTTCAGCATGAGACTGGAACAAACTCATGCTTCTGGATTAGTAGCTAGGTGCCTTAACTAATCTGCTGCCATACTCCACTTATTTCATTTTGCCATATTTTTAATATTCACCAAATACTTTGCATTTTAAATGTGAACTACTTAGGCAACTCACATTCAAGAATCTACCATTTAAAAAAGTTCATTGTCATGCTCCTCTTCCCCTTCACTTTTTGGTAACAGACTCAACAAGGAGATAAGAAAAATAGGTACTTGTTTATATTATTATATTGTACTTGAATACTTGGATTTTGCAGCAGGTACTCGATGAATGTGCTTTTGTGTCCAACTATGCCTCCTTTGTTGTAGTGCAATCAAAATTATGTGAACAATAATGTGTATCAAATTCTAACTCAAATAGCACTTTTTATAAAAAGTACTCTTTTCAGTGAAAAATAATTTCAAAATTTCATGATTTTGAAGTGTTACCAATAACAAGCCAGATGTGTTGCACACTATTTACTAATGTGAATTAACATGAAACAATAGATACTGTTAACAGGATTCATACTATGAAATCCCCCCAACATATTGACAGTCTATCCATGGGGTTTTGTGTAGCCCACGTATTCATGTCCATCAAATTCCTGTCATCTGCTACCTCTTGCCAGTGTTTCCCCTTTCTACACCTGTGAACAGTAGAATTAATTTTCAGGTGGCTTGCCTGTATTCACATATGGTTATCTGCTGCTCTCATCACCATATAAACAACTCTAGTTAAAACTTACACCAGTAGATTTAAAACCAGCTTTGAGAGTTGGACATGGGGATTTAGGGCAATATTTAGTCCTTCTCTATTGCATGAATTGACTTTCTGTATCCTTTGACAAAACACCTTGGTGCTAGCATGCCCTGGTTAGGTCAAAAATTTGATGAAAGGGAAGGGGGTTGCTATGGCATTCCCTAAGCAAGAGGCCTGTTTTTACCAGGGTCCAGTTTTCTCCAGGGCATAATTTTATTTATCAGCTAATGTGTCTTTTTAGCTCACAACAAAAAGGGTTTTTATATATTCAAAGGAAACTTTTTTTTTTTACCTCACTGAAGACATTGAAACTGTAAAGAGTGTTTCCAAAGACACATTTTGCTCTCTTACTGGTGCTAGAGCACTAGGGAGTCTGATGTTTACTCTGCAATGTAACAGCACTGAGGCTGGAATTTAAAGAACTCCCTGGAGCCACATTGAATTGTAGTGTTAAAGGGAACAAAACTCAGAATTGATGTGGATTTACAAACTAAGCAATGCTTCAGACTAAGACCGAAAAATGAAACCTAATTTAAAGAAAAATAATTGGTTTTCACATCACAGTTCATTGCTGCTGCTACACTGTAGCCGTCTATATAATCTAAGGTAAAGAGTGTTATATTCCTAAGTAGTGACAAAAGGTCTATTTGTGTAGGCTAGAAATATGACAGGCCTAGACTCAAATAGCAGCATATGAAACACAAAATTCAATCAGGTTTCAGTCCTTCCACTGAGCAATACTATCAGCTGAAGAAGATCAAAACAGAGAGAAAAATCTAGATATTAACCAGTCAAGGTGTATACACCCAAAAATAGTCAATTTCATCTTTGTAATGGAGTGAATGTCACATAGATATCCTTAATAATGCAGACTGAAATTACCTTTGTATTATTGTGATTAGTTGCTTATTATTTTATACTCAGTATTAATGTGGTACACTGTTACTTTATTATTATTTTGCTTTTGTAAATTATATTCTAATTTATTGTCATGTTTCTTAACACTTGTTCTACATGCATTCTCTTGCTTGTAATGAAGACAAAAATATTGTAACACTTGATGCAGTGAAATTCCACATCAGGCACAGATTTGTTTTTAACATAGATAATTCAGTAAAATAAAGCTGCAGCTTTTAAGAATGATACTCATGGTACAGTTGTCTATTCCCTGACTTACAGTTATTAGAATTCTGTATACTTCTTTGCTTCCTTAGATGCATCAAAGCATATATAAGATGGCTTCTTTCAAGTAACATCTATATATTATGCTAGAATCCTGTCCTTGCCAGAGATTATGTTTGTCATGTATAAACAAAACAATAAGGAAAGTCAAGAACATGGTCATGTATACAGTTAGACAGTATTTTAACCTAAGCAATAATATAGATCAAGAGTGAAATTAATAGCAGCAAAAATATCCGATACTTCTTGAAAGGATTTCATGAACAGCCTGTTGATCATAACAATAAAACATCCTTCTTGCATCAAGTTTTGAAGGTTTTATCAGACGTTTATCTAAAGCCACATTTTTTTTAAAATATAAAGAATACAGTAATTTCAAAGGATTTGATAATTAGGTCACAGTTGCTAAGAGATGTTTCTTTTCTTTCCTGGTACTGTAGAAGTAATATAGAAATCTCTGATCAAGTGCTGTGAAATATTTCAGTTAAAATCTAATTTCTGGTTTAATGAAAATAATTACTGTTGTGAGAAAGATGTTAAAGTTCAGAGACCCTTAAATATTCTGATAAGACATTTACTATTCACAAATGAGGATTCAAAAAACAATTAGCAATTTTAAAGGTATGGATATTTCTATCTGTGGTCTATCACAAAGTTTTATTGTCCTACAGATCAGAAGTTGTAGATGGACTAGCCTTAGTAAATAACACAGTCGAGTAACAATTTTTCTGTCATTTCAAAGCTCTGTTGAATTTTGTCCCATACATTCACAGACGTTATTGCCTGATAGGTTTCCCCCTATTGTTTGATTCTGAGTATTATTTTTCCCCCCCTAGAGTGTTTGTGTTTTGTATTATAATGACAAACTGGGTACACTAAAACAGCTGCTCTTGTGTTTCCCTCTCTTTTCCTCCTCTTGCTACTTTAAACCTCACATCACCCATGCTGATGGTAGAATATTCCCTTCAGTCTTCTTAAAATGCACTCTTCCTGCACCTGAACTTCCTTCTGGAGCCAACCCTGCTTATTTTCTGTTAGAATGTTTCAGTTTATTTCTTGATGAATTGGACATCATGTTACCTGAGATACTTGCTTTTCCTTTTTCTGTTTTCCCTTGCTACACCCCACAACTGTTCCTTCATCAGTAATCTCCCTTTTCTCTATGAAGCTATCTGATCTACAAGAAGCATTTAAAAATATCCTCTATAGAATGCTGACAGGCCTTGGTGGTTTTCTTTGGGTTGGTGGTTTTTTTTTGTGGGTTTTTTTTGGTGTTTTTTTGTTTTTTTTTTTTTTTTTTACTAGTAACTAAGATCCAGGGCTCTTCTGCTGAGGTTTACTGCAATAGACTTTGGATGAGTCCTGTGAGCCTCATGTGGAGTTAGTCAGTCATCAGTCTAAGAGTCTTAAGAGCAGACCATTACTAAACTGCGTGTGTCATTCTACAAGATGTGACACCGTATCTGGCCATCTGCCCTTTACCACAAACAACAATTAGGTGGAAGGGACGGATCATTGCTTCTGTGTGGTCCCTCCAAGCTTTGTCCTAGACAGAATGGTGTAAGAGCTTTTGCATGCAGTAATCAGGATGGAATCCCGAACAGATTTGTAAGTGCTCAGTCAGCCACAGAACAAGGTTCACTACAGCACTTGTGACTTGGTAGTTTTCCAAGTATATTTGGCTCAGCAAAAAGAGGAGTTTATGTCCAGTTTAGGAAACCAAGCCACTCAATGCAACATGGTGTGTGTTTATAAGGATACTGCATCCCTTAAAGGGGCATATCATGTAAGCACCACATGTCATTTATTTTCTTCTGTTTCTGCAAAGGACTGACATTTTCACTGAGCTGGACAGGTTACAGGACATAGAGCTTATGCCCAGAGGTCATGTAGCTAACTGCCAGACAGAAAATTGCTGAAATCTGACCTGTAAAGGATATAAGTATGTATTTTTGGTTTAAAAGTGGGAAGATGCCATTTCTGTAAATAGAAAAGCCTTTTCAGAAAAGACCTAGCATGATCACTAGATAAATAATCTTTCTTCTTGAGTAATCCTGTTTGGAACAATTCATCAGATCTCAGCTTGAGATAGAAGAGGAAGTGTTTTGGAAGTTAGAAGTGAAGGCTTAGCCAAAGAGTGCTCCAGGCTTCAGTTTCTTTGACCACCCAGACGATCAGACTTGGCTTAGCTGATAAGGGATAAACCATGGTTTTTGGAAATTGGATTTCTTCAATGCTAAGCACATCAAAATCAGTGTATTTGTTTATTCTTTTCCCCACTCCCCCTTGACATCCAAGTCTTTATGCACTCTTGCAATGTTTATAACATCATCATTCATATTGTTTGAAAACCTAACATTAATGCTGTTTGAAAACCTATCTTGTAATACAATTTGTATTTTGCAATGAAGATCTGTCTTCTATGTAGGACTCACAATCTCCCTCCCCTTAGAAGCAGACTGAGTAATGCTTCATGTGCAAGCAAGCTGAGGTAACACTTCTGTACATGTGGGAACATCTTCTATATCTTTATGGAAGGACACAGACCCTCGAGTTAGCTGGAATTTCAGGACACAAACTTAAGTTAAGAGTGCATTTTAAGTTATTATTGCCACATTTGTTCTGATGTCAGCTATATAAAGCAAATAGTTTTACAGAAGTGCAATACATTTAATACTGACACTCACTGCTTTCTAACATCTTTGAATACTGATGTGAGACAGGGTCAGTGCTTCAATTGTGTGTGTTATGAGATTTTGTAGTCCATTTCCAGGATGGTTGGTTTCATTCTTCAGAATCCACACACTGGGACAGGACTTCTTGTTCCTCCATCGTCTTCCCTCTGGTGACTCCTGCTCTTTCTCACTACTTTCACACATCTGTGGATCTTGGTGTACAGTACTGCTGCCTTTGATCTGATACTTTAATGTGAATGTTACCAAGACTTTTCACATCTGTAACTTAACACTGTTGTAGGCTAATTTTAGTCTGTTTTTGTTAATTATTTTTTGAGTGCTAAATATAAAATCTTTTAAAGGGAAAAAAGCTAGATATGTTTGGTTGGGTTTTTTTCACGGTAATATACTAGATTAAGATAATTTTTTACATTATTTTCATATATATTTTCACGGTAATTACAAACCCCCTCAAGATGTTTTTTCCTAATACAAAAAACACTGAGTTAGGAGCAAATATAAACAGAGGGAACTAAGACTCTCCTTTCTCAGATTCTCCTTTACATTTAGCCTTTGCTGTTGAAATAAATACATTAGCAAAACAAGACCTTCTACAGCAAAAAGGAATCTCAAACATCTCATTTGGCCTTTCTGGCTCAAAGTTTCCTTAGAAGTTTATTTACTGAAGATAAGGTTACACTGTTGAAACCATCCTGTCAATTAGCAGATAACATTTGACTTCAAATGTATTATTCTTCACAAGCATTTTGTCAAGGATAGGGCTGGTAACTGAGCTTCTAGGGAGGAGGGGAGGTGTGACAGCTATCATTACACATATCAGTTAACTAAATCTCTCTCAGAGGTCTTGTGAAATAGAGTGCAGAACAGCCTATTTAAAAAAAAGGGGGAAAAAATGTAAGTTGCATTTGTATTGAAAATACAGGGGAAAAATATTCCATTTTGAAATTTTTAGTGCAGTTTAAGAAGTTGGCTCAGCAATTCTTAGTGTTTGTCAAGCTAAAGATGGACATCCTGAATTCTGTTAACTTGCATTTATTTTTTTTTTTAACTTACCCTAATCTGCCTAAGAAAAATCTCAAACATTAAGACAAACATCCTTCTGTAAATTATCCTCCTCCCAGATTTGTGATGGTGCTATGTCTTTTTTTTTTTCCACTTTTTGCAGTCGTGATGATCACAAATTTTAATAACTACTGAAAGCTATGTTTTTAGGGCCTTGGTTTCATGACTCTGCATGTGTCTGCTCATTTACTTTCTTCTTTAGATGGAAAACTCTGCCATGTGGCCCTTTTTTGCCTGCTGTTAGCAGAACACATTTCTGGCACCACAGACTCACTGACTGCTCCTCAGCATTCCCAGGCTGCGGATAGGCACTAATTAAGCAGGTGGATGTGGCCTGACACATTTCAGGTGCCTCTGCCTGTGACACTTTGGACCACACTGCATCAAATTGGTTTCCATGGGATTTAGTCTTCCCATCACCTGCTACACATGGTGAGTACAGCCTGCACTCAAGAAACACACTCCTTCCAGGACACCTTTCAAATTTGGACAGCAGCCTCCTCTGAGCCTTCTTGCAGTGTCCATCAGCCCTTTTTTGGGAGCCCAGCTGGTGGAGACAACCGGTTCCCGACAGAGGTGCCACTGCAGCACAGATGGCTTCTGTGGTATATAGAGTGCATGAGAAACTTGTAGAAAATCCTTGACCATGGAGAGCCCAAGTGGACTTCTCTTACAGAAGCTCAGTCCTCAGGATGGAGGGCTTATGCAGGGTATGCAGAGACAGAGATCCTTGGTCCTTATTATGCCTTCAGTGAACTCCTGAAATGCTATATATACTATTAAAAGAAGGAAGCTGTGGCTTTCTTGGTGATTTGCAGCAGTGAGCTGAACTCTATATGTCTTTGGATAGCCTATTTTAATTCTCTATGCTGTATTTAGCAGATGAGTGAACTGCAAATGATCATGAAAAGTAGCAGTTGCAAAAATGGTGTCCATAAATCTGCCTGCCACAAAGACAGCAGCGTTCTCAAATGCCAAATGCTCACTGAGTTCCATGTAATTCTGCGGCGCTGATGAACAGACTCTTACAGTGTGTGTTGACTCTCAGCTGGTCATCAGGGTAGTGAAGAGCTGCCAAGAGGTATGTTGCTTGTTAACAGTCTCAGACTTAAAACCTTCAAAACTATGTCTTGAGCAACTTGATCACAAAAGTAGTCACCTTGCATAGAATGTCCAGAGTTGTGCAATGGAGTGCTGTGGTTACAAGTAAAATGTCAGCTTGGTTTTCTTGTGTTTTCCTTATTACACCATGTGTGTCGTTCAACAGTATTTATTCATTTTTGATCAAGTTCATGCTGTTCTTGGAGGTTGCTTTTTATGGCCTGTACTTACCTGGACTCAGTCTATGGAAGTCTGAAAAAGGATGCACAGATGAATAGTCAGCCCCACTGCTCAAAAATCCTGAGGATTTGAAAAAAAAATCATGAAAAGATCTTTGGGAAAAATAGAAAAAAAAACAACAAAAAACACCAAACCAAAACCAGACTTCAGAGTTACTATTCTCTTATTAGCTTTTTTTTTTTTTAAGCCTTATTGTTTACTTGTTTCACATTTTCCCTCCTCTGTATACTGAGGAAAGCTGGGAAATTATTTTTTTAAGGGTGAATGGAATGCTAGGAAGCTCAACAGCTGGGTTCATGTCATTGCAATAGTCTTTTGATAGAAAACATGAATACTTTCAGATAAAAAATTACAAGGGCTAGTGGGATAAATATGCCATTCTGACTAAGAATGGAATACTCACTACACTTTTTAGGTAGTGTCAGTTGTCTTTCTCAGTGAAGCCACCTGGTTTATAAAATTTTAAGGTTTGATTTAAGATTTGTGAGGTTTGACCTGATGTAGGGAAATGCTGCTTCCTTCTGGGTCATTTCGCAGGATTGCATTCCAGATGGAAACTACTAGAGCCCAGGATTTTTCTGCCCATGTTCTAGTTGTCTCTTAATATCCATGATCTGCTAGAAAAGGAGGAGGATGCAATACTGTATACTAATTAGTAAATCCTCAACAACAATCTAGCAGCATCCTGTCTTACATACATTACTTTTTTCATGAAGGTGCCCAGTGAACATGAACTTGTGGTCTACTGAAGGACTCCCTGGATAGTATGAAGGTAATGTTGCCTTCATCCTACAACAGAGAATGTGAATCTGTTATGAAGTCAGAAACCTGATAATTCATAACCAGTTTTGAGTGCATATACATAAACCCAGTGCCTCTGACCTCCTGATGTTGCCTCTCTATTGATACTTGCCAAAGCTGCTGGGACAGGCAATTGTATGAATTCCCATGTGGGCTGTCTTTTTCAGATTCTTACTTTCTGAAATGAAGGATTCAAAAGGTGGCTGTCTTACTACCACAATATAAGAATATAATAGTCCTCCTCACAGACTGGTTCTTAGTCAAGGGTTCAGTTAATAACATTGTAGAAATTGTCCAATTGAGATTGTACATGCATCTGCTATAAATGCTTGCAGAGTAGAATGAAGCTGACATAGCATTGCTTCCAATCAATTTTTAGTCTGAAAAAGTGTACTTTTTATTAAAAAATTGAGAAACAGTGAATTCTTGGACATCATTAAATGTAATTACTAAAGTATGTATAATTAACTATAGTAGAGTATTTATTACAAAGCAACTGCTAAATATCCTGAGGAAAAAAAAAAAGATAAATCACAAAGACACAATTTAATATAATTACTAGTAAATAATCATTGAAGAAGCCCTTCCACCTAAAAAATTGCTGGTTTGCTGTTTAGAGGCAGATAATCCAGTCTTAGTCCAGTATACAAATTTGATTTACAGTGTATTTCAAAATATTTATCTTCCTTTTAGTGTTTCCATCACTGTCTATGCCAATAACCTGCTGTGTTTGAAAATATCTGGACAGTAATTGTTGTTGTTTGAAAAGCTATTTTGGAAAATAGTGAGCTTCATGGCATTTTGTAGATTCAAGGAATGCAATTACCAAGTGTATACATGATCCAAGTGACCTTCTGGCTTCAGAAGCTCAGAATCACACACACACAAAAACAAACAAACAAACAAAAATAAATCAGCAAAATGTTATAACTTTTCTTCTGTAGTTGGTCCGTCATAGGTGGATTTTGCTATGGCCAATCTGTCAGAAGTATGATTAGTTCAATAATTCCATATAAATACATAACAATGCTGAAGTAAACATACAAGGGTATGATTTTTTCTGGGTGGATAGTTCAACCTGCTTTTGCACATCAGTATCTGACGAAGGACTATTTTATGATGGTCTCTGGGTGCTCCTATGATTCATTCAAAATAATTAACAAATGGTTGGAAAGCTCATTTACTTTTATAATTTTCTGAAAACTTGGTAAAAAAGAATATATTGAGCAATTTATCTTATATGTGAATTTGTTAGATAAGGGATTAAATTTCCTTCATTGCTCTTAGTATATAAACTGACAGATATCTTTTCCAAATTAAGTATTTTGTCTCCTTCTTCTTCTGCTTAAGATTCTTTTGCAGCCTACCATGTGGTTACAGGGTGAATATGGCTTCGAGAGGCAGCTGTTGAAGACAGGGGGGTAAGAAGATTTGAAGTATGTCTTGGGATTTCTGTTCAAACTTCCAAAAAAGATCACAGATCTTGGAAATAAAATGATGAGTAAGATTTTAAAAGCTGTTAGCAGTCTCCTTTAAAAATATATACATGAAATAGGAAAAATACTCAAGGAGCGTTGTTTAGAGAAACAATTTTGAAATTAGAAGTTTTTCACCATGACCCATATATTGTATGTAACATGAAATTGCTGTTTATTGACAGCAGAAAAAACTTCAAGCATGCTTAGAGTCTCCATTCAGTCCCCTCTTCCCTCCTCCTTGACAGACTTCATTCTTAGCTCACTGTGTTCTTTGGTGGACCTTGATGCATTTTACAGAAATCAACTAGTACTTCAGAAAGCTCAGGAGCATTCTCAAGATCAGGTGTAAATGAGCACCAGGCACCAAAGTGTTTATTCACTGATGATCACTTAAGCATCGTATCCTAGTTATATATAATCTTTAGGAATTTCTTACACTTTCTTGTCACAGATATATTTTTCTGTTAAAAGAGGATTTTTTTTAAAAGCAGTATGGAAATGATTTTGTGCCAGAATTTACCTGTCACTCCCTTTTTGAAAACTGGACATTATCAGTCATATTTAAATCTTAAAATTTATAAACATTTTATTCCACTGGTACCTGGAACCAAGTCCCAAGTTACGTTAAGTTGCATGTAATGGCACTTAACCTAACATTCCTCTATCTTCAGATTATTGAGAAGTTTCCTGATGATTAGCAAGAACCAATAACAGTCTCACAAGGTGAATTTACGCTGTTTTCAGGTTAATGAGAAATATTTTTAATGCCATATATTTTTTAACAGAACCACTTTGGCACAGAATGAGCTGATTTGAAAATAGTCTGTCTATGTTTAGACTGTACCTGGGGCTAAACTATAGCAGTTGCTCTATTACCCAATGACCCCTCCCCAGCTAAGAAGGGGGATCAGGAAAAGGAAAGGACCCGCATGGGTTGAAATGGGAAGAGATTTAATGAAACAGACAAATTAACACCAATGCCAGTGTAAACAAAGTTATATTCAGCAAATGGGCTGTGGTCGCAATAAATAAGAAAGCAGACCTTAGGAGCAGGAAGAGGAGCAGGGTCAGTAGACTCCTAAGAAGACCTCTTGCTTTCCCCCATCCCTGCCAACTTCTCCCTTTATACCAAGGCTGACATTTATGGTGTGGGATGCACCTGTATCCAACTCAGGTCAGTTGCCCTGGATGACTCCAAACTGCTAATGACCTGCAGACCATGACAGGCCTATGATTCTGCCCCAGTAAAAACAGGACATGGACCTTTACCTGTTTTGGGCTTTGTGTCACATGATGTATCTCAAGGTACTCTAATGAAAGGAGTTCAGACAGGGTCACACCCTTGACTGCCTGTTCCTATGTCTGGACAGTTTTTTCAAATATTGAGCTCACTTTCCTGTTCAATGTAGTCCACAGCAACTTCTCTGTTACCTTTATGAGGAACCTGCTCAAGGCAAGGCATAATCATTACATTTGTGTTGTGTTTCTTATGTATAGAACCCAGCAGTGACTGACATGGGGGCAGTGATGCTGCAGAAAAGAGGGAATGTATTTGCCAATTGCCTTGTAGTGGAGGTATTTCATCAAAAAACTGTTTTTCCTGTCTCATGAAGCTCTGAGGTAGTAATTCTGTGTGACTAACCCAAACGGCATATGGAAAGTGAATTGACAATATGGGTGAAGTGCAGTGCTGTGTTTATTTAATTTATAAACACTTTTTACAGATGTTGTACTGAAATAGTTTCTCTGATGTATTATTCTTCCTGGTTTGGTGCTGTCATTGCAGCTGTGAGAAATGCCATATATAGATAGATTTTGGACTGTATACAGACAAAGTCAAGTACTTGTACATTTGAAAATGTGAGTCTCCAAAATGCCTGAACAACAAAAGTAGATTTGGACTTTCTTCCCCTTGAGGTCCTGTAGGTGTTTCCTCTGCTACTTCAGCTGCATTAGGTAAGTGACTTCATCATCACTCATCTTCCATGCTTACATTGAAAACACAGGAAGATTTTTTTAAGAATTTGGAAATTGTTTGTGAAATCTTTCCTGAGTTTTGAAAAACTATTAGTCCTAGTCTCCAGGCACTTTCTAAACCTAATAGAAGTAGCTGTCAGGCTGTGAAGTGAGTTGATCCATGGCTCTTATAGTTCCTCTCCAAACTGCCTTTAGATGGCTGTCCCTGTTGTGTGGCTTCTGAAGAGGAGGTTAAGGAGGATTGTCGATAGGCTCTTTTGATGCTTTCTTTGTGGTTTGGAAGGGTGTTTCTGGAGTTCCTGCTGGAGTAATTCTGTCTGAAGGAAAACTGAACCTCTTCGTGGTGGTCCTATAACTTGAGGCTGGTGCATACAATTCAGTGAACAGGAAATTGCTTCCAAATCTTTTTCAGGAAGTATTTGTGCTACTCTCATGAGTTAATTCCTTTAAGTGATAAAGTGGTTCATAGGGATGCTGGGATTTCCCAATGGGTGCCTGATATCTGGAGCTGTGAAGACCAGCAAATCCATGAAGCTCATGGGGATTTGTGTAGAGCAAGTGACCATGTTTAGCCAACCCTAGACATTCTGTATTACTCGGCAACATTGCATGAAGAGAAATAGTAACACACAGGCAGATATCAGGCTGGACACAGTGTTGTGGAATCTGACAATTTATGATACATACATGTATATAAACCTTAACAATTAATCTCTTACCCCATGGGGCATTCAATAGAGTGTTAAGGTATAGGGGATGGTCACTGTTCTTTCAAAGGTTAGAATAAAAATTTATCACTGATGAAGAGTAACACTTTTTCCCTAACAAGTTAATTGTTTCTTAGATCTCTGCTTAGAACAAAGAGGTCATAAAACAGGCCTGGTCTGATAATCCCTTAGCACTGGGAACTCACTACTCAGTCTGCCAGCAGTCAGAAGACCTTCAGTGATGATGATGCCAAAGCCATCAGAGCTAACATCTCCTTTGGCACTACAGTGATTAATGCTGAGATACTCTTGGTTTTCAGGTATTTAATGCACTTTTACTGATGTTGCTTTGTAGGGTTGCAAGGGAGGTTGCTTCACTGCTGTGAGAGGCAACAAGCATTTAGTATCTGCTGCTTTGGTGAAAATTTACCTTTCAGAGGTTGTAGCTCATGCTGATGCTAGCAGGGTAAGACTAAGTAGAGATTTCATTTCTTGACCTGACTAGCTAGGTCTGATAATGTATGTCTGCTTTCAGAAAATACTTTATCAATCTGACCGAGTCTTTGCTTTGAAATCAAGCAGTGATATGGCAAGTCTGCACATTAAGAAGCAATTGAAATGATAATCACTGAGTTTTGTTACAGTCTAGTAGAGTTAGATCCTGCATTCATGTGATTAGCTATTCAGAGCCCTGTTAGCAGGGATAGAGAGACAGAAACTCTATATACTTTAT
>VWZY01011719.1:215-26014 GCA_013399075.1 Chloroceryle aenea | reverse complement strand
CTTTCATATAGATAATAAATCACTTTTTTTTTTTTAACAGCTGGAAATTAATTGAAACAGCAGCATCTTGAATGTTGCTAGGTTTAATCTCAGTTACTAGATTTCTGATGGTCAAAGAATTAGAGATGCTGTAAGCCCCAGTGGTAAAAAGAAACTGAGAATTATTTAAAGCTTCTGTCTTGCTGAATAGCTAACACTTGAGGAGCAGGGCATTAGAAGATAAATCAAGTATTCTTAATAATGAGCATTGCTACCAGTAGAGTTTATGCTGTGTTGGTTAGAAAATGGAAATTAATTGTTTCTTTTTTCCCTGTCGTAGGGAATTCTTAGGCCAAAGCCAGTAATGTAAAACTCCCTTGCGAGTCTGTAATCTGTTCATTTGCCTCTCTATTAATATGAGGGCAAAAATCCCTTGGTATTACATTTACTGAATGTATACTGTATTACAGAGCTTTGTCTTATGCTAAAAGCAGTAGAAGTTGAGGTACCTGATGTTTGTGCCAGAGCTCATGAGCTCTAAAAGAAAATTAAACACTTGGCTCTAATGAGACTTTCTGTGTCCAAGTGTGGTTTCACAATCTGAAACCCACAGTCAGAATGTGCATTTATCCCATCTAATGCTAGTACTTATCACCATGTATCTGTCACTTGCTATGTGATGTTGAAACAGGCATTAGTTTTATGAAAAGAAGCTAAGCATAAAATAAGCTCAGGAGAAATACAGCTCAAGTGTGTTTAAAGTGAGTGTTCTAAAATCTGCTGAGCAAGGCAGAACTATGATGAGACAAAGAAAAAAATGGCGCAAACAAGACACCTTTTTTTTTTGTTGTTTTCAAGTGCTAATTTTAAGTACTACTTTATCTCCACTTTACTTCCTTTTGGGAAGCATCCTTTGAGTAGCATCCGTAAAATATTTTTTTTAATTTTCCATAATTATTTGCCTATTTGTTTTTAAATCTAAGCTGTAGGTTATGTGATAAAACATCCATAAAAGAGCTCAGAAAAACGATGTCTGGAAAGAAAGGCCAGATAATATCCTGCCAAGCCTATCAGAGGAGCCAGCAGCTCACTGAAGGCCCATGGCAGGCAGGAACCCCAAATCAATGACTCCTGAGTAATGACCACTTTGTTCAGTCCTCTCCTCAAAAATGGAAAAAAAAAAAAAAAAGAAAAANAAAAAAAAAAAAAAAGTAGAAAGGCAGGACCAGAATGATGTAAGGACTAGTTGCACAGTGTGGCTTGGCTTGATACAACTTTCCATGTTCAGACATAGCAGACAGACAAATAGGACTTTTCTGGATTATTCCCAGTGAAGTGGATATCTGCACTTTTAGTAAGACTCTGCTACATTGCCATTCTCTGACATTAAACTGGAGGGAGCGGTTTTTATTTCAGAACTGTGAAAATTAGACAAAGATGTGTTTTCAGCAACTATCTCATAGAAAGGTGGCTGCTTTGCAAGATGACATTTATTTGAATATGATTCCTGGGCATAGATTCATCTGGCCTCTACCTAAATGGCTACATGCCAGCATTCTACATGAGTGTTCCACCTAGATGCCTGTATTTGGTGCTTTTACAGCCTTTGGTCAACTCCTGTGGCCTTGGTAGTCATCTAGCCAGTAAGAAATAAGTCACAAAAATATAGGTGACATATCTATAAATCTGGGTCTAGCCTTAGGTCAATATTTGTAAATTGGGGTCTAGCCTTACAGTCTTTGGCTTCCAGTTTAGGGAGATACGTGAAAGATATGTCCAGGATAAAGACAACAAAGTAGAAATATTAGTAATTCACTTATAAATGAGAGTCCTCTGTATTTTACAGGCCACAAAGGAGGAATGTACTCCCTGCTGAGTTCCTTCTATTTAATGTTACGTTTCTATAAAGTTTTAGATTTTAGAAAGTGTTAATGACTTTTTCTGTGAATCCTTGGAAAAGAAACATGCCTCTAAATAATATTTCCTTAGTGTGAACAACTTCATTAATGAAGTTATAGAACAGAATGTAAATATGTAAATGTAGTTTTCTGTACTTAAGATAAAGAAGATCATTTTAGATGCTTTAGATTTTCAGATGCTTTGCATAGAATAATAGAATGTGGGCTCTTTCTCTAACTGTTTGGTTATGATAGTGTAAAAATAAATCCTTCCTCCACAGATCTGCTGTTGATTTTCTAATTTTTTTTTGACTGTGCTTTCTTAAAATTATGCTAAGTAGGTTTATTAACTTCCTGGTGGCTTCTTATGTGGTAGGTGACACAACAGTATTTAAGCATTCTCAAATATTAGTTGGGCATGACCAATATTTTCAAATGCCTCTAGCAGGTTAAAAGCCCCCAGGTTTCACAATCTAATAGATTAGAATTAGGTCTTGCAATTCAGTGCTCTAACCCACTTTGGGTGTCTATCTTCAGAAGCCTAGAAATTACATTCTATTTTTTTTCTTCATGTACTTGGCATTGTATAGCACTAACTAAAATTAACAAAAAAGTGTTATGCAGGGACAGGTGCAAAGAAAAATTCTTTACAGATTATCACTTATCACCTTGACTATGAAAATAGACTCTTCTTTCTGTGGTTTTTGCTTTATTCAAATTTTTTTTCCATCTTTTTGGCCAAACAGAGTACTTGCAGAAGACACCCTTTTGTACTGTATGTGCATCCTTGAATGACCTGTCAAGTCTGGAACATACAGAATGGGGCAGAGGTCATTCAAGAAAAATTGTTTTGTGATCATTAAAGTATGCACCATAACATCATGGACAGATGAGGGGAGTGAGGGAGGATTGCAGACTCATAGGGAGTGTCCTGAGGTTCAGGCTCTCCCTGCTGAAATGATGTACTTCCCTCAGTTTTAGGAATTGCCACGTTCACAGGAAAGGAATGCAGTGGTGTTTGGTCTCCTAGACTGGAATCAACATTTACAGAATAAAATGTTAGACAAGTAAGTAAATAGCTATTTACCCAACCTCAGTATTAACTCCATAGTTACAAGGTTAACTTAGATGAACTCCTGAAGGGTTTTTCCTCTTTCACCTGGTGAGTACTTTCACATTTCACATCAAGATGAAGATTCAATCCCCTTGAAAAAATCTCTCTTGGATATCAAATGATATGTGTAATACTGAACTTCACCTGAGGTTTTCTTCAGATTGAGTCCCCTCTCTTACTAACGCAAGGACATTCAGAATTTAATGTTAGGCTTCACACTTCTACTGGTAGATTGCTGACAACTCCTACATGCTTTAAGCTAGAAGGACCCTTGGGCAGGTCTCAGAATCCCAACAGTAAGCAGAAATTTAATGACTGAGCTGTTGCTGAAATATATACAAGCTGTTAACCTGTTGTGAGGGGAATATGGGACTGGTGATTTGGGATTTGTCTCTAAGTGCTGTATAAGAGCCTTATGCACTGAAACCTATTTTTTGCACAGGCAAACTGAAAATTCTGAAAGCATTCAAAAATCGTCATTACTTCTTAACTGAAAGTAGGCAGGATGGTTTTAAGTAACTTTCTGGATGGATATTATCTTGCAGTGAATATTGCTAACCCTGGCTTTGAGGATTGTCTTTTTAAAAGGTTGGTATCCTTTTAGCTGCCTTCCCTGTTAGATCTGACCTGAGCATATGTACTTGAATTAATGTTGCAAAAAGCAGGTCATAGGTTAATATATTTGTTAATTTTGAGTCCTTGATTTTAAAAATCGTAATACTTTCTTTAAGGTGATTTTTTAGTTCTAAACGGACTGAAATCTTTGGTCTATCAAAGCAAATCCTTTGAAGTAAGCAAGCAATTGGCAGCAATAGTAGGCTACTGTCCTCTGTGTGGATCTCAGACATTTTAGCAAGTGATTTTTAGTGTTTTCCCAACACTTGTTGTTAACAAGGGAACAGGGAAGTCAAAGATGACAAATATTTTCATTAAGATCATGATTTTTTCAAAAGCTTTACATTTTTTCTAAGCTTTTTCTCAGAAGCAGCTAGATCATTTTGACTGGCACATTAACTGTGGCCTGCTTGCCTGCAGAACCATTCCTCCCAGATCTCAGATTACATTACTGTCTTGCAAAAAGCTGTAAAAGAACTGGCAAGGTGTGTGTCTTTTCTACCTACAGATAGGGCCACAATATGAAAGTATGTTTATGACTACCATTAGCTCAAGTCCTAGGAAAGTGCTACAGAGGAAAATTCCTGATCCTGCTCCTTAAAATATTGCAAACAGTCATTTTGGTTTTAGTACAGTTAAACAGTACAAAGTTTTAAAATGCCAGGTTTTAAAGTTGCTTACCGCTGAGCAGAGTTTATCATTTGAGACTCAATGATGTGCTAAATGCAACAGTATGGCTTTTCATTCAGAGCTGGCATGTGTCCTGCTGGCTCAGTTTGGGTGGAATTTTCATGTGCCTGCCTTCAAAATGCCATGTAAACAAATGGTATGGGGATCATTTCCAGGAGTATGTAATGGTTAGATGCACAAGAGGATGTTGTGTCAGTGTAATGGGATATCTCCCCTTTGTAGCATATGCCTTCACCCCTTGCTTAAGATATCCCATAGTGTGATGTTTTCAGAAAAAAAAACAAACAAAACCCACACCAAAAAAGCATAGGTGAGGTATGGATTCTAATCCCCAAGGCATACAAAAGCACTGAACTCTGGTCTCCCACATCCTGGATGACAGCCTTAATCACAGGGTAGGGTAGGAGATAATTATGTTGTTTCCCTTGTGTCTTACTTGGACAGATATGGTCTAAATGCATACATACAGAAGTAAGAAAGATTCAACATATCTGTTCTATGAATAAGGAATAACTTAGCCCCTCACTGTTTAATGCATCTAAAGTGGTATGCATTTATGTACATACCTAAACCTAAGTGCAGTTTCTCAGTAACTTTGCTAACTAGTTACGTACAGGCATAGGTGGGTGGGATTCAGGAACTAGGTTTTGATGGGCATCTAAAAGGATGCAAGTCTGGAGCTTCCTTATGAGACTAATATATTGACTTCCTCTTCACTGATTGTAGCCATAAAATACTTGTGTTTGTTTGCCTGAAGGTCGGCCATACAGCATTTTCCTTTGCTTATTCTAATTATATGAAAATATGAATGAGAAAAAGAATCTGGTTTACTGCATTCGAAAACTGAATGTTCTTGAGAAAATTAGTCAAATAATACAAAAAACCTGTTTTAATAGGGATAAAACCTGAGGATAAGCATTGTTATGTCAAGCTTTTGATTATCCAGAATAGAGTAGATGGATATTCTTGTTTGTTTGTTATGATCTGCCAAGTCTCTTTAGTCTCTCTCTGGGCTAACTGCATTTTGGAAGCTTGGAAAGAAGCAGTAAAATTTGATGCATGTTTATACAAAACAATTCATTTGATAGCTGAAGGGGATAGTTCTGTAAAAGCAGAATGATTTATAAAGTACAAGGTTAACTTTGGAGTTTTTGAAGCTTTAAGCATTGGATGATTACAATGCACCAAATGGGATCAGAGATACCGGAGTTTGCACCTGTAGTTGGTTTTTCAACGTTTGTGCTATTGATTGCACAGAGGGCCCTGAGGCTTTCCAAGAGAATATGGTTTGACCTGGTAAAATGAAAAGTCAAAATATCAGGTAAATCAACAAAGCAAAGAAATATTGTCTGTTCAGAGATGGCATGTCAGATGTTGAATTAGCAGCTGAGTCATAGCATCATAGCTCTTATTGGTTTTGATCTTACTGTATATAACCAGTAAGAATGCTCATGACTGTTGTCTAATGCCATCTGTGTTAATTTTTTTTGTCCAATCAATACTTTGAAAGGCAGTGAGAAATTGCATGAATAAAGAGTGGAAGGCCTTCTAGTAATGTTAACCGTGTAGTTGTGAATACACAGATATTAAATGTCAGATGACGACTATGTAAAATGGAGCTACAAAGAGCTGTCCTTACAAGATATTAGAGTTTCTAACAGGACTATTTTTGTTTCTAGTCTCACAGCCTTTACATTTAAAAATTAGTTGTTTTGAGCTTCCAGCATTCCTCTTACTCATATGTCCCAACTTTACTAATTCAGTACACATAATCATTTTTCCAATGCTGCTTTTGCTGTAATGTATTTCAAGAATTCTTCTTGGTAAGTGTTGATAAATGTTGTTCTGCTGATTTTGTGTGTTAATGGATGTGTGACCTATTGTGAGATCTCTTTCTGTGATCTTGGTATGTGGATCTAGTGCACAAATACTTTGGGCACTTTTTAGAAGACAAATAAAACATGATGTCTGACTCCAGTGTGGTACTGCATTCTTATTTGTTGGTGCTCATATGAGCATTTTGAGCTGCATGGTACACCTTTCTTTAGCTTTGGATTTTCTTTTCCTTGGTGAATCCAGCACTTTGACATCCCTGTTATTACTCTGGGGATGACATACATGTTGCAAGCTTATTTTAGTTTTCCATTGATCAGAAAGAAGACGTGGTGATTAGGGCTGTTAGCAGTGCCACTTAATGAACTAAACATATCACTGAAGTATTATTTAAATTGTTTCACAACAATGAAGTGTGTCAGTCTTTTAACAGTACTTTCCACAGAAACTCATTCCCCACTTAGAAAAGATAAAGATGTGTGACAAACTCTGGACAAGAATATGCACAGGCTTGCTGATAAGAAGGGTGAAAGCCTTTGAAGATTGTACATTTATTTAAGTATAACAGCTGTATTGTGGCTCTGCTTCTTCCCATAACTGTGGTTATGCTTTTCTAAGCTTGATGTTGTTGTAAATGTTCATACTGCTGGTCTTGAAAAATATCCTCAGTGTATTGATTATATAATACTTTTCTCAACTTGTAGTGTGAAGTGATAGGTGAGAAGGTCTTTAAAGTACTGACTACCTGACTTTCAGCTCTGTCCGTCAAAGCACATTATTACAAGAAAATTAGCTTTTGGAGTATTTTTAAATTGGCAGCTCTAATTTTGTCTTCAAGAACCTAAATGCACCAATACAGAGATGTAAGTAGGCACTTTTGACCTCTTGATCCTAGAGATTTTGCTTTTTCTGAAGCTTCTTATTCTTTATAAGATGAAAGTACAAATTGAAAGTACAAATTAAAAGTACAAATTAATGTCCAGACTAAATTAACAGCATGGTTTAGAAGGATGAATTTGTCAGTGTTTTGAGGAGAAAGGGAATGGGTTACAAGCATCCACTTACTGCTTTATGTGTTTTGCCCTTAAACGGAATTAATCTTTGTAATGTCTCCCCCTTATATCTTGTCTTAATCATGCAAATAGTTACAAATTGCGGTATTTGCACTTACTAAAGTGATTAGTTATTAAAGACACTTCTGAAAATGTCCCTTCAGTGTTGAGTTGTGACTCACATGTCTTTCAGTGGTGTTCTGCTGCTGGTCTGTCATCTCTGAAGGATTATTATTTACATGTCTTCATGCCTTGTGGCACATTTGATATTGCTCTTAAGTGGTCAGATGTATCTGCCAGGTTATTCAGTTAACTTCTGCTTCTGTGAGGCTGGAGTCTGCCACTGGAATGAACACATTTATGCTCCATTGACTGATGCAGATGCCTGTGCTACATCCTTTATCAGAAAAACTGCTGTCCTCAATTAACGACCATGAATGCAGACCTGGGGGACACTGTCTCTGGATGCACATTACATTCTTGCCTCAGATAAATGGCCAATACTAACTATTCACTTTCCTACTGTTAGGTGATCAATACTGAAAGAAACCAAAAATAATGAGTTTTGCAAATGTGTGTTCCCTGGCCTCCTTTTCTTCTATTATTTCTATATCTCATCTCAGCCTCATATAATTTTTAATCTTTCTTAGTGAGTATTTCCTATGTCTGTGGTTATAGCTGAACATATTTGTTCCCCGTCTCCTTCTTTCCTCTATTAAATGTGGTAACTGCATCAATTATTTCTCCAGCCCTTTAGTATTACCCTTTTCTTAATAAGCTGTTATAAATCTTTCTATAATGTCTCCAATTCCCCTTTCTTCTGCTGGGAATTAAAGTCATCTGAGACTAGTGCTTTGTTGGCTTTCAGTAGTTCTAATTGCCTTCTTATCTGTTTTATGATGAGGGTAAAGCCTTTCAGTGATTCCCTCCCTCAAGCCTAGAAAAACATTCCTCAGTCCCTAGGATGTTATCTTCTTTCATGAGTACTGTCTTGAAAAAATAATTTAAACCTGTAGCATATTAACCATCTATGATGTATCACTAGTTTTCTTTCTGATCCTCTAGTATTCCTCCTTTATGTTTTTGAAATTTTTTTTCTCTTTACCTCTTCTCTCTGTTGTTTTTCCATTTAAGCACTGTCTTTATATGTTTCATTATTTTGCTTTGTCTCATATCTCTTTATTCATTTCCTTCTGTGGGAAATTTGCACTTCGGACAACTTGCTCCAATTCTCCCTTGCTCATCCTGCAGATTCTACTCTTTTCCAGAATTTGATCTTTCAATGCTGCTTGATTTTTGCAAAATAGCACACATAAAAGCAACTTCTCCTCATGCTACTAAATGGACATTTATAAAATTTCACCTGCAGCTATTCCATAAACTAAAGAAGAATTTTCTTACCATGTGAATATTGTTGCTATGTTTCAAAAACTCTCTTTACTAATTGCCTTCAACTGTACGGCTTAGTAAAAATCCTACTGTTCTTATCACTATTCGAACAGAAAGACAATCACATTGCTTGCATTTTAAAAGCTGTTGCTGCATGCAAGTTGATGTGTGTTTTGTTTGGTTTGGGGTATTTTTGTTTTGTTGTGATTTGTTTTTTTTTAATTTAATTTGATTTTATTTTACACTAGTACTTTTTCTGAGGGTGTGGTAGCACATTAATCAGTCTGGAATGGGGAATGGAATGACAATTGGCCAAGTGCAATGAATCCTGCAGGAGACTGGGAAATGCAAAATCAATCTGAATGATCAGATTTAGACATATGGAAATGAATTATAGGTAAAAGAATGAATTGTAAAATGTTTAATTATACTTGCCCTTTCTCTCTGAGATCTATCAAATGATAGTCATCTGTCACATGCAGACATATCAAAATTATTTGATTTCCAGACCCTTTCAGTAATATATCCCCTTTCATAAGTTCTTAGCATATATTCTACACCTTTTCAGAGTTTGCTTTTCCATCATCTATTGCAGTTTTTTTGCAATTGTTCTCCTCTTTGCACTGACATTCTAAAATCTTTTCCTCAGGACATCCTTTACTTTTCCTCAGGAAAAACCTAGATTTGACCATGGGTGAGGTGTCCTGTGAGGCCACTGACACAGCCTCCCAGAGGTTTAATCTTCCTGTTTATCCTGTCCCAACCTTCAGACACTGTGACAGCCGTTGTATGTTTGGATGGAGCAAAGATGAAGCTTTGACATCCAGGCTGTGCGTACCGAGTCTTACCCACATGCAGTCTGTGCAGCCTTCACTGAAGAGCTCCTCATACTGGTGGTCACAGCATACATGATTGGTTGTGCCAGCACACTCACATCTTCTGCTGACAGTTCTTCACAAGTTTCTCCTCAAAGTCAGTGGCGCAGGTATAATGCAGAGGCCTCTTCTTTGGTTAATATGGTACTGAAGTGCCCATCCTGTTGTGTGCGTGGACTTATTGCTTGCTGAGGAGAGGCACAGCATGGCCCCATGCAGAGGAGGTATATAATTTAAGGAAGGCATGTAGACCACTTTCTACAGAGCTTGGGTGGGATTGGAGCCCACTCTAATTGGAAAAAAAGTCTAAATTGAATTGCTGAAGAACATTTTTTCCAAGATAGAGAATAGTAACTTCTTATTACTTCTTTCCTAGCTTTGAGCTGGCATCAGGAGGGTTGGATTCATAAAATCATATCATAGAATACCATGTTGGAAGGGACCTATGTTGGAAGGTAAACTATATATATATAGTTTATATACTTTTTTTTTTTTTTTTAGGAGTCCAATTGGAATTTCCCCAGAAGTAACTTGTACCCATATACTTGTACCCATTTGGAAAAAGACCATCCTGTGGAATGAGAAAAATCCCTTGTCACCTGTTGAAGAAGGAAGGAAAAGCAGATCAAAGCAAATATCTGTCCTTTGATCCTCATGCTGCCTTCTTCATAGATGGTAGTGAGACTCACTGCTGCATTTTAGCCAGACTGATGGTCTGGCTGTGTGTTAAGATTACTCTGTGCTGGTGGTAGGATGACCTCTCTTCCAATTAGGCGCATTTGGTATACATTCTGGACCACCAGGTAGGGGAGAGAATCACAGACCTCTCCCGTAACTCTGTCTGGCAGCAGGCTATGCTTGCTTTGCGAGCACTCGGAATCCCACTGGGTATGCCAGTCATCTGCCATGGCATATTTGGGGAGCTCAGTGGGGAGTCCAACAATTTTGCTGCAGTCCAGACAGTGGAAATGCTCTTTTGAGGTTAGGCCTAGAACTGAACTTCACCATGACCTTCATCATTCACTGGGCATTAGGAGGGTAGGGACAAAGTATAGCATGGAGCCACCATTACTACAGGAACTGCTGACCATCTGTACATTTCAGCAAACTACTTTTCCCAGCAACTGCATGTTCATGCAGGAAGGTCCTTTTGCATACTGGTTCATTTTCTTGCTTCTGAGTGCTATGTATAACTCTAGACCTTTTATACTATAGAGATATCCAGTAATGACTCCAGAATTGAATGTATCATGAAAATTATTTTGAAAGAATGCCTAAGACTTATGTAATACTTTTTAAAAAATTTGTTGTTGTTGTTGTTGATTTCATGCAGTAATTATTTTTAAAGAGCAGGAAAGAAGTTTTTTCCTCAGTGACTCCTTGGAAGGGAGCTGACATTTCATTCAACAGTTTCTAATAAGATGGAGAGAGAATATGGCTCTTTTCCACAGAGGCAATACCTTTTTTTAGCATAAATATATCTGGATATAAATACATCAGGATACATCATGAGACCTCAGCAGGATTTTGATTTTATTAAACATGCTTTTATTTCACTTCAGATAGAAAGCATTCATGTGCCTTACAGTTAAAACCAAATTTTTGTGCAATACGGAGTACTAACTCTATGAACTTGCCATAATATATTGACCGTGGAGAGGAGGAGAAAGATTTCTGTAATCTGCCCATAGACGATCTCTTCAGGAAGCTTGCTGTTCAGATAGATAGTTCACAAATGAAGCAAATCTATCTTAATCTACTTTAGTGGTAGCTGCATTCACTCCATCTGATGTATCAAGTAAATATTCCATAAAAATCTTCACAGGACTCTGTTGCAAGGGAATTCAGAAAACAACCTCTAAAAACCCCAATAATGCATGATTATATTATGTTGTTTGGTTTTTTTTCTCAAGGTTAAAAGTTGTCGTTTTGTGTTTACAATTTTCAGGGCTGTCAGTTTTGAAACTCCCAAGTACTTCAGAATGGCTTTTTAGATAGACATAAAAGATTAAAGTCCTGAGCTTGAGAGCTGGTGTCCTTGAAATACTGGATCAGTACTCAATACCCGAGTCTTCCCATAGTTTTACCTGGATGTAAGGGTTGAAAGTACTGGGCAGGAATAAATTTTCTTTGGATTCCAGAGGAATCAAGTGCTGTCTTCAAGCACTTTATTTATTTTGTGAGCATGGGCCAATGTAGCGAGAGACTACAGCTGCATTATTTTGGAGGTGAGTTGAACTGCTTTCAAATAACATTGTCCCTGTCTGTCTTCTGCCTCTCTACAGCCTGAGTTGGTTTGGCATGGGTGCTATGGAAAAATACTTGTAAAGAGAAAAATGTCATATTAATAAAATCCATGCAATAAGATGGAAGGTTTAAAATATGCTTTTCTGATTGGTCTTCCTCCAAGACAGTTTTTGGCCAAAAAGGAAACCTCAGAACAAATGTAGCTCTTTGGTAAAAATAACATCTAATATCAAGTAAGTAAAAATTTATATCATATTAGGTAAAAGAGAAATAACTGCTTTGGTACAAAGAGTGTATAAAGAAGTAGTGCTCTTTATTTCTGACACCTAGTGCTTTGCTTTAACAAGAAAACTTGTTTTTTTCTTTTCAGTGCACACCATCAAAGCAGAAATGAAGTGCAAGTAGACAGAAGAGGTAAGTTAGCACTGTGTTTGAAGTAGCACACAAGTGTTTCCAGCTAAGACAGACTGATCTTCTATAATGTGCTTCTCAGACGTTCAGCCTTTTATCCTGGGAATAAAAATTTTAGTTAATGTTCACTGAAAAAATTTTCTTCAGAAAATGTAGAAGTGTTCATTTAGTCAGATGGTATTTTATCTGGGTCTGGGGAAAGCAGTGGCTCTGTTCGAGAAGTGTCTGCTTTAAGAATGGGATGGAATAGTCTATAGAAAACATCAGCAGCAGAGCATTAAGGACTGTGCAGATACCAACAAGTAACCCCATTCTAGTACCAATATCTCCCAGGAATCAACTGTAACTGTATTTTGCTTGTACCTTGTACCAGATCACTCTACTAATTCCCAGGATTAGAGCAGTCTATGGAAAAACTGCTTCCCTAAACTGTGTTTATATGCCAGCAGCAACAAGGAAAGGCAATTTCTTCCCAGTTCAACAGACTTTTCAAGACAGTATGTATTATTTTTCTTGGATTATGATTAATGAACTACCAGACCCCATTCACAAAAATATGAAGATAGCCAAATCAAGCTATCTGAAGTCTCACTGATACGCAGAGAAAAATCAAGGTGCCAGAATCAAGGGCTAGATTACAGCAAAAAATGCACAGTACAGGATAGATATATTTGGACCTGCTTAGTTACAGCTATTCAAATAGAAGAGGCATTCTGATTACATGTCCAATATTTCAGACACTGAAGACAAGAGATTTACCCTCAGCTTGACCACTGACAGCTTCTGTTTTCACATGCAAGGCTAGGGCTCTTCTTAGAGCTCATCCTATTATCTCACCCTAAGTCCAGTTGGCTTTCACAAACGTGAAATGCTGTTTTACATTCACAGTCACCACTAAGTATTTCACACACTTAGCATCTCCCTTATCTTCCTTCTCTGCAGTGTGTGGGCTTCCTCTCAGTGGCAGTACACTTGATTAAAGTGTAAAGAGCCACATGGAAATCAGTCTAAAAACAATTGCTGGAGGTGTTTCACTTCTTTGTGCAGACATGGCAGATGAGTTACCAAATCACAGATAAGAACACTTTTTCTGACACCTTAATTCTTGGCATTTTCACCTCTTTCTTTAGTAAAGAGTAATTACAAACATTCATATAAGGACATATAGGAAATAAAATGTTTTAGATACTGTGTCTAGATGACACAGTTTGCCATGTCAACACAAGGAAAAAAGGTCTACAGATTACCTTTTTTTCAGAAGGAGCTCTGCATCCTAGCTGACAAAAAAAAAATAAATTGAGAAATCTCAGCAGTGCTTCCCTCCATCAAACCATCTGTTTATAAACAGAGAGTTATGACAGTTAACTGTTATAACAGTTTTACACAATTATCCAGCCAGTTTAAAGGACTTGAGGTATGCATATTCTTGCAATTTGCAGCCAGGAGTGATATTGCTACTCTTCATGACACACCTAGGGAAAAGAAATGCCTGTGACTGAATGGTTAATCAGGCCTTAGGCCTCAACTCTATGCTCATACTACTGGATTTAGTGAACTGTGGAAAGCATTCTGTATCTTACACAGACTGTATGATATTAAGGATAAATTGCATTTCAGCAAATATTCTTTCCAAGAAGCAGATTTTTTCACTTCATATTATTTTTCAGAACATGATGAAATTGCACTTAGCTTTGATAGCATGAATTTACTTTGATTACCTGATTTCCTTATAATGTATGGTAAATAGGCTTGCAGATTGACGAGAAGTTTAATAACTTGATAATTTAACCTGTTTTGTATGGCAATCTGATAAGCAATCTAGGAAATACTGCCTAGGTGAAACTAAAGCTAAAATAACCTGCAAGCATGATGGAGAATAATTGTAGAATTCGGAACAACTGCAAATAATTGGAAAAACATTGCCCTGTATAGGGTGCAGTTGAATACAGATGAATACAAAACACCAGTTTTGGGAATAATCACTTGTTAAGATAAAAAAAAAAACTCCTAACCAGTAGTGGGATGAATAGACAGGGGTGCTGCAAGTTAAGGTTCATTCTCATCTTCTTAGCACTCATAAGGTTTTAGTTAGACTGATGTGTCCAGCATTCTTTAGGTAACACAGGTAAAGAAGTATGCAGACAGCTGTGAGAAAAAACAGGTAAGATCAGTTGGGATGATTAAGAGATAAACAGAATGTAAGGAAAGAATTAGAAATTTGGTATTATTTATTCTAGAGAAGAATAATTTGAAAGCAGACATGATAAATCTTCTAATACATAAAATACTGTTGCAGAGAGCAAAAAGTTATTCATTTGGAGTGATACAAGAAGTTATAGGCTTAATAACAGCAAGAGAGATGTACGTAAGATTTTAGGAGAATATTTCTGAAGACAAGAATGCTCATGCTTTGGGAAAGATTGTGTTGCAAAAGTTTGGAGGATTGAGGGAGAGAAATTAGACACACCTATCTCTTAAATTATATAGGTACACTTGATTATGTCCTGTCTATTGTGACCTGAAATCACATAGCTTAGTGGCTATGTAATTGTTATTTGGAAAACTCAGTAAAAAGAGAGTGCTCTGTGTAAGCACAGAGGCCAGAAAGCATGAAAAGAGAAGCTTCACGAATGTGTCATACGAAGACCCACTTGCTGTTGATGTAGTTCTGGTACTGAATGTTCTTGATTCATTCATTACTGTTACATGAGTCTACATTTAACTGCTGTTCATTCAGATTTTACAGTATCCTTTCTTTTCCATTAATTGCTGGTTGTGTTCTCCGTTCCCCTTCCTGATGCTGCATATATTTCTGAGGGGTACAGTGCATATTTATTTAATAGTCTGTGAATAAATATGCACCTCAGCCACCATGTGCTCTTTTTAGATGCATTCATGAAATGTGTACTTTGGATATTCAAGATAGAAATCAGTAGATAACTTGAGGTACTGAGTCTTTGTGCAAGATGTCTTAGGGCTTGCCCTTCATCTGAAGCATTTTTTTGTATGGAATGTATTTTTCATCTAAAACTATATTGCACACAGGGTTACCAGGAGTCACACATTGGCTGTCCATAGCTATGTGATATGATGATGGCTTGCTCAAATGGATCTGAATGCTTGTGGCTACTGTGGTCTACTCCAAAAGTCACATGGTATTATTGTGGAAATAGCAAATAGCTTGTCTCTACCAAAGCTCTTTCCTTGCCTCTCCTCCTCCTGTTTGAAGCCTGAACTAAACCTGTGATACGACAACTGAAAGGACAACTAATATTTGTGAAATATGGGTCAGACCCAAGCACTAGAATGGCCAGATGTGTGAGAGCAAGACTACATTGTCTGCTGTCAGTTTCTGTAATGTAACTACTTTGACTAACAGTTCACAAAAAGCATTCTCAAAACAAACACAGAAATGGTTGCTTCTCTTTATGTAGGAGAAAAGCCCCAGCTTTCTGCATGTTTTGGCACTGTCAGAAACATGGACTTAAATGGCACTGTATCAGAGGAAGAATGGCAGATATTCCACAGTACTGTGGGGTATATTGAATGCAAAACTATCAGGTAATATTATGTAGTGGATATATTAGGTATTGCGGAGCCTCTTATACCACACACTTTTACTCAAAATGCCTGGCTGGGTTTTCCCAAGCCTCTGGACCACAGTTGCCTGGCTAAGACTTTGATCCTTACAAAGTCACAGATTTTTCCTGTTCCTTCCTCAACCTACAGGGTCTCGTCTTGTGCTTCTATTCCTGCAAATCTTACTTACACTATCCTAATTAGTCTGATGCACTTGGATTGTTGGGATAGCAGTTGGTTTTCCAAGTGCTGTAATATGGTGATGCATATGACAGTGCTTGTCTGGTGTGAATTTTGTAATCAGGATTTTTCATGAGAATCAGGATTCTTCTTGGTGCACTGAGATTCTGACAGCAGGCAAGTGGCTTCCTTTAAGGGAAAATGAAAGTGTCGTTGATAAGAACGATGGAGCCATGGGAACAAACATCCTTTCCATTTTTCAAGTGTTGAGCTTTATGAATAGAAAGTATTCAATGAGAACTGCAATTGTGCTACAACACCATAATTCCTGAATAAATGTGCCTTTTAAACAGTACAGGGTACAAGAATCAGTACTAGTATCTAGACAGATTTCACATGATAAAAATATATTCCATTCTCACTGTAATTTTAGTCAGTAATGATGAATGTGCAGTACAAGTTTCAGCCCCCGAAGAAGTTTAGTTTACAAGAAAAACTGCTAAAAATTGAGTAGAAACAGAGTCCATGTATGAAGCTTGTCTTCTAAGAGAGAGCTTGAGAAGAAAGAAATGTGCTTGTTTTACTTTACTTTCTAATCACCTTCTGAAACAGAGTCTGGTACTAATTACTTTGACTATGAAGGGTGTTTTGTCTCACCTCAGTATTTCTAACAAGCTTTTTATCAGAGTTCCATTCTCTGTTCTAAGACTGTAGCTGAGACTAAGCTGTCCTGTCTGCTTGTAAAAGGCTATATGCCTATGTTACAGACTCTCTTTTTAAAAATATCTTTTACATTTTGAATATCCAGGTAGCTGCTGAATTCAGATGTATTTCTCACTTGTGCATACATATTTCTGGTTAAGCTCAGGAATTCCAAAAATAATATCAGAGAGGAAAACTCAAAAGCTCATTGCTTTTGTGGCTTTTCTTTTACAGAGGCTAGTTTTAGTCTGTATTGCCAATGATCAGTCTGTACTCTTTAGTTCTATATTATACACATAAGCTGTGTGTGCTACAGATGATATTTTCTTAGCCTCTTCATATAGCCTATTAAACAGTAGTTGGAATACTTCCATCCCGAAAGAAAAACCTTTGGCATAAATAATGTTGTCATTTGGATAGGCTAGACATACTTCTGCAAGGTGACCTTGTAAAAATATTGTCTGAGGTATGACTGAGCCTAAATTATATGACAGTGAGGGAGTTAGTATATTCTCGTCCCTCTGGCACACAAGATCTCATCATGTAGCAGTGAAACCACCTGAAATGCATGAAAAAATAGTAGTGTTCATCAGATTAAGAGGTTGAAGTAAGCTGGTTTCTTTTTCACTGTTTGTATGTTTGTTTGTTTTAGTTGCAGATGTTTATGTAAATTCTTTGTTTAGCAAAGGCAAACATTGCTTACTGCTGTTTCTCTGTCTGATCATTTTTGCCTTCGCAAAATAAAATTATATGAAACACAGGAAAGAGTCTTCTGCCTACATTATAAATGTAAGTAAGTCTGCAATTCTTAAGTCATTTTATCCTTTCTTTTACAGCTCTCTCAAATGCTTTTCTATGTCATTCAGGAATAACTTGATTGTTTCGGTGCTCTAGATGACAAGATCTTGCTCTCTCTTTATAACATGCGTGTTTCTGTTTCCCTTAAGGGTCAATCACCTTAAAAACTGTCTTCCTAGTTTGTAAGGCACGGATATATTTTATAGTTGACACTACCATTTACCAGTTCATTCCCCTGAATCGTTATTCAGGTGTTCATGCTTCCTGTACTATATTCCCAAGACTATTCCAGTTCATAAGAACAAATGGGACCAGCTCACACTCTATCATATGAAATAATTCTTGTGCTTAATGTGTAAATTTCTTGGTTTGTATATTCTATAAATGTAATGTAGTTGTAATGAAAATATTTTTTAAATGACTATACATATGGTACTATTCTCTGTCATTCCCATGAAATAACTAAATTTAGAGCCAGAAGGGCACAATACTTGATAAGACAGGTCAGATCATATGGGCCTTTCACACCATGCAGCTGCAAAAGAAGAAATGGGAAAAATACCAGGTTACTTGTGAATCAGTGTCTCTCCCTGCTTGCCAAGAACACAGAGGCATTCAGTCCAAGCAGGTTAAAGCAGTATCCTTTGAGTGTAATGTTGTATTAAAATCTGTTTGACTCAGAAGTTACTTCTGAAGAAGAACATACATGGTTTTTGAGCCAAGTTTTCAACAGCTGCTGCAAAAATGTGATCTTCCAGACTGCGTTCAATATAAAGAGCTTCATTTTTAATGCTCTATGGCTGCCAAAATGAAGCTGCCAAAACTAAAGGCTATCCTAGGGCTATTCTATAACTGTGGCTTTTTACTACTACAAACAAATCATAAAGGAGAGCAAGTGTACAGCTTAAATAATCTTATGAATATTGGAATGGATTTTCAAGTTTGTGACTCCCATTGACTGAGGAATATCACAGTTGCATCTTGATTTGTTCCACAGCCAGTGCATTTCATAAAATAAAAATATAAACAATAGGAGAAACTCTTTATATCAGGAGTTGTTTTCTCTTCCATGTGACCTTCTAAGTCAAGAACAGTAGATATTTCCTCTCCCTTCCAATACTGCAAAATTCCTTCATTTAGATTTGGCTATTTTATTCACAAAAATGTAACTTTTTTTTTTTTTTTCCCCTGATGCATTGCTTAAGAGCTTATTTACTTGTTTGTTTTGAGAAGGTGCTGTCTTGTTTATAGCTTCCTTTCATGTCTTTAAAGTTGTTAGGGTAGGGTCCCTGTGCTTTGTTTTTAATGGTGCTTTAGGACTCGAAGATTACTATCAACAAATTTGTATTTTAAAAAATGGAAAAGGATAGATTTGATTTTTTTTCCCTCAAAAATTATCTTTCAGACTTTTGTACTGCTCTGGAGGAGTGCCAGATACCAATGGCAGACTACAGTCAGAACATCATCATTCTGTGGTCAGTTTTTTTCTGAGTAGCAGACACTTCATACTTAGTCAAATAATGTCAGTTGAGTGTAACATTTTGGCATATTAGGTATTTCTAGCAGCTTCCAGCTTTAATCCTCTATGTATGACTTCAAGGTAGGATCAAGAGTGAACAGAGAAGGGCTTCTGGTACAATGCTATTTCAATATTTGTTTTAGGAATTTAAAAAGGAGATATTTTGCATGTGTAGTATGCACAGAAAACACACACGCACATAAAAAAAATAAAATGCAGCTTCATCTTAAATGTGGCTTTTGTAAGGATGTACATATTCTTCAGCTCTGCATTGGGCAGCCAAGCACACAGAGATATGAAGACAATTTGAGAGCACAGTGGGGCAGAAACTAGATATAAATATAATACATAGCTAACCATTTTGAAATTAGGAGGAGTAGGGTGTAAGTCCTTTCTCTGGCCCTTCAGTCATAGTGGTTGGCAGGGAGGGCATGATGAGAGAGTGTGATGGTGAAGTCTGGGGAGGCAAAAAGCTATTCTTAGACATCTGTGTGTGATACATAAAGGAAGATCTACACAAGCGTGAAGTAGCTGTTAAAATATACTCTTCCAGTTTATCTTATAAATGAAACCTCTGTGGTGTGACAGTGCTCTAAAAAATGAGAAAAGGGTCTTAAATCATTGATGAGAGCCCCACAGTGGGTATGAGTTTTCTGTCTGTCTGCATGAGGAATTTTTGACTACCAAGTTGGAAAATGGCATGTCTGACCAGAATAACTGAAGGGGAATCACTTTACAGCATTAGACTGCAATATGGTGAGCTTATGATACTGGCAGAGCAGGAACGTGTTATCAGAGGATGACCATTCAAAAATGAGATGTGATTTGATGGGCACAAGCATGCACTCACCAGGGACTTTCCGGTCCAAGGTGTTGCCTGAGAAGGAAGGTAAATTAGCTATTGAACTACGCCTGGGCAATGTAGCTGCTGGAAGAGGAGGCCACAGGACAAGCAACAGCACTGCAGTTCCTCCTACCCAGCCCAAATAACTTCACATGCGTGCTGAGTAGCGGGGAGTGGGAGGCTGCCTAAAGGAACTTCATTGTCATCTCTTTCCCAGGTATGTCTTGCCTATATAATGCACTTTAGCCTCTTGTGTTTAACTGGCAACATTTGGTAGATACTCCTGGCTGGTCTAACACTCTACACCAGGACAAGAAACATCATAAGATGTGGTCACACTTCTTGGTTTACATGTGGTACATGCTTCAGCAAGAACCTTCTAAGTGTAGCCACTGTATAATCAACTCATGTTTTGTTACAGTGAAAGATGTAAGCAAATATCCACATCTTTTATTGAGAAAATGCATGTAGGAGTCCCCTCATCTTCTAAAAACCTAAGTCTGTCATCATTTAAATAAGGACAGATGCACACGTCTCTGCCAGAATGAGGCAGAGTCTGGAGCTACCCTTGCTGTCTGAGGCTAGTTTTTATGTTGCCAAGACTTAATTGTGTCTCCCGAAAACTTGAGGTCCTCTAGATAGAAGCAGACAACACTGGTGTGCAGTTATTTTAGCCATTAGAGTTCAGCCACCCTTCTGCTGTGGAAGGGTGATACTATAGGAACAACCTCTTCCCAAACCTGCTCAGGCTGCAAGCCAGCAGCTCAGGGGAAGGTCTGTTATAGGGCATTGCAGACTACACCCCTACCAGCCTAGGTGTAGTGGATATTTGGAGAAGAGAAACCAGCTTCAGTTTACTTCAGGGTTTTTTTAGCTCCAGAGCAGAAAGGGCACATTTTACTAGCTGTTGGCATCACTGAACAGGATTTCTGGGGCAAGCCTTCAAGCTGTTCTTGAGGATCTTCCTCTTGCCAGATGTGGCCTAAAAGGACCTCATCACACGCAAAATCCAGCTGGTCTGGAAATAAAATTGTCAACTTTACTAACAGAATGCTCTATGCCAGGATGTAAGAATTTTTCCCCACCCTTTCTTTTCATTTAGGAAAGTTAAATTCCCTGTAATGAAATGAAAGGCCCCATTAAATGGAAGGCAGGCATGACTGGAAGGACTGTTTGTCTCACAGTCTGTCAGCACTGGCTGACTGTGTTGGCAGCAAAGCTAGTATATTGAAATTGCAATTCAGCTGCCACTAAAAATAGGTAGCCACGACCTTTGTGCTCCAACTCAAAATTCATAGTTTGGACTTACACCATGTATTGGTGTTTATTGGCTTATTTACATGAGTAATCAAAAAAAGTAGGTGACAGTGGTGAGGAAGTGCAGCATTAGACAGTGACTTTTTCCCAGAAATCATTTACATACCAGCATTGTGGTGTGCATCTTCAATCTGGGTGATCTGTGCACATAATTAAGCATCTTTTAGGAAAGAAAGCTTCACATAAGCAAAGTGTCAAACCACTGATTTTGTATTAGTAGTGCATAGACAAATGTTCCTAGCTATATGTCATAACTATGTAGAAATTATGCTCATGTTAATACAGATAGGTGAGGTGCTACCCACCAGGGTGGAAGATGGGAGCTGCTTAATAAAAAGATTTAAGAAACTATATTTGGCAAAAAATCCCACTACCGTAAAACAAATTGTTTCTACAGCCACAGAACTGATTGAACCTTTGGTTTTCAGTCACCAACCTAGCACAAGACTTCTGCTTCACAGAGAGGGGGACACTTCCCCACATTATATTTCCCACTTGCTTTTCAGTATTGACAAAAAAAGAAAAAAGGTGGAACTCCAAGCATACATATTTCATAGTACTGTAATGCTGTAGCATTCAGTATTTCATGTTAACTACAGCAACGTCAGAAGATGAATAAAATAGGTTTGAGTTAGAAGATGCTTCAGCTAGCCTAGCAGTATGGGAAACTGGGAGGATTGTTAGTGGCAGTTTGGGAGCTAGCTGTGACACTGCAAACTTGTGGTTTTAAGGAACCATTATCATTTCATCCACTTTCTTCGAGGTTCTTAAGTCTCTGGTGTTGAGTTTAAGGACAGTTGCTTGAGAGTGTGGTTTTAACATGAGCTTTTCATCACTTTGCTCCAGACGTCTTCTAAATGAAATACAGAACTATTTTTGCCTTACTGAAATGAACAAAATTTAAACACTTCAGCCCATTTCTAAGTGATTTCTCAGTTGATTATCTGAAATCATATGTCTGCTAGTTTTAACACATTTCTAATGTCCTCATAGTGTAGTCTATGTCAGCCCTGAGTGCTAGGAGAGTTTTATCACTAGGTCGAATGAAAACAAAATAAGGACAGGGATGCCTATTAAAATTGCCTTCCTCAAAAATGGAAGGTATCTTTACTGAGGTTTATTTCCTACAAGCATATTTTTTTCTTTCCCTAGGGAAGGAATAAAGGATGATCCCTTTCTTTTCTTGAAGAAATATATAGTTTAGTAAATACCAGTGAACTGAGAGCCCTGCCAGAAGCTTATTCAATGAATGCTGTGAAATACTATGCAAGCCTGATTAGCCCTGAAGACTAGTTACAACCTGTAATTATTAAAAACTATTTAAAGACTCTATATTTCTTTGAGATAAGTATTATAAAGTACTTCTATTAGATATAACTGATAATCAAATGTTTGAATTCATTTATTTATAGCATTTCTAACTGATGCTCCCTCATGGTGTGCTCCACCTGCACAAGGCCCTGTGTCAAGACTCTGGGGGATAGGACTGATGTTAAGACACAGGTAGTCCAAATATCTACACAAAGCATCTAGAACTTGCCTAGCACTTCCATCTGTCCCCATCAAGGTGAAGTGGATTTTTTTCATTCACGATCACAATAAAATTGAAGGATTTTAATCCAAATACCCTTACCTTTATGTGTTGTTTTGGTACAGAGCAAAATACAAACTGCCAGGGAAGTTGGCCCCAACTCTCATTTCAGGAACACCCTGAAAACAAAACCCACTTCCTTTCCAAAAGATTTCCCTCTTTTATATTCAGATAGACAGCCTTAGTGCAAAGGACATGCCAGTTTCCTACTGGGAACTTGGGCTTAATGCAGTGCATGTCCATTACACATGCCAAGGAAGGCTGTGGAGTCTCCTCTGGAGACTTTCAAAACCCAACTATATATGTTCCTCTGTAGCCTGCCCTGGATGAACCTCTTTTGGGAGAGAGGTTTGAACTGGATGATCTCCAGAGGTCCCTTCCAACCCCTGCCATTCTGCGACTCTGTGCAGTGATATTCATTAGACAGAAGAAGATGTCTGCTTGGGCTAAACATCCTTCCACTGAGTCCAGTGCTAGCACAAGGCATAATGGTTATAGTACTTAGCATTAGCTTAAACAGGCAACATGCTTGGTTTCAACAGTAGCATTAATTACAAAAGATATATTATCTCTGGCAAAAGTGTTTACTGATTTTCAATACAGACTTCACTTATGAAGAAAACGTCAGCATAGTTATTCACTTGCCCTTGTGACATTATCAGTCCTGGGTATGCAAGGTCCAGCCTTTCAGACCTCTTCCTCTGAGCAGAGCCCTTAAACCCTGAGTTCAGCTTTTCTCCCTGTGCTTGTCTAATGCTTAAAACCAGGAATAATCTAAACAGCACACACAGAGCTGCTGCAGGTAAAAAGATTCATCGAAAAGAGGTGTTGGTCAGCTCACATTGACTCATGCATCCTACTTTAGCTTACAGGAAAAATATGTAATTAGAACATTTTTCTATTACGGGGCTGTAATAGTCTCCTGGAATTGATGCTTGTTTCTTCCTAGATCGAGCCTTGCTTTCCCCATAATGACCTCTTCTGCCAGCACACATGGACACACACATACACCACAGACACACTCACTCACTTTCTCTTCCCCCCTCCTGTCCTCATCAGAATGGGGGTTTGATAAGCTCATTTCCTGTAATGACTGTTTTAAAATTATTTCCACAAACAAATTAATGAATAGAATAGAGACAATAGCAAGTGACATCGGATGTTCCTAATTTTGCCAATAGAAACTCAAGAGAAAATGACTTAATGATTAAAAAACTTCAACTCACTAGTTTGTGAATGCCTGTCTTCAGGAATGTAACCCCTCTTAACTTCTTTACACGATGGTACAGTGTAATTCACTCAACCTAAGAGGAGAATAATGACAGCTTTATACAGGGTCTCACATCACACCTCAAAGTTCTCTTCTTATCTCAAAGGTTGCACTGTGCATTAAAGCAGCAGGCTGTATTAATCTAACCTCTGATATTTGGGCCATATTAACCCATCAGTGCAGGTTTATGTATCTCACACCTCAGACCCTATCAAGAAATTTGGCAGTGGCAGCTTGATAAGGACATCATACCTAGCTGAACTTGTTCTAAAAACAACATCAATGAAACACTCCTCTGGTTGCACTTTTTCATGACCTTGTGCACTTGTGCTCAGCCTTGTTTAGCTATTGCCCATATGGGCAGTCCATTCTTCTACAGCATCAGAAATGCTGTAAGGAAGGAGCACTGAATATTCCCATTTTTTCTGTAAAAATAACCTTGGGGGGAGGGAAAACCTGGTATAAAATGGAAACTTGAGCTATTAATTTTTAGATGGTAAAATAATTGGTGAAACCAGCATTACATATTTAATGAGACCGATCACATTGCTTTTTCATTTCCGTACTGAAATAAGTAACAAACCACTCTTCACTATCAGCTACTTTACAGTGAAAATTCTACTAGAGGGATGTTACAGGTATTGCAAAAGTTTAAGCAAAGATAGTACATTCACATTGTTTGGGTTTTTTTTGTGTGGTACAGTCAGTGAAATAAAACTCCTTAAATAGTGTATTATCCCCAGTTTCCCAGCCTGAGACCTGTATTGGAATAGGTATTTAAAAAATATCAAATTCAAGATAATCAAATTCCCAAATTAAACTTCTTTGTTTCAAGAAAGATGGGACTATATTAAGAAGTTCTTCAAGTGCATAATCTTCATTCTGTGACAGTATGGTTCAGGCAGGCAGCTTTTCCAGCTGTAATGTTTATATGTCTTTTCAAAAAATAATAAAAATTATTGAAATCACACTTCCAGAAAATCTTGAAATCCTGCAGATGGGGCTTCTACCTTCTAATTTCACCCTTGCTTAAAAAATTCTACTTCATGTTGTTGACAACTTTTTGATTACCGTATGTTGATTAAACAATGATGGTGTCTATTGTAACTAAAATACAAGCAAAAGTCAATGCAGCTGTTTTATTAAATACATAATCCTAAAAAACTTTGGAGAGTTTTCGATAATGAATACACTCATAGCACTTGACTCCGCAACTTAAGAAACAAATAATAGCTCTGCTTCAAAACTGCAAAACAGGTTCTTGAGAGATTCCTTTTAACACTGGTCTGTTGATATTTTTAGGAACTACAGCTTACAAAAGAGCCAGTGCTTTATTGCAGTCAATTTTCAAGGCAGCTCTGTCTAACTTTACATTCTTTTTATCTCCTTTCCTTTTTTTCTCTCATTATCTTCTTGCTTTCTTCTCTTCTCCTCTTAGTTACAGGATTCCGTGGATCATATATCTCAAAAGTGTCTTCATCCTGCATGCTTGCATCTTTCACCTTTCTGCTTCGATCTTCAAATTGAAGTACATGTGACATCCTACAAAAAAAAAATAAAATATAGCTCAGACTCACTGCAAGAATGGAAAGTTACAATTTCTATTTATGATATGCATAGCAAAATTTTAGCACTGCAACTTATTTTTGTGTATATCTTTTGTTTCTTTTTCTTTCTTAGTACACCTTAATATTGTAGGGTAACAACTTTTGAGAAGACCCATTTTGAAAAACAGAGCTAAAGCTTTCTCTCCTGGATTTTATTTCATAACCGAGAAATCTCGTCTTGTTTCTTTCTATTTAACAGACTTTCCAAAAGGTACTGAAAAATTTTCTCTGTAAGAGGGAGTATTTCTTGAGTTTTCCTATTAGTCACTTTGGACTTCCTTTCACTGTT
>VWZY01011718.1:505474-653053 GCA_013399075.1 Chloroceryle aenea | reverse complement strand
GCATCGAGGGGCTCCTGCACTTTCTCTGCACTTACACTTCCTTCACACCCCTCTGAGTTGGCAGAGGAGCAACCAACAACTCATCACTTCATTTTTCTTTCCTGCCCTTTCTGGTCCTACAGTAATAAGCCTGGTGGAAGGAGCCGCTGTATGTGGTGTTGGACAGACCTCACCTGCTGCTGGAGGGCTTTGCTGCTACAGCTCCTTACCTCGGGGTTGCTTGCCTGCACCACGTTTAATGTGAATCAAGTTTAAACCATTCTTTCTTCACAGCTCCATTTACAAGTCCACTTGAAACCGTCTTCCCACAGCTTTTCCACTTGTGACATCTTTGCCAACTGCCTCAGTCTGCTGCTCTTGCTTCCATGCTGCTCTTTACACCAACAACAGAGTCCATACGACAGCTGCTTTAGTGTACTGCTTCTCCTCCTTTACACCTACAGGAAGTCAGGTCACTCATTAGAACTTAAGTTTACTTAACTTAGTAGTTAAAAAAAGATCCTTTTATGTAGTTACTAGCAAGAAAATAGCTTAAGATACCTGCATGTTCTCACTAAGAATAACTTTGCTTTTACATCCCTTCCATAGGGAGTGGCTGGCTAGTTCCATCCTAGGATGTTAGTGCAATATCACTTACCTCAGCAACTAATCTCATGATCATTTTGGAACCTGTGACTACTATTTATCTGTTTTACTCACTGAAATACACATCAAGTGGTTATCAGAAATGACCAATTTCATCCACACTGTTTCAGTAAGGGGCAAAATCAGCCATGTTCTCAGCATACAAGATCTATGACATTCTCATAAAGCTTATTGCTAAACTGGACACATCTAAAAATGGGTCTACACGTGTACCAATATAGGTATTCCAGCTGAGGACATGATTGGACAATAGAGCTGGTTTTAAACAGTTTTTACACATGCTAACTCATCAAGGGAAGAAGCTTAACTTTTAGCAATCTCACTGTGTGCACCTTGCAGAGGTGACACAGGCGTGTTAGGCTACAGCCACAGTCAATCACTTTTTGAATGGAGGTGACTAAAGTGTCCCTCTGAGGACCAAAGCCCACATTGTGGAGTGAGCATTACGTGGCAGAACATCAGAGTCATTTCTGAGGGACCCTGTGGGAAAGTTTAATAACTTTCAGCATTTCTTAACCTTGTAATTTCAGATAGCATACTGGGAAGTAGAGGAGAGATAGGATTTTAAACACATTTCACTTCTATTTATTAATGTTTGATAAGTTTACTGAAAACCTAGTTTTGTTATGGGCAGTTTTGACAGTGAGGGTTACACAGTGTTACTTCTCAGCAAGTGTCTGGCTTCTAGGATGAAGACAGATTTAATGAAAAGCTATTTTAAATGCTTTCTGTGAGAAAACAGGAACATACAGTCTGCTGCTCTAAGCAAAGTGCATGCTGCTGCATTGGTAAGTCATTTTACCTGGCTTACGAAGGGTGGAAGCACATTGGTCATCCCAATGACCAGTGGTGGGATTGGAATCCCAGGGCTAGACAGGCGTGATGCAAAGCTACTCCCACCTTTCAGCAAACAAAAAGGAATTAGGTAGTATACAGAAAAAGCCCTGAAAACTCAACTATGTGCAGCCTCAGTGGAGGAGGAACTGCACTGTATGATCTTAGGGTGAGACTGTGGCATGTACAAGTCCATAATTGTATCATGACCTGGGAATGCATCTGCCTTTAGGACAGATTCCATGACAGGGACGTCCCTTCTCCCTGTCCTCCCACACTGGATCACTTAACAAGGGAAAAACTACACATGTGGTGCCACGTGCGGCACCACAACTCACCTGGCTTTGGAGAAGCAGGACAGAATCCTGGTGCTGCATCCAGAGACTGCATTATGGGGCTGGAGATGGACTGAGGAGGAAGAGAGTGAGGCTACAATCCTCTCAGCCTTCTCCCTGACATTTGTAATGGGCCTGTGATTTTCAGAGAAGACAGAAGATGATGTTTACAAATCCTTACAATATAAATTGTTCTGGTTTTTGTACAGGCCAAGGCCAGTGTTTACCAACATACAGTGGTACTCACATCAGGTGCAGAGGGGAAGGTTTCCTCTTTGAGCCACTTTGTAGCAGTGGTATCCTTACTCAAACTTTGTTTCCTCACCAGAGTTGCAGACTGGCAACTTAAATCTCTGTAGTAGCAGGTTGCATGCATCTGTTTCATGTGCCCTTTAGCTTCTTTATTATGTGGTGGAAAACTAATACTGACCGTGATCACACCTCAGTTAAAGGGAGGAAGTAAGCTCTCAGGTATTACACACATGCATGTAAATCCCTGGGTATAAGCTGGCATTTTATGTCTGTTAACACAATCCTTGAATTTTTACTGTATTCAAGAATTAACTATTTAAAATAAAGTCACTAAGGCAAAGAAATCAGTCTGAAAAGACTGGTCAATGTACATTGGCTCCGCTATGAAACTTAGAATGATTCTGAGCCATTTTACAGGTAATCAATATAAAAACACAAGCAATACTGCTTTTCATTGGGAAAGAAAGAAAAGAGGAGGGACAGGAATGGATGACTGTACATGGTGTATGTGCCCAGCATTACAGAGTCATACAGCTCACTACACCCTAGCATCAGTCTGATGGAAAGCCTCAGGAGAAACTGCACCTATCCACAAAATCCTAGATTTTAGCCCTGGTTGCCTCTAGCAAGCTCCAGTACAGCAAGGTGAATTTAGCATTTCCTACTCTGAGTCCAGCACGGCCACTCACTATTGACAGTGAAGAACAGGTCCCCTTAAGTTAGTAGACATAGCCTAAGAAATCCAGGCATTATCTGAGGTACTTTTAACTACTTTTGATTGTATGAGTTCCATTTCAATTATTCATAGCAATACTGAATTAACAAACAGAGATATATGCCTTAAAATAATGTGCAAAATGCAAGAAATGCTTAGGCAGTAGGACAGCTTTGTAAGTTTTGGACAGTCCATTTCTGTAGAAAATCAGGGCCAGATAAAGATTTCTAAAATTGACTGATGTGCAGTTTGGTTTTCTGTCGACTGTTAAGAATGCTGGTCTCTTTTTACAGGAAGATTGTGGATAGAATAGATGACAACAAAGATGGCTATCTCACAACAGAGGAATTAAAAACATGGATTAAACGGGTACAGAAACGCTATATCTATGAAAATGTGGCTAAAGTTTGGAAAGACTATGATCTAAACAAGGACAATAAAATTGCCTGGGAAGAATATAAACAAGCCACATACGGTTATTATCTAGGTAAGATATTTTCAGATTATGTGCTTAAAGACTATTGAGATTATAAGGCATGAAATAGTGCCTTACAGTCACATTTAGGACACATTAAATTTTATAGGTGCTCAGAAGTCAAAAGCACTTAATTGTTTATTGCAGCCATTTCCACTGGATCACCAGTACACAAAAGGCTTTGTAGAGGGATTATTGAATGTACCAACAAAGCTGAATTAAAGTCTCCTCCAGTTAGAAATATTTTATTAAAATTATTAAAAATTGTACTTTAAGTAAAAAAAATAATGTCTTCTATAATTAACTGGTATTTGGTCATCCTGTCTTTAAAAATCTTAGAGATTGGATGCTAAAAATTCAGGCTGGGTCTAAGGGATAGCAAAGTTATTGATTAAAATACATGCTTCAGACTGGCCAGCTACAAATGAAAAGCCTTAACAAATCACGCAAAAGAAACACATTAAAAACACCTGAATCTTCTCCTTTCCCCCACATACATTGCTTTTGTCTTATAAGTCAATGAAGAGCAAGGGTGAGAAGAGATGACTTAATCTAAAGGGCAATGCTGACAGAACACCAAATCAGTATTAATTGACCATCAATACCAACTGGAAATGAAAAGACAGTATCTGCCTACCATAGAGGCAGTTTCCAGTGGCATTAATAATTCTGAAGTCTACCTTAGTTTAAAATGGCACTTACTACATTTGTGGAAGGAAATATTTGACACAACCCCTGCAGCAGTATCCCTGGGAGCCCTTCTCAGGCCTTCTGTCTTTGCTCTTTGTAATCCTCAAGTCTCAATCCTCAAAACATTGTGGTCTTGTATTAGTGCACATGTAGAACTGCCATCTGTGATTCCTGGCCTAGTTTTTTTTCAACTGTTTTTTTCTCTCCATACGTGAATTGTGAAGTTCCTTAAGAAGTTTTTTTTCATGTTTGAAGTCAGTTTAGTGATCCTATTTTAAAAATTATATCAAATATGATTTGTTCTATGGCACTGAAGACCTAAAACCCAGTCATTTTTTAAAACTGAAAATAATTGTTAGGTTCCATGTAGTAGAGGCATAACGCTTAGATAATTTCAGTCTGCCACCTTCTTCAGTTTGCTTGTTTTTTGAAACTCAAAAGTTGTGCAGATCATACTGGTGTCTAAGAATAGAACTTCTGTGAATAAAATCCCCCCTAAATAGTGCTGAAGCAGTGCTTAGAAAAGTACACTAAAAAACCCCAACCTCTGAAGGATAATAGGCAATACTGCAATACCTGTTATCCTGGATTGCAACAGAAGGCTTAGTCAGACATTTACTTGTACTAAGTCACTCTTAAAAATCAAACCAAGTACTTGACCCCTGAATTTAAAACTTCATAGGAAAGTGAAGTTTCATTTTAACACAGCAGCTGTTCTGGCAAAAATCTTTTGTATTTCTAGGCTTAACAGAAAATTGGGATGCTTTATTGTGGTAATGTGTTTTAAAAGGAACATACTTTTGAGATCACCTTGATTAATTTGCAGAAAATCCAGAAGAATTCCAAGATGCAACCGAACAGCACAGTTTTAAGAAAATGCTGCCCAGAGATGAAAGACGATTCAAAACTGCAGATCTGGATGGAGACTTAGCTGCTACTCGTGAAGAATTCACTGCTTTCCTTCACCCAGAGGAGTTTGAGCATATGAAAAACATCGTTGTCTTAGTAAGCAGAGCAAAACCAATGACATTATTTTTACTTTTATTTTTTGGATGAGCTTTTAAGTGCTTCTGTAACCTTTCAATGCAGGGTGTCAAGAGAGACACACATACATAGTAGGGAACAGAAAAGGATGCCTTTCATGAAATTCACTTGATTGAGAGCTCTTAGTATAAGAAAGGGTTGTCAAATGCACTTAGACAGCTCCTAAATGAAATCAAGAAATAGTTTTGGGGCTCAGATTTATACCAAAATAAAAGGAAGGGTTTTATGCAAGCTCGCACCTTCATCTAACTTAAAATGTAAGCATGGTGACCAGTTCATTCATGCAGGGAATGTTTTTCAACATGAAAGGATATTTGTTTACTCATTGTATAAACAGCAGTCAGAGAGAGTACCTTTGCCTGTGTACAAGGACAGATCAAGGCCTCAAAATATTAAATGATCAAAGAGGCAAATATCCAGAATTCTCACTTCTCTCTTGATTACTTCGATGCAAAACTATTTTCCAGGAAACCCTAGAAGACATAGACAAAAATGAGGATGGTTTTGTGGATCAAGATGAGTACATTGGTAAGTGCTGACAGCTGTTTCTTACATAATCTCCGGTCTGTTTGCCTGTCTTCTCTCAAGTTTGCATCAGTATTAACCACCTAAAGATTAACATATTTGTTCTCCCATTCAACTATTTTGAACCAATCTTCCAACCCACAAAGTTTTATTTCACTTTAGGCAGGTGGCAACTTCGCCAGCAAAAGGTTTCTCACTTTATAGCATCAGATTCTCCTCTTACTCTCATGTAATTTAGCTGAGAAAACCTGGAATATTATTTTTCATGACAGCAATATTCTCTATATATTTGATCACATTAACAGCTTTTTGAAGACACTGTTTAAGAAATGCAGGAGCATTGGAAAGTAAGTCTATTGCCAAGTCTGAATGGTACTTAACTATGCAAAATAGCTGGGAAGCACACATTGCAAAAAGGAAAACACCTTTTTTTCCTACTAGTTTATTTTTTCCAAGTTTAATTAGTAAGTAAACCCCCATACTTCTTTAATGGTGTTGCCATGATGTCTCTTCTAGAAATAAGAGATGCTTTAAAAATGAGCTGTGTAAAAACAACACTAAGATTTGAGATTCTCAAAGTTGTGAAATGTGTGAAAGTTAACTGTGCGTTACTTCAGTGGCAGAAAGAGAAAAAAATGGGAACTTTTCAACAGCAGATCAGTCACAGTTAATTTGCACAAACTTCAGTTGCACTAGGAAATTAGCTGCTGTCTTGCACTTAGATGTATGAAGACAAAATGGAGGCAGGACTGGAGATCAGCAGTACATCATACATTTTAGCCTTTTGAATCTTTATGCTGATACCAAAAGTTAGCTTCTCCCACTGCACTCACTTTGATGGGTTTTAAATCAAGAAAGTAGCACCAAGAAATCATGAAGTGCAAACTCGGGTGAATCTGTTTCTAGTGGTGGTGTAAAGATCACTTCACATATAATAGGAACAATATACACACGTTAATTAATGGCAGGGGGGTTCTATTCCTTGTAAATTATATTTAGGCTCAGAATGTGAATGCTCTTCATTTATGACTGAAATAACAGAGCAGCATAATTTCCACAGTAATTTCAGTTCATTCAGTGACATTACCTACATATAATTATAAGGTAATTGTCAACATTTGTTACCATGTGAATGCTGGTTTTTCTTGTCTTCTATAGATAGGAACATAGAATGTTCTAGTCACGATCACCCTACATTGGCAAGGATGATAAAAATCAAATTGACAGGACATGTCAGTTTCTTCAAATAAACAATATAATTTGCACTTTAAAAAATGAAAAAAAGAAAGTGAATGTGTTGTCTGAAGTTTTCTTCATGAGTTGAGGAAAACTATGCTTAAAATATTCCTACCTCCCTTTTTCAGATGTAATATTTTTTACGTTTGATGAAGAGGTGTTAAGAGAGTGGACAGAAACCCAAATCTCTTCTTTGGTAATTTATAAGAAACAACAAAAAGTCCAAAAAAATTCAGTCTCTAGATGAGGTTTTGATGGGGATATCTGCTGAAGGTTATGGAAGGATTCCTCCCTCCTCCTCATTCCTTTTTCTGATTTTGTGCGTTATGAAATTTGGGTCTGAGTTTAAACAAGCAGTGAAATAAGATATCCCTAGTAATGTTAAAGCAGAGAACACTAAATTTTTATTGTGCATGAGCAGGTAAGAGTGTTTATGGGACTCTGGACAGTTTTACCAATGAAGAACTTCAGCCTGGTGTACACACCTACAACTGAGGGGTCAGAGGAGGATATTCCTAGATTGCAGACCAGCATTTACACTTGCTGTAGGTAACAGCCAGTCCCTGGCCCTGGTGGCAACATCCATGGGGGGTGCACTTTTTCTTAGCACAGCCTGGAAAACAAAACCAAATCCAAAAGGTGTAGGAGTAGTATCACAAAGCAGACTTTATAAATGGAAAAACGGAAGACTTGAGGAATAAGCAGCCCTGATGAGCAGGAAATGCTTGGCCACAGTGACCAGAAGAATAAAGTGAACACACTGTACTCATAATTTGGAGGGCCTATGCTGTAAAGAACAGTTCCAAATCACTTGCTCTTAATAATCACTTCTACTCTCCCAACTCTTGTTTATACAGGTAGCTGCTACCACTGTGGCATTTTCTTACTGGTGCTTCTTAAATATAGCACAGGACTGGTGTACAGAGCAGCTCATGTACGTAATCTGTGTATCCTATGTCACAAATGATGCTCCATCCCAAAGAACCAATCCATGACAAATGGCACTGCCTGTGTTTTCTCACACAAAATGAACCACTGATTCATGACTTCTCCAGGTCTGTCTTTGTAGAAGAATACCTTCTACTGGAGCATGCTGCAACACTGCATGATTAAAAGAAGGACTCATCTACTAAGACAAATTTCCCTTACACAGACCTCTCTAAAAGCAGGACAAAACCATTCAAATTCCATTAGCAATTTTTGTTTTCCTAAATTTTCCCTGTGCCTCCCCCCCATCTACTCTGCTGGCTAGAGTTTTGTCTTATCCACAAAGACACTTGCTGTCAGGGACAAGGTAAAATTGCTGGATCCTATGTGACTGAGCCTAGCCCTAAAGCTTGTGATTGTTATTTAACTAAAGATCCTTAAAGAACTTTTTTCATTCTGAAGTTCAGTGGATGATGGCCTTTGGACACATTCACCTCACCAGCAGTGCACAGTTATGATACAAGGGTAATGTAAGAATGGAGAGAATCACCAGCAGAGAAGAAACAGGCCTGGGAGAAGATAACACACAGCTACTCTATTTACACCTCACATTTCATTTTCTGTACAAAAACCACCGTGCAAAGAGTGAAAAGTTTAGTCTTCTCTGAGGAACGCTATGCAAATGTCTTTAGTTTGTGCATAATTTGCAAATTAAATATGACTCGTGAGACCTTTATTTCCTCTCCAGCTGATATGTTTGCAAATGAAGAGGGTGGACCAGAGCCTGACTGGGTAATTACAGAGCGTGAACAGTTTTCAGATTTTCGTGACCTCAACAAGGATGGAAAGATGGACAAAGAGGAGATTCAGCACTGGATTCTCCCACAAGACTATGATCATGCACTAGCTGAAGCAAGGCACTTAGTGTATGAATCGGATGTAGACAAGGTAATGTTCTAGTGTATTTTTTTAAAAGAATTTATATAAGGTGGTGGGTTTTTTTTAAAACCTAGCAGCTTGGAAGAATCCATTCCTAATAACTTTTCATATTAGTACATTTTTAAATGGGGTTTCAGAGGCTAGAATTGGTAGTGCATTAAATGTCCCAATGCCAGTTTATGGTGGTAGGGTTACAATCACAAAGAAGTATAATAGTGTATCTGCTCTAGAAGCCCCCTTGGTTTATATAGATTACTTACCATCTTAAACATGGAAGTTTTAACACAATAGAAGTCTTTTTCCTTTTAAGGGTGGTCATGCCTTTTGTACGCTAATTTAGCCTGCAAGAGAAAAATAAAAGGTACATTACATAGGAAGTAGCCAAAAAAAAAATGTGTGTCTCTATAATCAGACACACATCTTTGACTTAAAGACTGGCTCAGCACATCCACTTCTTCTAAGCTGGGAGATTAATGGTTTAGTACATCCCAGACAGTGAACTTCAGAAGTGCAGTGTGAGCAAAGTTGGAACCTAAAAAGCCAAAACATTCACAGAGTGTGTAAACTGCAAACATAAGCAACCATTTTCAACAAAGTACACCAGAGGGTTTTAATTTTTTACTGCCAGGAAGGCAAACCCAAACTGCAGGGCAAAACTGTATCAGAGAACCCATGTATGTACTCTTTGGCAGTGAGTTAATTGCAAAGAACTTTCAATTAGCAGTTTGATCCAACTGAAGCTAGGAGGAGTTCTGTCTTCCACTGCAGTCCAAATTTCACTCACTGTGACAGCTACAATGATTCCTGAACCTGCATTCTGCTGCTTTGAACAGTCTTATTTCCAGGGGCTCTTGTGAGTCTCTGCTGGTGTGTCTTTTACCTAGCTTTGAAAATGTTCTTACAGAAATTTTATTTTCCTCCCACCAGGATCAAAAGCTAACAAAAGAGGAGGTTCTAGACAACTGGAATATGTTTGTTGGAAGTCAAGCTACTAATTATGGGGAGGACCTCACAAGAAACCACGATGAGCTATGATACAGAATACCAACCAGCATGCCACAGACCTTTCTCCACTTCACTGAAATCACCATGTCCATCCCCTCTTTTTAGGGAAGATGGGCAAATGACTTGCATTAATATATTTTTTAAATGCCAGCTTATTACCTCAGAAATCACATAGAAATAGCTTCTTACTCTTTTCACATGGTTAAGTACAATATCTAATAACTACAGTTATTTTGGAAAAATACTTAAAAGGTAACTTTTCTTAATAGATTAGAGCCTGACCTGGAAAAGGCACTTCTAAAATCATAATTGCAAGGATCTTTAATAGTGAATTTTTTTTTCAAATGCAGGTAGGATGACAATGAAGCCTAACGTTTGAACAGACTAAGTTATTTTAGTCGTCTTTTTTAATAGCTTATAACAATTTAGAGCTATACATCAACCCTCCTATTCAGAGAAAATCTTTGACACAACAAGATCTGCAACCTTTTTCTCCACACTGTTTTTTCTCTCCTGGTTTGGGCCAGTGGTGCTGCAGAAGGTGTCCACCAGCCCTCCTGTTCAAGCTTTACAAATGTGAGATGTACAACTGGCCCTTCTCTCTAACCCCCATCACAGCACAGCGATGGCACACATGGCCCAACACCCCATGCCGGTATTCCTCAGCGAGAGGTTCCGAGTTCATAGTGACAGCTGCTCCTTCTGACAACAGAATAACGTACAATTGTTTGTGGGCTGTTGGTTATGCTCTTTCCTGAGAGGAATTGCACCACATGGAGCGTAATTGTCTCACGCTTTTCGCACTTCACCCAAACCATAGTCTTGTTCACACAGTGTGAATGGCAGCAGTTCTGTGATGGAGAAAGAATGAGACATATCACCCCTCTGGGCCTTCTATCTTCTCTACCACATAAGAGGACAGATTTATCTGGCTAAAGTTCTGGGGTTGTATGTATATTTGTATAAGTGCATGTTACTGAAGCTTTCCTTCCAAAGAAAGGAGTAAGCTTTCCACACAGGTGCTTTCTTTTTTACTGTATAATGTGAGCTGTTACATGTATATTTTTATATACCCAACGTACATTTGGTTGTTCTTAAATGTACTGGTTTTAAAATAAGCACAATAAAAACAATACTTCTTTTTGACACTGTGAAGGTGCAATAACACTAATACAGACTAGCACAGGGAGATGATAGGAAAGCACAGACCAAGCCTTTAAAGCCAGTAGTTCTGAAAGCACTGGCTCATTGGCAACTCCTTCAGCACTGGGTAGTCATCTACAACAGCAGCTGGCCATATGGCACCAACTGTTTCTTCACCTCATTTAAGGGAAAAAAAAAAAAAGGCTAGAAATAAGTGAAATATACATAGCTGCTATCAGTAGAATTTGTTCTGAACACTAATACTAGGAGATTAGGGCTCCATGACAGTGTTCACTTGGAGGTTTCTTGAATGTTTATTGTACAGCATCACACACGGGTGATGACACAGCCATACTGAGAGGAGGTTTGAGACTCCTGGGTTGTGATCTACGTCAGCAATTTTAACAAATTTGTGAAAATGGTAGTGAGAAAATGCAGAACTCTAATCTCTATAGTGTCATTGTTATAAGGTTGTATAAGAACTGTGGTGAAAATACTTAGATCTCCAACTGAAGATAATTAAATTTAGATAGCAGAGTCTGGTAGAGATTCCATGTTCTTGCTAGCATAACTATTAAGCTCTTGGTGTGCACTTCTTATGACATTGCCAGCAATGTCTCCAAAAAGTCCCTACCTCCTCCACTAACAAACAACAGGGCAAATGTCATAAGACATAAGTGAACTGTTCTTGCTTTCCCAGTACCCCCAAGTTAAATAAATGCCTAAATGCAGTGTTATCTGAGAAGCAATAAAATTGTGTCTTGGCACACATAAAAGAATATCTGTTTTTTGTTTATGACTTGGATTTGGAAAGGTTTATTGTATTTGATAATCCTAACAATCTTGAGAATTTTTTTTCAGTAGTCTTTTCATACTAAAATTTAACCTTTTTATATTTTATGAACAGAATTGCAGTGCTCTCTCTGCACTCAAATTATCTTCTAATATTACAAGAAACAATACCTTGCAAGTGAAACTGAAACTGCAGCTCGGACTGGAGACTAAGCTAAAGATTTTCACTGAAACCCAAAGGAAGGTTGTTTGCGAAGTCTTGTTGAAATGCAGTCAGAGTTGGGTGCTGAGACACTAAACATCATTGTCTTCAGCTAAACATTACACTTCCAAATCCATTGCTTACTGTCCCAACAAAAAACAGCATCTGAACTTTGACGAGCAGTCATACTTTCTTCCATATTACTCATTGAATTTGGAATACAATTAGCATGACATAAGAGACAAATTCTAAGTCTTGCGTCTGTTCTTAATTCTTATTAATGGTTGGAACACATTGGGCATTTTCAAGTATAAAACTGTACTCACAAGAGTAAGAATGCTGAAATCAGGAGTTATTCATGCAAGCAGAAACTGGAAATTCAGACCCCCAGTATTTTACAGTAAATTTTTTTTTTAACAAAAAGGATGGTACTTGGGTATACTATATCCAGCTATGTAAAAGGCAAACTTGCCAATTAGAATAAGGTTAAAAATAATAAAATTATTTAGCAGTGATGGATAATGGTGTCTTATTAAGATAAGAGCTTTTTTATAAAGCAGAATATAGAAACTTTAGAGAACAAAGTACCCCTGATGTTATTTCACTCTAAAGGCTACCCTCTTTTCTGCAGCTCTTCAGTGTTTCACTTACTAACATTCAGTAATGCACAGTACATTTTGTGCGCTAAATTTTCCTTTCAAGCTCAATGCACTAAGGAAGAGTAACTCCAAAAGAGACTAGAGCTTCTGGGTTTAAATTTAACACTATTTAAAGGAACGCAAACCTTTGCTAGGGGATATAACTGTTAACATTGTGATTTTTCAAGCCTAAGGTTTCTAATGGGGTTTGACTGTTCCAGAGATAACATTTTTTTTTCCTAGGTAACATATTTCAAGTCATATTATGAGCAAATGTTACAAAATTTTAGTGTAATGTGAAATACTGTAATGTCAGATAGCATTATTTATCTGCTTAATATGACTAAAGCCATTAATTGCTGGAAGCCATACTTCATTCTAGCAACATGAAAACCCATTTTTTGCCTATCTTGTCAGTTATTGCTGATTTTCTTAATGAATTGTGACGTAGTGAAAATCTGTTGGGAAACATGTTTATATATTTCCAACTGCAGGTTCTGTATGGTAACTCTTGCTACATAGATCCTCCATTAACTCAATGATTTCATTATGCCTATGCCACAACACATCAAAGGTGCATTTTTCTTACTTAGATATCTAGAATAGCCATTATTATTGCACATGCAGTTTTAATTATTAGAATTTATGAAATGAACTAAGTGTTTAATGTTCATTGTCTTATATTCCCATTTAATGATTCAATCAGGTTAGATCTGTCTCCTATTCCAGTCAAGGTACTGTACATAACTCTCTGAGGAAAGGAGAATGCAGCCCATCCTGGTCTCATAACACTTACACAAGTATGTTACAATAGTTGCATAATGCTTTACTATTTGCAGTGCAAAAATTGATCTTGATCCCAGTGAAGCTAATGGCAGAACTTCTAGTCCCTGTATAGGAAGATTAAGGCCTTGGCCACCCAAAAGCAACCAGAGCAATAGGATGGTGGTACTGGAGGTTAGAAATAACATTACTATCCTGATCTCCTTACTACTACTATAGTTAAGGCATAAGACAGTGTCTAATGTTTTACTGGTCTGTTACTGATAGTGACTCCCAGTGCTGCACCCCAAACTTTAAACTCAGCTAAACTGAAGTTCTTCTGACACTGCTTTTACTGCATCTCACAGGGCCTTGGTTATTGACACAGAAGAGAAAGGCATGCTAGTTGAGAATGCATCAAATGAAGAAGTGCAGAAGTGTTTGGATAGCTAAACTTCCTGAAACATTTAGTTGGTAACATTTAGATGAAACAAATTAAAATCATAGGGAGGATTGATTGTTTGTTTGTTTTTCAAAACATGAATGCACAAGTGAATTCCACAGGCAGCAGAAATAAAGAGAAAATGAGGGGCTGGAGAGGTGTCCTAGAATCTAAGAAATCCATTCCTACTCTTCATTGAGATGATGTTGTATGAATTTCTTCACTTGAGTCTCCCTGTTCTTTCTTGTTCCTCAATTCTTAAATTCAGTTAACAGTACAGACAACATTTCTGGGAATCCCCAGCATTTGCTCCAAACTGGATACAGCGAAGTATAGTTAAACAAAAAACAAATGCAAGAGACTAAAAAGTATTATCCCATTATTCCTATCTATATTTATGCCTAACCTGGAACAGATAGATTTAGGCTTATACTGAGATGGACTGTTTATTACAAAAATGTGTGAAGTGGACTCTGTAAGAAGAGTATTTATATACATCTTGCAGACTAGAGAGTACTGTTTTCCTAGAGAAAATAAATAGTAATTTATGCTTGAGTTCAAACTAGCAAACATTTTCTGCATGGGTCTTCCATTTAGTTGCATGACTATTAAAATTCTAGGATACCTTCTTGAGCTAACAATCAAACCCCATGACTTTATTCCAAAATTGCCTCCTTTATTCCAAGGCTGCCTACTCAGTTTCTTAATTGCTGCATGTGCTGGGTGCAAAGTTTGGAAACATTCAATCATCACAAAAAGGTTATGAAATTATTTCAGTATAAAAAGGACCTTTCAAAAACCTTGCTATCCACAAGCATTATGTTTACAGAACAGTCAGACATCTGAATAGATATAATAATTTTCCATCTTTCTGAAAGGAAATCAACATTTTACATTTGCTACCTTAAAGCTTGTAAAAAGGAAAATTGCATACGAGATGTTGAAATGGGCCCTCTGGGATAAAGAGCTTAGGGATAAGGTAGGTTTTCCCTTAAACTGTATCTGTGGTGCAGCTTAATAGTATATTCAGAGAATTTTCTGGGCATGTAACTGTGATGTAAATAAACACTAGTTAATAGTGGGACCCTAGGTCCAAAATGCAGTCCAGACAAGGAGGCCCCCCTCAACTGTGGCTTCAGAAGGTATAATTATGGGTGCATAAAGCAGACAGTGCAAATATCCTCCCTTTACGTTTTTTCATCCCTTCATAACATATCCAAACAGTTGAAATAAAACAGGCGAGATGAAGAGCAATGAGAATTGACATGATGAAATACTGCCTCTAAAATCTACTTTATTCAACTGGAAACAAAACATGTTAAAAGGTGATAATGCTCTAAAAGCTATTTAACTCACCAGCCAAATCAAACTGACCAAAATCTAATTTATTCCTTGTCTTGTTTAGCAGATGCTTAAAAGATCAATATAGTTGTCTCTGTAGATCGGCATGAAATATTAACCAGTCTGAGTGTTCTGAAGCTTTTTACAACATATTCAGCCTCATTAAACATTAAGCAGCCTTGAAATATAAATATAAAATAACTATCAGCTTCATATCCTTCAGACACAGAACAAAGGTAGCTCAAATGTGGGAAGCAGGAGGAAAAAATACTAAATGAACTGGGAATTCACAGAGAAGTTAACTTAGGAAAGCTGTCAGTATAAATTGACTCAGATACACTTAACCATAAGGAAAGAGAATATTGCAATATCAGAAGAGTATCTGCTATGGAACAAAACAGTAGTGTGACATTTATAGCATGAGAAATTCAGAAAAATATGCCTCTGACCACAAATACACTCATCTTAGGCCCAATCTTCATTTATACAACATGTCCTTTCACCCCTCCTATTGGCTGTAAGACCCACTCTGTGGGTTCAGAGAGAAAGAAACCCTCTTCTCTTTTCTCTGCTTTTCATTACTGTCTGGTATGTTAAAAATATCTGGGCAATACAGCAGAAAAGAGTTTCAGGTTCACTAAAGGGAAATGTCAGCTTTGCAAATCACTGAAAGTAACCGGACATAAACTGTCAAAATAAGTCAGCGAAACAGTGTGGTTATTGTCAGTATGTAACTGGAGTCTGCAATCTGAGAGGTGGCTAAAGGTTACAGACAATATAGCAAGATGGGTCGACTATGGTGTATGGATCAACTCATTTAGCTAAAAAGGCTGGTTTATTTTAATATATGTAACACATTTAATATCATTTCCTCCCACTTGTCTGCTTGCTTTGTTATTACCGCATACTGATAGTGAAGAATAAATTTCAACCTCACACAGTATTGCCTTTACCACTACAGAGTCTGTCAGGGTTTACAGAGAAGATTTTTATATAGCTTTCTTATTGCTGCTTCTTCTAGTATTGTCTAGTTATTGATAGCAGCCCAGGCATAGCAGTGGTAGAATTTATTATAGTCACCTTCTCTCCTTTTGGCAAGAAGGGAAGTTATAGCCAGGTGGGGGTTGGCCTCTTCTCCCAGGCAACCAACAACAGGACAAGGGGACATGGGCTTAAGCTCTGCCAGGGGAAGTTTAGGTTAGATGTTAGGAAGAAATTCTTTACAGAGAGGGTAATCAGGCATTGGAACGACCTGCCCAGAGAGGTGGTGGATTCACCATCCCTGGAGGTTTTTAAAAAGAGATTGATTTAGTTATTGGAGTTGGATCAGGGGTTGGACTTGATGATCTTGGAGGTCGTTTCCAACCCAATCTATTCTATGATTCTAAGATGGGAATGGCAAGAAGTGAAACTGTGTAGGATTCATTCCCCTGAAGAAATACTAGATTTTTTGAACAGTATACTGAGCTATTAAACTAAAACTATCAACTTCTCTTACAGACCATGGTAGGAATGACATGAGTCAGTCATTGTGAAAAACATAAGAAGTTGAGAATAAAACCAATAAACTAATTACCCTCCTTTTAAAATAGATGCAAGATAGCAGTGGACTCACATAGAGAATAAATGTATCAAACACATTAAGAAATTATATTCAAATAGTATTGGACATTGGACTATTTTTGCTGCATTTTTAGAAAAGAACTGAGAGTATACTTTTGCATTCCCCTGCATTACACCATATTTTTATACTTTCTCTACCTGTATGCTACACTATTAATAAGCATTGATTAGAATGAGCCAGATTTTCAGACGTGCTTTGTGAACAGTTACACCATCTCCAACGACACATTTTAAAATTAATTTTCAAAATCCATTGAATGGGAAAGGGTTACACACATTGTGAGCAAAGCCCAGCACCTTGCAGTTTAGTCAAAGGGGCAAATCATAGCCTAACTACAACACAGACTGGGGGAGGGCAAGCAAAGCCTTAGGTTTCCTGTACCCTCTTCAGTTCTGCACCATCCTACCTTGCTCCTGGTAAAATTCAGAACCAACCTCAGATAAAAAACCATCCCTGCATTACCAGAACCACACTTATCCCTTCCCTGTTACGCATTGTTGTTTTGATGCAAGAGTGATTCACAGAGCTGCTGCCTCAGCTCCACTCAGCAGAGGCAGTTCTGCAAGGAGTTGCTCACATTTTTTACAGCCATGAAGGAGCACAAGGAAGCCGTAACAAGGCACATGAGTGAGGCTGTGTGATGCAGACAGGAATTCACAAAACAGATGTAGCAGCTTCAGGAGCACTGTGTACTGCTTTGCTTACTGCTTTAATCTGAGTGCTTTGTCTAAATTGCAAGTCCTGCAGGTTGATTGGGAAGAAAAGGGATTTGACAGTAGTGTCAAGCATTTCTTTGCTCCTATGGTGCAACAGAGAAGAATTGAGCAAGACAGTTTTCTTGCTGGGATCGCCACACTCTTTTGTTCAAAAATCTTCTTGTCTCAAGGGTATGCTCATTCATGTGTCATCTTTCTATCTCACTGAGATATCTCACTGGAAGCAAAGCAAACCAAACACAGGGAGGTCACCTAAATTCTATGAAATTGACATTGAGGCTTAGGGTAGAACAAGCAGGCACGAAGGTGGGGATATGTAGGCAGCAATCGTCCTACAAAAGAGACATATTTTACCTATCCAACCACTCTCTAACTGAACCTGGAAAACTAGCCCTTGCTCAGATGAAATCTATTTCACTTTTTGTGTTCTGCTCCCCCTGAAAATTTGAGGGATTAAAAACACTAGTGCCAAATTTACTCTAAATATCTACTCAACAGTTTGCTTTGATCAAGTTGCCCTTACACTTCTCTTAGACACCCATCCAAACCCAGCTTCTGGAATGCAATCTTTGAAGTCTCACAGATCATTTTATACAAGACTTCTGGCCATCCACAAAGCTAAAACCTTTAACTGGGCAGTCTCTCATTACTCATGACTTTATTACTACAATATCTTTTTCCTGACAGACTTGCCCCTGCACATGCTCAGCTCAAAGCACTGCTGCAAAGCAGAGCCAAAACTCCACAGAACTTAAGGGACTCATCTTCACTTTCAAAGCTCTTCACAGCCTCAAGTCCCAAATACCCTTGATTTCTCATCATCACTGAACTCCTATCATTCACCCACAAACAGTCCATTTTTTAAAGGGCAAAAAGAAACCAAAAATTGTGTATGCTCCCATGCTGTTCCTCATATTTGAGCAGGTTTTCTAAATTTTGTTGGCTTACAATGCCCTCCCAATGCTCTCCCATACATATCTTCTAAAAACATAACTGCCAAAGAGCACATTATTATGTTTTCTCTATCAACAAGACTCTGAAGAGGAAGAAAGGAAGGTCTCTAATAAATCACTTGACATTTCAGAGGGAGGGGAGAAAGAAAGTTCCTAGAACTTCCACCAGTCCCATCCTGGGTGTCAAACACAGCTTGTGTGCATTCCTGCTTTCACAGCCACCCATGTGCTTTCCCTTTTCTTGTCCTGTAAATTCTTTGGCAATGTCTTTTTGGTTCAGCGCTGGTACAGTACTTAGGACAGTGCCTCATGACTTGGATTCCTAAGAGTTACAGTAAATACAAGTAATAAAACAACCACAGTTTTTACTTTGACTAAAATTCATACCTCAAGACCACCAAACCATGATTAAATAGTACACAGGGGCAAGAGAAAACAATCACACAGATCAGAATGTCAATGCTGCAAATACATCAACCCTCAGCTAGTGTTAATTTGTATTGTTAAAAAAAATTCTCTCCCTTTCAATGTTCCTATGCTCATTTACATCCACAGGCACTGTTTAAAATAATTTTGGCTGTAAACAATCCTCCTAGATGAAAAGGAACACTGAGTAAAACATCCCTGTACCTTTTTTTTTNCACTGTTTAAAATAATTTTGGCTGTAAACAATCCTCCTAGATGAAAAGGAACACTGAGTAAAACATCCCTGTACCTTTTTTTTTTACCGCTATAGAAGACATGTAATGGATGTCTGTGCAGCAGCACACAAAAGACAGATCAGGAAGAAAATTCTTCAGCTATCTGAATTAAAACAGAATAAAATATTAACTTACATGCAAATTTATTTCACTGAGGCATATAAGGATATCCTGGTACTACTGTAGCTTTCCATTGTCTCAAGAAGAATTGAAAACCTATTTAAGATCAAGACAAGGACAGGTATACACGTATCAGAGGACAGTGAGAATGCCATCAAAACCTGTCAATAGGAATTTGTGCTGGTTTTGACTAGAATAGAGTTAATTTTTTTCCATGGTAGCTTGTACAGGGCTCTGATTTGGATTTGTGCTGGAAACAGCATCAGTAACACAGAGGTGTTTTCATTATTGCTAAGCAGCACTTATACAGAATCAAGGCCTTTTCTGCTCCTCACCCCACCAGCAAGTAGGCTGAGGGGGCACAAGAAGCTGGGAGGGGACACAGCTGGGACAGCTGACTGAAGGGATATTCCAGATCATATGATGTCATGCTCACCTATAAAAGCTGGAGGAGGAAGGAAGGGGGGAACATTTGGTGTGATGATGTTTGTCTTCCCAAGTAGCCATGACATGAGATGGAGCCCAGCTTCCCAGGAGATGGCTTCCTGCCGATGGGAAATGATCAATCAATTCCCTGTGTTCCTTTACTTGGGCATGTGGCTTTTGCTTTACCTATTAAATTGTCTTTATCTCAACCCATGAGTTCTCATGTTTATTTTTCTGATTCTCTCCCTCAGCTCTCCAAGTGGAGTTGAGCGAGCGGCTGCGTTGGCCTTAGTTGTGGAACAGGGTTAAACCACAACAGAATATGAGAGCTCTTTTGGAACATCCTCATAAGAATCTATGACCTACTTAAAAGCCTTTGAAACTCTACTTACTGTAGGTCACAGGAAAACAAACAAACAAACAAGTTTCTGAAGCAGATTTTCTAATAGAATGAAACTTATTTTCTTTAGGAGTTAAATGACTATTTGCTACACATATAATTGAATACAAGCTCACACAGAAAACAAATGAACTACCAGCAACAAAGGCACTTGATCACTTAACTTAAAATGTCTGATACTCTTTAGCAAGTTTATTTTCAGAAAGCATTGTGCTACATTTGCAAACAGGCTGGATAAAAACTAATTAGAACTAACTATTGTTGGGAAATGTTAATGTGGAATGGAAGGCATTTAAAGAACTGTAACAGAGTTTAAAATATAAGTTCATTCCAGTAAATCAGTGTCAAAATGACAAGAGAAGCCAACGTGGCTCAAGACGGATATATGGAACAATATGCAAGATAAACAAAAAAGCATTTGAACCCATCCATAGAATATGAGAAGTGAAAGATTTGATTAAGTATTAAAAGAAAAATGCTAAACCAAATGAAACAAAGCCAAAAATGAATCATACAGCTCAAAATCTCTCAGTCTGAGAGGTTTTTTCTGGTTTGGGTTTTTAAATTGTTTAATTAAGAATTTGCTTTCCAGAATGAGTGAAAATATCAAACTAAAACACAATGACTCCCTAGAATATTTAAAGAATTATTTTACAACTATGCTAAGGTACAATTGTATCTGGTGTAACATACCTGAATACTCCTACGAGGGTATTTTATAGGATTTTTTCCAACCTTTACTGCTTTCTTGTATCAGTGCAAATTATGCACTGTCAGAACTCACCAAGGCTAAGTACTTCAACTCACATTCAAGCAAACTGAATAGCCAAGGTGTTCACTGTGTGAAGTACTAACAGTGAACAACCAACATCACCTCTGCAGTAGAGGACATTTGAGGGGCAATTCCTTCCCTTGGTTTCTGCAGTTATTGCACCACATCTCCATCAGTCTGAGTGAAGGCAATGGTCCTTCTTGCAGACTACAATTACTGGTGTGTGATGACTGGGACCTGTTCACATTTCCTGGTTAAGGTCCTTCAGAAGCTCTGGTGGACCACGGGGTGGTAATTTATTGCACACCCCGTCCCTCCCCATCTCAGCCCCGGAGTATTTCCAGCATGTTACCTGTGTTTGATGTGATGTCAGACAGCACAGGGGGCACAGACCATGCCAGCTCCTGACAATGACAGCTCGGCGACAGATTACTGGGGCAACATGGCTTTAGCAGACCTGGCTGGCTCCTTACCCTGTAGTAACAACAAAAAGTGAAAAGGTGAAGTTTTTCTTGGTAACTGAGCTCTACCAAATTAAAGTTTTTTGTTTTTTTTGCATTATTTATCTACATCTTAGTAAACTTCTGAGAGAAATGAGTTAAAATTACCAGCACACTGGGTCCTCTGTAGATCTTAATGTTTCCTGCAAGGCTTCCCATAACCTTGACTTTACATGTAAATCAGAGCTATAGCCCAAAAAACTTCCCTGTTATTTTAGTCTGAGCTTTCTAACTTTCATTACACAACTCAACTAAGGATGCAAGCACCACATTGGCATATTCTGATATAACCAGTCTAAAGAATTTACTGCTTGGTGCACTGGTGATCTATGCCAACTTTTTTCTTGGTACATCTTATTTTCCCCTACCTGCTCAGGAGTAGTAGCAGCAGCCTCTTCACATTGTGCCTTGTGATCAGAACAGCCCATGCAAGAAAGATAAAGAATGATTTATGCCCCTGCCTTCTCTTGCAAAAGGCTGCAACTAACTGAGCCCTAAGGAAACCCACATAGTGGACATCACATATCCAAGAGAGGAGAAAAAAATAGCAGGACCAAAAATTGGAAGAAGTCTTCACTGACATTTTACGAGTTCATGTAGCTCAGCAGAGCTCCCTGAAAACAAGATACCATCATAATGCCATTAGTTAAGGGAAAGCCTAGGGAAACTGAAAACGTATAGGGAAAGCTTAAAAATCATTTTACAAAACCAAGCAAGGGAAACACTTTAAACAGGCACACTAGAGGTTCAATTACAGGTTTCGGAGATGCCTGTAGGAGAAAATTTCCAAGGATATTACCACTAGGATAGAAAAAAGGGAGGGAATGGGAACCTGATGTGGAGAGGTTCAGAGTCATTTCCCAAAGTTTCATATTGGAAGCTAAATGCATAGAAAAAATTTAGAACAGCAGATATATTCCAGAAATGCATACAAAGTGCAATTGATGTTTGATCATATATCAGTACAAACAGTGGGTTTGACTCATAATTTTACAAACAAAATGCAGCACTGAAATACAAAGAAAAGGAAGTCTTAATCAGTAGGGTGGGCATGCAGGAGAAGAGATCATTTACTTTCAATAAAACAACTTGGACATCTGTTAAAGAGAAGATACAAATCCTCTTTGGAAGAAGTCTGCTAGTTAATCTATCAAAGAATTCAGTATGAAAGCAAACAGGTACAGAAAAAAAAAATAGTTGCAAGAAAAGCTGCTTTAAATCATTAAGCAAAAATTATACTTGGACTGACCATTCACTTTCCAAGGCACAGAATACAACTCAGTGTAAATAATACAGTTTAATGATACATTTTTTCATTTTAAAATTTCCTTTTAAACAAGGATGGCAGTGTTGGGATTTATTATTTTTTTTTGGAGAGTAAGGGTGTTGGAAATTAGTACTAAGCCAAGGTATAGAATTGAAAAGATGAGCAAACTTTATCATTTAGATCTTTCTTTACCAAAGCAGGGTTACATTTCCCCAGGAAGCTCAGACTGCACACAAGTATTTTCCATCCACTGATTAGTGTGCATTTTGTAGCCCCCTGGTCTGAGTCCCACACTTAAGTGCCAAGTTATTCAGCAGAGAAATCCAAGAGCTTCCTTCTCCATCACCACTGTCACGAACTACTGTCCCATAAACTCCCACACCCATTCTCCATTATCAGAACAGTATGGCCTGCACTTAGAACTAGGTCTGCATTTGCTATTGCCTCATTTGCAGGGAATAGGAGGCTTTTACTGTAACTCCAAGCCTTTAGCTCTAGCTGCAGCTTGGATCAATCTAGTTTGATTTCCCATGTGTTGAACAAATACCAGAGGTCACATAAAGAGAGAATATATGGCCTTATAGGAGCATAAAACCTGGGGAGGAGGGAGACAGAATAAACAACTAACACCACCATAAAAAGTAAATCAAAGCAAGCCATTTAATGTTTAAAATGTAAACCGACTGAAAAAAAAAATATTACCCAGTATCAACTAAACAGAAAAAAAATATTTCAGGGTGTACTACTAAGCTGTTTCCTCAGAACAGGAGCTCACACAGTGTTTTCCCAGAGACTGGCTTCTAAATACGATGTCAACCACATTCCAGAACAGCTAAAAATTCAGTACAATCGAGTGTAGTTTGGTTGACTTGCAGCCACAGCAAAACAATGGAACACACAACAATCCCTACACATCTTCTCCTCTGCTTCTTCATTTAGGAGTCACACTCATAAACGGAGCCTATCAGCCTGACTTGTGTTGGCAGAGGTAGGAGGGACAAGGAACAGCAGAGGATGGTGCTCTGCATGTCCTCCTTGCAGGGCTGGGTATCCTGCACTCTCCTTACTCTTTGGCAGGGACTACAGCCTGCAAAATAATGGCCTCGACAGCTTCCTAGGCCACTTGCTGTTATAATCTGTATAATAAGTATTAGTTTAGCTTTTCATATTGAAAGTTAATCCCCTAATAACATTTGAAATTACTGAACAGTGTTTGGAAAAAATCATAGCTACCATTCAGAAACCTGTGCTGCAATCAGCTACACAAGATATTTGGCATTCTGTAATTAGTGAACACCTTTCAGACTTGAATAATTACCTCTTATGAATTAAAATTGTGTGTGTCCCCCACTAACTACTATAGCTGGGGGGGGGAGGGAGAAAAGATAAGTCCTCTACTTCTAAGACAGCTGAATATTCAGTCAGGTAATGTCACTGATTCGGTTACTTCCAGGTGAACATCAGGTTATTCAACCTAGGTGAATTTAATGATTCTGGACAGGTCGTGCAATGAATTTTCCTATAAATCACTTATAATTGCAAACCTAAAAATTAAAGATCAGTCTGAACAGAGAGCTAGCACAGTATTAATGATGGAAAGCAGTAATCTACAGATAGTGGTGCTGCCATTTTAATTGAGGCCATTCTGATGAGAAGCTTCTGAAAATCATGGGGACAGCACTAGGATGAAGAAGCTAGAGTGTCTAACCTGCAGGAGGGTTTAAGTGACTACATGAGATTAACAAATATCTCCAATATACTGATGAAAACTTCAGAGATTTTCTCTCCAATACAATGTTCTTTTATATTTATCAGAAAGACCAAGCTCATCTTGGCCTTCCACACCTCCCTCCTCAATATCCATTACCAGCTGGCTATAACTCCTGTACTAAGTCATGCATGAGATGTGCTTGTGTTAGTATCCCAGGTCAGCATTTTAAATGATTCAGAGCATTTCAGGTTCCAATTTCCCCAGGTAGAGTCCACTTTTTTTTTTTATATCACTGAGTGCTGCAGCTCAGTGATGCCACGACCAACTCATAAAAGCAGTTGGAACACTCCAGATCAGGGAGACTTGAACCCCAGCCTGATGGCACTGCTGAAGTCTCCAGCTGATGGAGAAAGTGCCTTGTCTTATGACACAGGCTCGAAGCCCACCATGTCTGCCTGCTCTTTCCATTCTTTCCAGAACAAAGACCTACATCATTTGGAGGTATTAAAACAGAAGAACTGGGACAATATCTCCAGTCCTATCCTGCAAGTCATCACTGCCCGACCCACACAGGATGAGTACGACAAACAACAAAAGGACAATTGGCTCCAGACCGGTCACAAGAGCACTTCTATTACTTAAAATAGCAACCAAAAAAATACAACTTTTACATTCACACTGAAAAAGGGGGGTGGGGTCTGGTTGTTCTCCCCTTGCCTGCCAAGAGCCTGTAGCAAGAAGACTGCACATGTCCTCTGACCTGGTGTAAACACGTTTCATCACCTGCTGTCAGGAAATCCAGTCTTACCCATGGAACTCATCTAATGAAGAAACCCTGCATTTTTAGAAAATAAATGCATTTTAATTTATGACCTCTTTGAAGTTTTTGAAAGATTTTGTTTTGAAAGATTTTTATTTTATACCAAAGCTTTTAGGAAAATTAGCTGTGTCAAAAGATATAAAATTGAAAGCCCTAGTACAGAATTTCAGAATTAGAGATGACTTGAATTTAAATCTTGGAGTCAAAATCATCTACTTTTTCCTGCCTTAAGTTTGGAGCCAAGACTGAAATCAGGCTTTTTCTGGCTGTAATTTAGATAAGATTGAACTTTTCTGACATTAGCCATTTTTATCAGATTTTGGCTCCAGATGAAAGAAACCTTGCAGGTACAAGCATACAGCCAAATGACTGACTGCCACCCTTCGTGCCTGTTAATTATTTCAGACCACAACATTCTGTGCATAATGGAGCATGGACACAATATGATGGCTTTTCTTCTCCTCCCCTTCCCCCACCCCCANGCTTCTAGGTCAACATTTTGAGAAGTCAACACTTGCTTTGCTGAAAGTCAAGGGATAATCACCCTGGAACACCTTGGGTTGTTCTATACAGGTACTCAGTGTTTGCAGCTCCCAATGACTTCCAGCTAGAAATGTGAGAGTAACTATAATTACAAAATCAAGCCAAAACTGCTTCAAAATTAATCACTTCAAAAATCTGGGAACTATTAAACATATATGGACATGATATTGGAGGTGGGGAAGGCAAGGGAAGGAGTTTCATCCCTGGGGAAAATCATAAACTCCTTGTCCCAAGCCATTGTGTTTTATTTTTAACTTTGTCCTACTTGTCATAGGACAGAGGTATTGAAATATTTCTACAATATCACATTAATATAAAATCATTCTGCTTTTTTCCTTGTGTGATAGTAAAGTGTAGTCACGTTAGCACATTTCGTTGTATGTTAGTAAAAATGAACATTAATATGACCTGATACTAATGCACCATGACAGAAAATTCCTAATACGATAAAACTTTCATATCATATTAGTAGAAAAAAAAAAGTCAGTTCTTGCCTGTTCCAGGTCACTTTCAATGTTGCCTTTGAGCATTAAGTAATGGCAAGCATTTGTCTGTTTGCAAAAAGGGTCCCTAGCACTGTTAAATGGCAAAGTAAAAATTATATTAATATGTGCCTATTTTTTCCATGTGTGACTTAGCCCATTGCAGGACAGCCTGTAGATCCATCATATCAATTAGACTTAATTTCTAAGCTTTAACTGAGTTTTCTCAGAGCACCTCTTGTAATGAAGAGCAACCTCTTTTTAAATGTTTGGGTTTTTTTTTCCTTTACATTAAAAATATAACAGCTGCAGAAATATTCAGTTACCATGACCCCTCATTTTCATGACCAGTCTTTGAAAGGAAACAACTGACCACAGACAGCATGCTCAGTGAGCCCTTCAAAGCAAGTACCAGGTGGACAAATACTGTTGTTTCTTTTCTGCAGGAACTCAGTAGATGTGTGGTTGCAGCAGAACCAACTCACAGCTAGCTCCATAGCAGCAAGCAGCCAGCTTTTGATGGGGCAGCTCAGGAAGGCTTCGTAGGCTGACAACCACACCAGTTACACTACCTAGTTTGAACATTGCCATTGCGTGTATTACTCTACTCTTTACAAAAGCTTCAAGTTTTATCCCCCACTTCTAGCCATCTCTGGGCTATCTTTGCTTGTTTGGACCAGGATTTAATGAGCAACTATCCTTTCTGTAAAACCAAAGTGGTAAATCTAATCTAAAATATCTAAATAAGGTGATTAGTTATCTAAATAATATACAGATATAAATAAGAAAGTGACTCTCAGGACGTCTTGGGCATTTCTCAGAAACTGGTAAAACATTCGAAAGAAACACCACTAACTTCCTAGAAATGTTTCTGAAATGCCTGGTCAAGTCAAGTCTAAATGTTAATTAAATCTATTTCCTTTGTCCCTGATATCCCAAGTGAGGAACACTCAGGTCATTCGGCCACCTGGCATAAACTAAGGAGGTCAATTTAAATTCAGATCTTGATGCCAATTTCTAACAATCATGCAATCCAATCATGCAATGCATCAGCTTTGGCTAGAGAACATCCCACAAGTCAAACAGTGTAATACTTCAGTTTGTTCTTAAATTCTAATTAGTAGATACACTTCTGTGTTGAAGATGCTAAAAAAGCCCCACAACTTTTAAATAATTTCATTGCTGTAACTTAAGAGGAAATGGAAAAAAAAGCCAAGTGGTTCTGGTGTGCAACAGCCAGGTTACTATAACCAAAAAAAACCAGACTAATTTTCAGTTATATTATTGCCTGTGAAACATTACGAGTGCAAAATGTAATTACCTTAATGCTATTTTTGATATCATATCAGCAAATTACACTAAGTCCCTACTGTGACACTTATATCAGGGTAAGAATTATCCTGTTGTGAGTGTCGATCCCAGGGGAAAATGAGGCAGCATAAATGGCTGTGATTCTTGAGCAATTAGCTGCTCCAAGGCTGCAAATTCTCTTATTTAAAAGATACTTATGGAATGTTTAACCTGTAAACATCTTGAACATTTACCTCCTATTTGTTTTTTCATTAATTAAGCCTCCAGGGGATTATCCTATGTAACAAGCATTTCTTCCTTATTTTGCCACCCATTTTTCTTTTTAATCATGAGAAAATCCCTTTCTGCTATTATGATACACACTGTGAAATTTGGAATTGTTTGTAATAACTATGTCTTTCCATTAGTACTAATACCCTAATGCCACAGGACAACCATGTGGTGTGCTGAAAGATTATATAACTTCATGTTGAGCAAAAAGAAATTACGAGTTTGAATCACCTTTGGCAATTTTGTTTTGTTTTCAAAGTTCTTTAAGAATTATTGAGGGAAGAGAGAACTATTGATCATTACACCAATTTCAAGATCTTAAGCATTTACTTTAGAGTCAAAGACACTGGCCTGAAAAAGTCAAAAGTACAGGTAACTGGATAAGGCAAAGGCTACAGGAACACACAATGATAAAAAGGATACAAACCAGTTCTGCAGTAGGGCATTAAAAGCATATGCAGTTCTTCAAGGAAATTTTATATACCTAGCAAGAGGAAAGGGATATAATAATTAGTGCAACAGACCAGTTTTTAGCATCAAATTATTCAATACCTCTATCCCTACTTAAGTTTTTAAGTTTACAACCTTATATGCTACAATCAAAATTCTGGATGAATGTAGACCTTGTGTTTTTCCATTAATCTGTACAGGTAAAAGCCAGCCAGCCCTATAACTGAAAGTAAAAGCACAAATAAAAAGACACCTTATAACTAAAAATGTGTGCACTTCCAAAACCATTTTCACCTCTAGCACAAATGGGAAGATGAATGCATTCTGGAAAAGAATCCAGAAATTTCTCTCCTATGCATAAGCAGTAACTTTTTGCAATATTGATTTATAGACAAAATACAACTGCATAAAAACATCTGCTTATAATTATGTACATTGAAAAACCCACAAATTAAGTCTTTCTCCTTGTAAGAAAAAAATAAAAGAATCAGTTTCATGACAAAGAAAACATCAGTTCAGTATCACCAAGTTTCTGATATAACTCTAGTAAAAGTCATTCTTTTAAACCAAACTAAATTATAATTATTACCATACTTCCATCATTTTAATGCACCACTGAAGCAAACTGAAAGTATATGCTTTGGTAAATATGGAAATTACTGATTTGTTAAATGCTTCCTATGACATACACAAGACCCTGTATTATCCATGTACATGCTAAACTATTCTGCCATCTTTCTTTTACCATGATTTCCTTCCTTGACTTGCAGTTCCCATACCACTGAACTTTTCTCCTCTCTAATAATTACTGATTTTTCTTATATAATTAAGCAATAAAAGGCTTTTCTTTGCAACTCTGTTCCAGCTGTTGAGAAATTTAAATGCAGGTTTTGGGCTACCATTAGAAACTGCATATGCATCACTACAGCTGCTACAGAGCTCCCTCCACGCTGCTTGTTTGAAGCACACTATTAGAAGGCCAAAGCTGCTTTGAACCCCAGTGGTGAACATTGACCATACATACAAATATAATTTTTTCTTCTGGCAGGACAAGGGTGCCGTTAAAAGCCAAAAGTATTTGAAAACAGCAAAAATACAAAATTATCAGCAATTGTGACATCTTTTGAAACATTCCTGCATTCATTCTTACACTTGCTCACTGCATTAAACTCTCATTTGTCCTGTACAAATGAAGCATAACAGTTTTTTCTCAATATCAAGACCATCATGAGAACAGGTAGCTTTCACTGTAACATATTTTTCCACTAAGTATCTGAATAAAAGGGTTCATATTAATTCCTTCATATGCATTCTGACATCTCTGGTAATAAAATATAGGTTCAAAATCTCATTTAGTGATCAGTGGAGTTAACTTAGCTTACACTAGCAGAGAAGAAAATGATTAAGTGAAAAATGACTCATCTTAATGCAATCCTTTGAAACAGTGCATGCCTGCAAATATCAGTAACACTGCCAATTACATTTAACATACCAAGAGTTTTGCAAGGCCATGTTTAACATCTGCTTGAGAAGAATAGATAATAACAAATACTTGAAAACTATCCAAACATCAACAATATCTCAATAAAAAAAAGGAAAAAATTTAAGCATATACATAAAATATGTACATCTACCTTGCAGTTTAAATTGCCTGAAAATACCTGTGATGAAGACATGCATCTTATGTTTATTATACTCTCAGTTTTCTGGGAGTTTTCTCTATCTGCTGGATTGCTAATAACTCCTCTCTCCATGGAGCAGGGTACAATCAAGAAATACATACCAATGTGTCATTCCTGGTCACTAAGATTATGTTCTTCACACTTAATCTGCAGTAATAAGACCTGTGACAGGGAGATTCACAACTCTAAAAATAAATTCACTAACCATCCATTAAATTAAAATACTATCATTGCAGAAAGCTATAAAGCAAAAAAAAAAAAAGCAGGAATAAACAGCTGGATTTTAGCTGTCAAGATTTTAGAGGGCAATGACTGTATTTCCCAAGTGCTACATTTTTTGGTCAGAATACAGCTAGTCTTTCTCTTGCTGCTTGATATCTCCTTTCCGTGTATCATCCCATTATCTTCCATTATGCTCTTCAGCTACAGAATCTCTATTTTTAGATGAAATTGAAATTAAAAGGGGGAGTGCACTTTATGTGAACTGTCTAACAGTCACCAGTATAAATCTAATAGCACAGTAGAAGGAAACAATGCCAACATCAGGAGAACTGGTCTCCTCCTTAAATTTGTGGTGAAAAGGGATAAGGTTTAAAAAACAAGAACAAGCAGGACACCTTCACACATCCCTTTTTACGGGCTTAATTTGAGGCACTCAAATCTTTCATACTCATTTTCTTACCCCCCAAAATTATGCAAACGCTATTACACAAAATATTTTGATGCAGTCACTCCACCAGATGAGGCAAACTTTTCTTTGCAGAAAGCATAGTCAAACAGAAATTTTGGGAGCTACCTTACAAATCCAAGTGCAAATACAATAAAGACTTTCTATAGTTGGTTATAATGAATGCTGTATGCTAGGAGAACATTCAAATTCAAAAGGGATGAATCTTCTCTGAAACAAAATACTTTTAAATATCTCATGATACACCTTTTTATGATACAATCTACTTGAAAACAAGATCATTAAATAGTACTTCTAAAAGTATCATTATAATTCTAGCAGCAGCAAAGATACATATAGTAAAAGAAAAAAAATATTTTAGCACTGTGTAATAGATATGAAGCCAAACTTAAAATTACCTTGACTAATGTTTCCTTTTCACACATTCCTAATAAACACAGAGAAGAAAAAAATTTTCATGCAAAATACTGAGATGACCTTAAAAATAGTTTTATGATGGATATAAAGAAGAAAAAAGTCAAATAAAGCTACTGCAGTGGAGGGTAATATAGAAAATATATTTTAAAAATATGTACAAAGCAAAGTATAAATATTTATCAGATGCATAGATGGTCTGAAGATATTAAGAAAAATAATGAAAAATTACTCTTTCATTGTCATATGCTTCTTGCAAATACATGCTGGGATAATGTTTCAACTATAATGAAACTGCTCATTATCTGGAGATGAAGTAACAGGAGAACAAACATCATTTATATTGTTAAGAACAATTCTGTGGAGGCAGCAAAGGACTACAGGAACAGAGAATCATTTTTGATATTTGATGTTTATATAAGTTGATTGAAATGTAATGATTAAAATAATTTAATTAGAAACTGTACATAGGAATACTTTGCAAAAGTATAAAGTGTATATTTGTTCAAATTCACAATACCCAGTCTGGTAATAGTACAAAATGATTTTGGAGGCAATGGGAAAAGAAATCGGGTGAGGATATTTGTACTGCTCTACAGCTGACCAGAACAGATTTGATTTAGTGTTTGTCATATGGGCAGATTATTCAATGTGCTATTTGGGGTGTAGTGTTCTCCAGTTCTCACTGGTTGCCTGGTAATCCTAATGGGATTGCTCTATTTCCACTACTCCATCTATAGACACTGGGTGCTGTAGCTCCCACTCAAAAGCCACACCCCAGATTATTAATGTCAGTCTAATGCTAAAATAATACCAGGCTAAATCCTGCAAAAGACAATACGTGGTATTTCTCAAATAAGGTGTATTTTTTTTTCTGCAAATAAGACAAACTATAGATGTGCATGATAGTAAAAAAAACCCCAAACTGTTTAATAATACCTCTTTCTTCCATTTAAAGATTTATAGAGGTTCTCTATTATCTACAGTCATCTTACACTATGCTGAGAAAATATTATTTTCTCTAAGTAACGAGGATAAGAGCAGGAAGACGTGAAGCAATTTACTTGAGAAGAGCTGCTAGCTGGTCTGAACTAAAAGCTCAGGAATTCCTGGATGTTATTACTGCACTTCTCTCCATAATCTGGTGCTGCCTCTGCTGTAATAATCTCCCAGTAGCATTTGTATTAATCATTTGTACTGCCATAGCTTCTGAAGAGCCCCGTCAGGCCTGTTACAGCAATTAATGTACATACACAGAAAGAAACAGACTATCAACATCAAGAATATCTTGCACAATAAAGCATTTTTTTTCTTTAGTTAAAAAAACAGCAAACAAAAAAAGAGACAACAAACACCACACTCAAAAAACCCACAACTAACACAACAAACAAACAACAAACCACAAACCACAAAGTGAAAGGGCAATAATCTAAGATGCAAAATGAGCAGTGCAGACATTCTTGTACTTCCACTTTGTGATACAAGCACAATAAACGCTGCTTTTACTACACTACTAATCTAAATTTACTTTAAGAAACTTTACTAATTTATAGTTCTTCCCATTTATATTTTAATGTGCAAAGTAATTTTACTTTTGCTACCTGCAAAATTATAGGATTAAAAACAGTTTCATATTCTATTTTGTGACAAATAATATTTTACTTGTTTCCTGACAGTACCATCCTACATGTTTTGTTTTCAGAAGATTTCATTAGAACCACGTAATTTTTCTGATGGAATATATTTTATATATATCCATATCAGTTTTTGTAATTACTGTTCATTAAGTCTTCTATGTATCTTTTCAGATATATCAGCATTGTTTGTCAGTCAGGAACACTACAGTGTTCTGCTTTCAGACTCCCTTCGGTTCAGACTGAGAATTAACAACTATGTAAGATGGGTAAATACCAAAATTTTTTATATTTGTAAAAGAACATTATCTACTGTTAGCAGAACTACAGCTAGCACAGGAGCAGATAGATGATAGAGCTATATGAAGGGAGCATAGCTGGGATATGTGGTGTCAGCACCCACCCCTGCCCTCCTGGCTAGGCAGCCCTTGGGGCTAAGCACCTCCAAGTCACCCCCTAATTATTAGAATGTCAAATATCAAGTTGGTTTGTTGCAATTGAAATGACAGACAGGTTGCCAAATGAAACACTAGGAAACAAGCCAATTGTCCAGTTAGACACCATCTTCAGCGACTGAAGATAACAGTATCAGCACAGAAAGATGTCCTGGCACTGAAACCAGCACCTTCTCCATGCAAAGGTGGTGAATTAAGCAGATGGGAGGTGTGGGGAGGTGGTGCAGACAGTCAAGACAGCCCTCCAAATTTCTGTATGATGATGCAGTCCTTCTTTAAAGGGCAAGAGGAGTATCTGACTCTTTAACACCCTAAAATTGGGACACAGTGAACACAAAAGTAACAGCAGATGAAAAGTGAAAAGATGATGACCAAGCATTACAGTTGTGTTATGAAGATGGAAATCTTTAGCAGCATTATAGAAGTGTGAGACAGGACTTACACATTAAAGAGGAAAAAAGCAGGAATATAAAACAATTCACGTTACAAGTTTGGCCTAAGGAAAAATGTATACAGTTGATGGCTTTCCATGACTAGTTATAGGTTCAATGAACAAAATTAGGTAGCAATTTTTCTCAAACTATCAGGAATATAACAAATAATAGATTGTTACAATTCTAATATTTTTCTAGCAGCAAAGCAAACAAAATACTCCTATCAGGAAAAATCTCTTGCTTCCCTGCATCAACAAGCAATGTGGATCCGCCCCAAAATAAAGATCCGGGGTTTGGGGCATTGTAGATTTTCAGATACAACACACCAGACTTGTGCATTGGAAGACACATACTTCATCGAAGAGGTCTTGTTGTCATTTTTGGCATGGACCTGAATGAATTCACCTATAATGTTAAGATCACAGCTAGATCTAAATATTCTGATCTAAACTGAAACTCAGCTCCTGGTTTCCTCCATATCACACACTTCACTCTGCCAGAACTGGGCAGAGCTCAAAGCTCCATGTCTGCCTCTCACATCCACTCAGGACCAACTTCTTCAGCTGCATAGCTCAGCCCAGAACTGACAGATATTCTGACCCGGACTGGACAGAGTTCACTGAGCACAATTCTGCCTGGCAATGTCCGTTGTCAGGCTTCATTCTGCTTTCACCTCTTTCTGGGACATTTAAGAGTTGCAGGGAATTCCCCTCGGCAACAGCTGGGGAAAAGCTCTTCCTCCCAACACCCTGAGGAGCAGGGGCCAAATTGGCTGCATTTCATAGCTGAAAAAAGAAACAGCCCTTAGAGCAGATGGCAGGCAGCAAAGAGTGGTGTTGGAAACAATCTTTCAAGGCAATTCAATCCAAAAAATCACAATTTATGCAGCTTCCAAGTGAAACCCCAGCTACCTGAAAAAATCCCTAACCTCCTAGTAAAGAAATTTTTGTTCCTTAAAAAAATAAATTAATCTGTAAAGATATAACATCTATTATTATTAAAAACAAAGGCCCATCAGTATAGATTACTGTTTGGGTACCACCAGCAGAGATGCAATAGAGAGAGACAACCATAACACCAACATATTTTTCTCCTCTACATAGATATCAAGAGTAGCAGCCTCATCTTCAGCAACAATATGAAACTCGGCAAAAAGTGTTCACCAGGATCACTCGGAGGGAACACATTTTGCTACAGGACTGGAAGTACCACATCCTCCTCGCTGGCCATAGCTCACTCTAGGCTACAGCATTTTGTGTCAAACAGTATATGTAATTATAAGTATAATAACAGGTAGTAAACCGATCAGTTTCACACCATGTTAAATTGGCTTCTTCTGAGATTTAAATTTAGAATAGAAACTAATGGTATCCAAAGAATTTATTGCCTGATTTTACTTAGCCTAGCTCATGCTGTTGCTATCTGCTAAATATCATAATTATCATCAACGTGCCCCCTTGCCCAGTCTGCCAATTAAAATCACCCCAAAAGTACAACATCAAAAAAATTATGTTTTCTTTAATTTGACCTTTAAAACTGAAGTTTGCAATGCCCTGGTAAGAACATCTTCATTTACATAATTTTCTTCTAAATTACAAGTCATGTTTTATCAGAACAGAGTAAGCCAGAGGACATGAGGAAGCTATGAGCCAGCAGCAAAACATTCAAACCCCAACAGGCTGAAAAGTTCTCACAGACAGGTTATACAATGCAACAAAACAAGGAAAATTTCTTTCCCTCGGAGGTTGGCAATCATCGTTTGCTCTCTCAACATCTTAAATTAATATCCAAATAAAATGGAAAATAAAAGTTAACAAGTGTTGAACTGCTAGCATTTTTCATAGCCACCTGGAACGATAATGGCAGCACAACTTCCTGAAATACGAAAGGCTGTTTCCTTCACTTGCTACATGGAAGAACATAGGAACTGAAAGTTGTTGGGTCCACTTCTAGCTCCAGCGGCGTCACAGAAAATTAACATCAATCCAGAAGGAACAGAATGATGACCTCTGGATTCAAAGTTCTGGCTAGAGGAAAGTTTCACTCAACACATGTTAACACCCAACATCCATCAAATGTGTTATTGTACCTTGACAAATGTGTGAAAATACAGAACAGTCCAAATCTGGAGAGTATTTAATGCACTAAAACAGGTTTGCAGGCATTTCTTGAGTAAAATGGTAGTATCTGTAGGCAAGAATCATGACAAATTTTCAAGGCCACATGCTAGACTTACAGTAACTTAAGAGTATACCTCTGAGGGGAAACACTTTTAAAATTCTTAGACAGAAAATACAGAGATACTTTGGTATTATCTCTGATGTTGATTACTCTCTTTTAGAACACTTCTGCACAAAACTCAAATGGAAATGCTTGGCACCCTTCCCAAAACACATTACATGACATTCTAGGAAAAAAAATTCTTTTTTTTTCCCCTCCATATTAAATAACCCATGATTAAAAGAATAGACACAGACATAATTTTTATGTTTGATTTCTGAAGCAGACAAGGTCCTACTAGCATATCATGCACACTTAATGAGACATATATACATGTCTTTTTAGCAAGGACTATGGGCTATTAAGCCAACTGTTTCTCCCTGAAACCACCTATCCACCTCTTAAGTGTTAGGTTCTCACACCTTGACTAACTGCAGGCATGTTGACTTCTGCCAGCCAAAAGCACCCGTTGCACTTCTGCAGCTAGTGAGCCTTACAAGTATTATTTAGGTGTCATCTCCAAAATCCTCAAGGTCTTCTAGCAAATGACTATCAGTGTCAATCAAATTCATTTACATTACAAAGCAGCTCTCAAGAGATTACTGAAATCCCCCCGATTTCACTTACTTAATTTGGTAAGCAGATTGTTCCTGCAAAGTAGATTTCCTATCTGAATGAACTCTTACTGTATGCAAAACATGATACTGAATATAGGCTCGCAGAACAAGTTTATTTTTGTAACTAGGCTGGTGCTGTTAAAGGCATGCACAAAAGAAAAAGGTAAAAAAAAACCTGCAAATTTTTGACCTCATGGTTAGGTTATGGTGGGCAGAGCTACAGAACACCAACCCTTGAGCACAGAAGAAAAGCATCTGTGTACTGTCAACAGTGCCAGTGCTGTAGTCCTGATTTCAAGCACCACTGTGATAACGGAGGAAAGAAAAACCACACTTTATATTAATGTTTGCCCCTACTTATTAGATACTTGCATCATTTGCATAACTACCCTATTGGATAAAATCCCCACTATAGCTACAGTCAGATTTGAAGATATTTAAGAAACAAGAATACTCCATTGGTCCACCATGCTAAATCTTTCCTGCACAGTCAGTCTAACCTCATTCAAAATTGTAAAGCACGTTTATCAGCCCTCTAAGCACTGCTGTGAAAGCTCACCATATAAAAATGTCATTTGCTTTTTGTGGTGACAGCCATAAATGTGAGCTACGAGTTCCTACAGGAAGTAGGATTTCATAGCTAGCCCTCCTCTCCTGTCACCAGCCAACGTAAATGTTAGCTGCATTTACTGGAGAGGACTGCTCTGTAAAAGGGTATAGAAGGCAAGAAGTCATCTCTCAGCTTTCACTGTGGAGGACGCAATTGCAATAGCCCTGCCTCTGGCTCATCTGCCGAGTAGTAGATTCAACAGACCTGGCTTGCACAGATGGGAAAACATGAAATACATTTTAAAACCACTAGGAAACAGTTTACTGCAGAAAGGTAGAAATATGCTGCAACAGATAGTGCCTGTCAGCTGTGGCCTTGCAAAGGCAGACTTTGACATTCTCTCAGACACAATGCTGTCCTCCACAGTTCTGCACAGAACAGGAGGGAATTAGAGAAAATTAGAGTGAATCACTCTGTTTATCTTATAAAATTATATACATGCAATCCACCCGAGACTGGGACACTTCATTCACATGCACAGGAGCTACAATATTAACTGTTTTGAAAAGGTAAACAGAAGAACATGAGGTTCAGATAGACTGATAAATTAATCTGAATCATTACAAAGGCATTATGAGACTTCATAAACTTTAACGTTTATAAAATATAGATAAACATGGGTCCTTATGCAGCCAAGACGTATTTTGAAAGCAAGTGTCATATTTGACCCAAAGAAGTAACAGGGCTTTACCCTTTCAGGATGATCTATTCCTTTAAATTCCCAAAGTAGTATAGCATCATAAATCTGATCCATTTTCTAGCCTCCTTCCATCACTCCTCTGCCTTTATGAGATTTTGAAGAATGCATGAACGTTTTCTAGGTAGTCAAGTATGAAGACAATAATTTTTAACCTTTATGATTGTAAAGGGCATCTGACAAATGGGATGGCTTTTAACCAGCCTCCCTGTAACAATAATAGGGAAGTTTGGGAGACACATAATTCTCTTGTCTTTAAACACAAAGCACTAACAGTTAAAGCAGGCACAGGGAAGGTTTGCAGTCTGAGCTTTACCAAAGCATTATAAAAGATGAGAGCTCACCAGTGCTGAACTCAGCAGGAAGGACTGAGTGGCCTCAGCTCACCCCCACCATAAAGGGGGCTGCACCACACAGGACTGGGGCCATTCACACTTTCATGTGCTGACCTGCCACACATGTAGCCCGTGGGTACAGCTGCCCAGGGATTCGGTCACCACAGGCACAACCAAATAAAGTCTTCCCAAATACCAAAACCACTTTTTTCCCCTCACATAGAAAGGGCAGCTTATTCATGGAAAACAGACTCTAATGGCTTTGGTTTTTTCCAGTGATGTTAAACCTCTGCAACTGTACCACCAGTTATAATCCACACACTGTCCCCACCTCTAAACTCTTAAATAAAAGCACACATTACTACACTCGAAGTATCGAGGATGTGCATTTTTTGTTTGTTGGTAGGTTGTTGTTTTTTTTTAGGGGGTTGTTTTGCTTTGTTTTTTTGAGGAGAAAGAATAGCTCTATTTAGCTGCAAGCACCCAGCTACTAATTAAATCTGCCAAAGGCACTCTGGAGATTTGGTTTTGCTGTTTTCTGAGTAAACAGGGAATCAATGTGCACTGTACTGGCCTTGCCAGGGCACTGCATAGCCCTCGCTTTCAAGGGTGAAGTAAACAGCTTAAGGAAGAAGAAAGAGCTCTGAGGATTGTGTCATACAAGCATTAATATAATGCTCACATCAGCAGCACTGTGGCTTTTTAATTTAAAGCATGTATTCCTTTGAGAATTACCATTATCTCATTTTTTTGCACTCTACCTATTATACAATTCTTTTCGGAGATCTTAAACGTGACTGTCATGGCTTCTGAAAAGCAGCAATCGCTACCCCCAGCCACCACCAGCCCTTTAAAAGGGCCCAGAGGGGAAAGCCAGCACATCAATTGTTACAGCTTTCAATGCGTCCTTTTAACAGGAAGAGTTAAGNCACCATAAACCTATTGAGTGCTTAATTAACTTTAACCGTCTTTAGGGGAATGAAGCCAATTTGAGGGGGTCAAAAGGAGTTGTTTCAATATCAAACAGTTTTACATAGTCAATCCATTCATTCGGCCTACAGCTACTGATTAACACACAAAATTAACATGTTAGTAAAAATTCATATTCAGGTCTCTGGGGAAATTAAGATGCACATGCACAGAGCATGATTAGCACAACTATTGTTTTCCCTCAACAATATAATTTAATGGGTTTGCAGAATTACAGAAAGAGAGACTCGGTGGTGGTTTGAATTGATTATTTACCACAAAGCTTTGAAATATAGAGAAGACTGAAAAGATCCTGAGCCAAGAGGCCAGTGAGTGAGGGAAACAGGAGAAGAGCAAGTCCCTGCTGCGTAAGGGTGTGGCTGGAGCAAGAGAGCGGGCCAGCATCAGGCCCTCATGCGTCTCCCAGTGCAGCCTCCCTGCAGCCCCATCAGCCTCCCCAAGAGCTCTTCCCTTTGCCCTTTCCGACTGACACCTTCCTCTCCTCCTTCCCTTTCATGTCTTGATGTTATTTTTCCATTGTGTCATTTGCTTTAGTAAGAGAACAAACAGCTTAAAGTTTCTTCCTATGCCTCAAAACACTGCACATGCCAATTACTCTTCAGAAATAAGAGGATTAGGAAGGGTGCCAAACAGACAAAGTGAAGGTGTATAAAAGAGGCGATATTTTAAAACTCTACAACTGGCAAAGCCAAACAAAAATCACAGCCTGGAGGACCTGGCTTAAGTAATACTGAAATAAAATGAGAAATTCTCAGTGACTTCAGTAGGTTTTGGATCAGGCCCTCACATGCGGGTGGTTGTGTCCCCCCCCATGGTGTCCCACAGCCTACAGGGCAAATCATCATTTCCAGTACAGAGTGGCACCAGGAGAGTTACCAGCTATGCGATTACACGCAGAGGTGGGTCATATGAGGCCGCCAAAGCATGAAAGTCAACAGCAAAGCAGAAAAAAAGTAGCGAACGTCTGTTTTCTTACAGCACTAAACTATCAGTAGGCCTCGTGTTCAGTAAGTTTTTAAAAAAAGGTAATCTTATGGGGTTTATATGGTGTTCACATCAAACATTTAGCCAATAAAAGCCCCCTTCTCCTTACCTGTATAACATATCTAAGGTGTACACAAAAAACAAACTAATAAAGGTCTTGTGACTGGCTTGGTCCCCGGCTTTCTAGGTTTAATATGTTAACTTTTTATGACAGTACAGTCAGAAAGACAGGGAATTAGCTCATCATAAATACAGGTGACTGTACATACAGATGGTTAGAAATATAGCTGCTATATTCATCTACTAATGACTAAGCCACCAGACCTCAAGTCCCAGAACGCTCCAGTCTGAGAGAAGCTTTCAACTGCAGTTCCTGTGAATAGCAAGAACATCCAGTCATGGGAGAGTCTAGAGCAGGAATAGGTGATCTTTCATCAGATAACCAGGATGGCACAAGTTCCCAGAATGACTGTTCAATCTCCATCTGTGTAATTTTTTTTCAAAACTCAACTGCACAAAGCCTTGTGCAACTCGATACAACTTTTGAGTTAACTCAGTCTTCAGCAAGAGACTGGATAAGATGGCTTGAGAGATGCTTTCCATTTTACATTATTCTATTATTTAAATCAAGCATTCCAGTAGAGTGCCTCCTGATGTTCAGAAATCAGAAGCCATACCTCACACAGCACCAAGAGGAACAACAGCACCTAACCGTGGCACAGACAGCAGCACTTGGACGCCAGCTTGCGGGGGACCTACTTCCTTGNCGGATGCGCGGGAGTTCAGGAAAAGCCAAGAGCACTGTTATATACAAACTGGAAACATGCCCCGGACATAACAGAATAATGTCCTCTTCCATAACCCACAAAGACAGCTTAAATTCAGGACTATGGTGGACTGGGATTCTCTAAATCTTCATTCAGATTTGGTAGAATTAAAGTCGTAAGTGCCAGAACAAGAACAGATACACCTACTTCCTTGGTATTGCAGAAGCATTTGGCAAAGGAAAGCAAAACATTGCCTAATAAAAAACAGTGTACAATGAGTTGTGTCAGAATATTCAATTTACCTTAACAAGACATAGACTTCCACTTCCACAGTTTAGTACCTGGGCACACTATTCCAAGTGCCTAGGCATCCTTGTACAGGTCTAATTTAAAAAACTACTAATCAAATTATGAGTATGGCTAACAACAGTTATGTATCTATATTTAACTTATAATTTTTGAAACAAGGACTAATAAGAACAATAGCGTAATCCCATTCATACTTGCACATGATTTCCATTCTACAGCTGACATTGGGGTAGTTGTCCATGTAGAAAATTTTAAAGACCAAACAATTTGAAAGGCATCTGGACTTTTCAGATAGGAAAGCAGTATTAAAACAAAATACTGGGGGAGTGGAGCAGAAGGGGATGGAGAAAACTGTCTGAATGTCTCATGAAGGCACAGGTTAGAAAACTAATGTTTGGTTTATCATCAGTTGATTTTTACAGAAGCTATGGTGAAGCATGTAGAAGTGGAAAGCTGGTAGCTATCTTACACTCAGCCCTTAATCAAACACTGGAAGGACTGCAAGAGAATAAGCACAGCTCAGCAGTGATCATAGTTAAGCTTGACCTTCTTGGAGATAATAGCAATCCACATTAATATTTCAAGAAAGGGAGTGATTTATTTATTGCAAAGATGTAAGTCAGAAATATCAAATAATGGTAAAAGTCAGAAAACTTAATAATAGCTCCAAAGAAGTAAAAATATATCTGAAGTGATGGTGTTAAAAATGAGTCTGAAGTGTGGTAAAGCAAGATACAAAATCAGGATTGTGATGTGATAGAGCAGTAAGTGGAATCTGCAGAACAGACAGCCAAAGCTAGAGAAGCAGGGAAGATAACTAGCTTTCAGAAGACTTCTTACTACTTAATCTGTTTAACCTGCAATACAAAAATAGAAAAGAATTGGGAGACTACAAAGCAGCAAAAATGTTTGTTAACTTGCTTCAGCACAAAAACAGTCTTGCCATTTCACAGCTGCTGAGGGCATAGTCTGCCAGAAAACCTATTCAGATTCAGTTAAATATCCCATAAACAGAGATATCAAAGAAAGGAGGTGGTTGCTTTCACTGTATTTGCCTAAAAAATTAGGACAAAACAAGGCTGACAAAGATTTACAGAAGTAGAAGTCATCAAAGCTATTAAAAGATATTTTGTTTGAATACAGACATACGTTTAAAAGGAACGACAAACACCAAAGGATGATTGTACTTTATATCAGCTTAAAAGACAGGTGTTATGGATGGGCCTGGAAATTGTGCATCACAGCCCATTTCACTGGGTCCATCTGAGTCTACAAAATAGAGATCTGGATGTGTTCTCTTGACAGAGAAAGGCAAAGCAGCAGAGAGGAGGAGCTGAAAGCAAGGCTTTTTACATCAGTATCAAGCAGAGTAGTTAAAAACACATCAGCTCTTCTCTCACTGCAGTGTGAGACTAAACAAGTACAGCATCCCTGAAGATGAATGAAAGCCTCCTCACCTATAGGAATTGTCAAAACTACCAAACAAAGCACACGTGGTTATCATTTAGGCAATATTGAAAAGTCTTTTGATCAAAGCACCTTCTAAAGATGTACTAATTAAATAATCTAAATTGACTGTAAATGGGTCAGGATGTGTATTGAGAACATGGCGCACTAAGATACTGTCAAAATTCAACATGAACCAGCCAGGTGACACCACCCTGGTAAGGGCTCAACTCCAGGTAAGGCTCAGTAAACAGTTCAGGAAGAAGAAAAATGATGGCTCCAGACCGATTTGTGTATTTATTTCTAAATACTTGAAAAAAGTGGGCACGTATGTTGTATAGGTGAGATGGAAGAAGTCTCAACTTTCAAAATGAAATAACTTTAGAAAACCTCAGAATTCCCTTGTGGGTCTTTGCAATGGGCAATTCAGAAACACAAAGGCATTTGAATTTCATGAAAATGAGAGCCAGAGCATCCAGTAAATAAACTGCTTAGCATTACCCACAACGCTAGATACTAAAAAGTCTGAAAATTAGTTTCCATAACGTGCATTCAGGGAATCTAAATGTATGGATTACATCTTCCCATTGTAGAATCACTGTAAATAACAAAGCAACAGTATGGCCAAGAGAAGTACACACCGGCTTCCAGCAATGGAAGAAATAAAAACCCACTGTTACTAATTTTTTGTCTTTAGCTTTTGCTGCTGCTGCAAATCAAAGGATCTCACAGTATTTTATGGATGGAGATCCTATTTTTGATTATTACTTTCAGTGAAAAAAGTATGATTTACAAGCAAAAGTCTATAAATGACAGGAGATAGCACACATACAGAAAAAGATTTTTCCACCAGTCTCTCTCAAAATACATGAGACAAAAGACCCAAGGAGAAATCAGAGTGCGACAGCACAACACATGGGAGTCTAACACATAAGATGTAACCAAAGGGTATGTACATAAAGAGTATGACTGAACAAAAATGTATATTAGAAAAAAGAAAAATTGTTTAAAAATACCTGTCTAGAACATTAATGTTTATAGGAAATAAACAAAAGAAGAAAAAGTAGTTCACCAAGCAACATATCCATACCAAGAAGCATCTTTCATGATGTCTCCAAGTCTCCTGGCAAAGAAAACTGGGTGCAGGGAGCACAACGCCACACTGAAAAACTTGGAAAACTCCATCTATTTACCTCACATAAGACTATATCCTATCAAAAATAAATGATAGGTAATGATGAAGTTACCACAGCAACTATTTAGTTAAACCACATAATTATAATTCACCCACATCATTTGCTTTTATCCCAACACAATAAATCATAAGTAGGTGATTCACAGATAAATTCCATGGAAAGGCCAAGTTGTATGGTTCGTGAGCAGGTAGACTTTCAATTGCATAAATGATTTAGTCTAACACAGAATGAATAACACAACTAGTGGGCAAAGCTTGTCAATGCTGTGTGTAGATCCTCAAGCTCATGCAAGACTTTTAATTGCTTATGCACTGATAACTTGGAATATATGTGAACTGAAGTAATATAATTCTCCACAGTACACAAGAAGTTCTGAAGCATTTTTTGCTAGCTGGTAAAAAATATGTTTACAGATTATGCATTTTCTGGCCATTGTTTAACCTGAATAAATAAATAGAGAGGGGAAAAAATCCCCCAAACCCAAAATCCTTCAGGAACTACAAAGTACATCCACAACTTGCATCAGTAATTCAGCTCAAAGCTCATGAACACACTGGACATCCACAAACTAAATATGTTTCCACTGAGACCACACAGACACCAGTGGCATTTGAGAGGACATAAGCATGCATACATTTTATAGAGGTTTACAGTAGTATATTCTAGAAGGCTTTGTGGCTTTGGAGTTGCAAAAAGAGTGCTCCTTTATTTTATGTACTTGATGAAAATAGTACTTGATGCAATGACATTTTTCTGTGAACTTTCTGTATTGCACAAGTGATAGTCTGAACTCCATTTAAAAACAGAAGAGCAAAAGCTTTTCCTATTATGATCTTTTCAAGCAGAATAAGTGAAGAGTTATGGCAAGTTCATGCCACTTCTAAGATGTTTAACACAAGTATCATAATTGTCACTTAATGGGTCAGGAAACAAAGACAGACTTGTCTCAGTGGTGTTTCCTGTTCTCTATAGATCACACTTATTTTCCTTTCATATTTAGGAAATGTAATTATGTCTAATTCCAATTACAAGAGAGAATAATTACACAAAGCCATTTTTTTCTTTATAGTTAATCCTCTGAATATTTTATTTGCCAAGGCATACAATTTTCCAAAAAGAAAACATTAACTTATGTGGCCCGTATGGAATTTATTTAATTATATGATATTCCAATAAGGTTCCCTGCAATTTATTATGTTAATTACTTTGATTATGTGTGAAACATTATAAAATGAGCCCATTCCTTTACTTTGTATGTATTTTTTCAAATGCTTCTAAGTAATGATTTTTCTGCAGTTGTAAGGTAGCTGGGCTTTGCACTTTTGAACAAGATAAATCATTATTCAGTTAAGAATTTTGAAAGCCTTGAACTACATATTTTGTGGGACTGCAATCTCCTAACTGTCATGAAACACAATAATTGGATAATGTTGTGTATTTGATATGATGACAGAAGCCTATACTACTTTTGGAGTAAATACTATGTTCTGGATTACAAATGGGGGAGGAAAAAAAAAGAAAGAAAGAAAAGACCTCCAAGAGTTCTTCAGCTAGGAGGTCAGAAGAGGATTACAAAAAAGCCTTTAAAAATCAGCATGTGCAAATCTCTTTTGGAAATGGGCCAACAAACTGGATCTGCAAGGATTTTTGCAAGAAAGCAAGTTACTGTTCGTTTCCTACAAGTTGCTACTACTGTGTGACTGAAGAAATGAATGTAAAATTGAATGAATGTAAATTGAATGTAAAATCCCTTCCATGATGTCTTTGATATAATATGTTTTGCAACAGTCCTGTGGTACTGACTCACTCAAAACTTCATTTTACAGAAGCAATTTTCCTTTTCTTACTAAAAAGAGGAATGCACTCTACTTTCTTGCCTGAATTTTAGATATGAAAAGGTGAGCACCTTAGGTAGATACCAGGGGGTTTGCATGGACACAGCCTTGTGTGTTGGTACTGGAAACAGATTTCCAGGGTAATGCTGGAACTCCTAGTGCATTGTGCATTTAGCTAGGAATTCATGTCTCGATCTTTAATTTCCAAATACAACAAGTCTCTTTCAACCCAAGCCATTCTATGATTCATTCTGTAAACTGAGAACAAAATCTCACTTTCATCACCACCATTTTCAGCCCAGCACTGCATCATGTAACACAGAACAACACTAACACAGAGATACAAGCCGATAGAAAAAAGTACTGGATAATTGGGATGCATACCCATATACCTGACAGTAGAAGTCTTAAATGTCACTTATATAACAAACTCACTTTAATAGACATTTCACTATGTCAGGAGAAACAGTATCTCAAGACAAAATTCAGAACTAGAGGTCATGATAGGATCCATCTTTTGCAAGTAGCACACATACCATTTGTTTGTAGGTGGTAGAGAACGGAAATAAGGGTGCAAAAAGTCCTACTGCTGAATGGTAAAGGCACTGGATGCTTAAAAAAAAATCCACAAAGAAATTCACATTGAATCAGTCTCTCTCCTTAGATCCTGTTTTGCCTACATGTCATCTGAAAATATATTAACACTACAGAATCACTGGTGTTGGCCCAAATGGCACATTTAAGTCAGTTTCCAATTATTATCTTACCATTTATATTAATTTTCCCTTAATGGGAGCACTGTTAGAGCATTATAAAAAATTCAGCTGTGGTCCCATACATTTCAAAGATTTGACAGGCCAGACAGACACAGAAGCCCTATAAATATTTCAGATGACCTAAATTTTTTTGACCAACAGATACTGATGCAATAATGAAAAGAATAGATGGAGGCAGAGGAAAAGGGGCCAGGGTATGTTCCAAGCAAACTAAGTTTGTGTGGACTTCCTCCAACTGCTGTATTCAAGTCACATTCACTTCCACATACAGTCCATGTTCTTAAAATGTTTATATATTTTGTGTTATGCTTTTTCACCTGACTGTTGTTAACAAACCAAGAAGGTTCAGGACTACATTACTGGTTATCTCTGGAAGAATAATGGAAATATTGCTACATGTCAAAGTAAACACAGTGCACCTGGTAACAGACATTGCATTGTGGGCAAACGCCATGAATTTTGGCTACATGGGAGATTTTGTCAGCACGAGCTCCACCAAAATAACCCCAAATCTTTAAAAACTGCATAAAAACCCCTCATGCAAAAATTATTCACGACAAATCGCATCTGTATTCCATACAGTATAAGCAAAATACAAACATAATTTCTCTCCAGGTCTTCAAGCAACTTAATGTTGCATTTTGTAGGTCTGCACACTAAGCCAGTACCAAAACTAAAAGGAAATTTTAACAACACTGGTTATTTAGATGTCTTCCTGTGATATGAAATACAGAAACCAGCAGTGACAAAACAACCAACACAAACAATTTAAAGTATTTATATTCTTTCATTTTAATAAAAGGATTCACACACTTGCTCCTGAAAGACTGAGCAGTGAAGGAACTCTAGTGTGTGCTCCTTTAGCAGGTACCCTTGAAGAAAAATGTCACAATAGATTTGCTGGGCTAAGAAGGTATGTATTAGCTCAACCATGTTTCTTTTCAGACTGCAATTTTTGCAAAATACACATCCTAAATGTTACTGTACAGCAAGGAGGAGCTTGTATCTCACTGTTCCTTGGATCACACTGAGGCACAAACCAGTAAGAGAAAGGAAAACTAAGTTGTGGCCACCACTTCCTTAGAGATCTCCCACAGCAATGCTCACTTGCAGGTGACAGCTGAGAGCACACCATGCACTAATAGTTTAATTCTCAGTGCAGGTTCTTAGTATATCATTAAAGGCTCTCTGACAGTGAGCCTTTAAAGCGCCTTATCTTGCTTTAATACTCTTTAGAGAAGAATTAAATAGGACTAATACATTTGCAATGAAGTTTATGTGAATAGCTCAGGAATGTCTGCACGAGGCTCTAATTTTTTTATTTTTTTTTAAAAAGCAAAGTAGTGACCAGATATAGGACATATAAAACATATTCTGTTCCCACCACTAAATCATTGTGCATCACAAGTTGTCTCATCCGTTCCTCATGACCTAACAACTAACTAGTATCTGTGGCCTGTACCTTCTTTCCCATCAACATTGTGCATCATCAGAGCAGGGATTACAGACTGTGTCATGCTATGACTGGCAGAAGTTGAAACACTCAAGATCAGTTCCTGAGTCTTTTTGTGCTAGTTTCTAGATTCAACTCTAACAAACACACAGTCTTAAGATGCAGCACTGTATAATCCTTGACAAGTCTTTGCTGAAAAAAAATCTGTACACTGAGTCACAGGGTTCCTCAGTTTCTAGCTCCAAGCCTTTCAATACTGCAATGGCTTTAAATCAAATGACTGGTGATGAACAAATATTCTTACCACATGTATTATACACTTCAACACACCACTGACAGTTTTAAAAACTCATCTATTAAAAATCATAGTCTAGCTGTGTATTTAAAACAATTAAGTCATCATTAATTCGGTAAATGCCATAATAGGCTTTTAGAAATTACAAAAGAATCCTTTCCCATGACATACATCGATATGATATTTGTTTAACTAGGTGATCTTCTTATTAAGCACTAATTTAATGCTTTTTCAAAATATGTAGCAACAAAATGCACAAAAGAACAAAGTTACCCTATGTAATTATTTGACACCATGTTTCAAAATCCTGATGTGCCAAGCTAACTAAAAATACAGGAGTGCCACCACAGGACCTCCCAGTTCACTTGGCACCAAAGGGTTAATCTCACATTTTTAATATCCTACCTCAAACAAGAAAATCATAGCAAGAAGCAAGCTCTTATGGTAGCCTTAGTAAGACTGTGCTACTTCTTCAGAACACAACAGTATAAAAAGCCATGCAAATGGAGATGAATGGAGCACAAGCCACCGAGGTAATTAAAAATGTATTTTCCATCTCCTAGTAATTGAATTGTGTACAAGCTGCAAGTTAATGAGGTCATCTACCCTCGAGCACTGACAGGAAAGCAGGAATAATTATCTTTCAATTTTTTCTTATGTAGCAATTAATTTTAACCATTCGCCTACACTCCACTCCCACTTCCCTCATTCCAGTCAGTCAAAGTCACAGCTAAGCCGAATTGACAAGCAATTGATATGGTAGCGGCACGGAGCCGCCGAGGCGGGCAAGGTAATCAAGGGGCTGCAGCTGTTGAGGGCTAAGCGCTTCCAGGTGAATGTCACCTGAGATTTTGCATTCTGCCACTCGGAGGACTTGGGACACACTGTAGTGCCTGACAGCACATCTGGTGCCAGGTGGGCAGGGAGGGGACATTGCAGATTCGGGAGAGGAACAGAAGGATGGACAAGGATTGATGAACGGACAAGGCTTGAAACAAAACTGTCTTTTTTTTTTAAGGCTCATCTACTATCATTAGTATTACATACTGCATTTGGGAGTAGTATGGAGGAAAAAAGAAAGCGTCATGCCTTGGTTTTTACACAAGCACCAATTAGACTCAAACCCTTATATGCCTCCTGTAACTATCTGACATGGACTTACAGCAACTCCACACTTCAAAGGAACTAAATATGTGCCAAATAAAATCTGTGAGTGAGACGCAAAAAGCAGTTTGGCATTTTGACCTGAGGACTGAGGCCTCCCAAGCTCTGTGCAGATGCCCACATTAATAATCGGGCTGGCAATCTTTGTCGTTCTTCCCTTAACCTGCACCATCTTTCAACAGCTAAAATGAGCAGCTCTGTTCACAAAAAAGCAGGCAGTTAGAGGTCTTTTAACAATGATGACACCAATGTAACCAGTGTACTTAACTCAAGCATTGGTTAAGATCAAAGACAGGAGACCTAAGTGTTTGGTTATTAGTACAACTCCTACATTTCCTCCCTCAGTTAAGACTACTTATTATTTTTGGCTAGCATTTTTAGAAAGAAGTTTTCTCCCAACAGTGAATTCTGCCCGAGACATTCTTGCAGCCATGAACTATGACAGCAATTGTGTTTTACTCACCTGCCTGAGCAGAGACACAAGCCTGCCTGCTTGGGTAAAACTTCTTCACATTTGCAAGTAGTATTTAAAAGTCTTTCTTCTATGTACTTGAATAACTGCAGAGAAACACCGTAAGAAGGGTAGAAAGCATTCTGCATCAGTGGTGGTATAAACAGAGAAGAAACCCCAGACCATTGCCTTTGACTCCAAGTCTACAATCCAGCTACCTTCTCCTTTTACTAGCCAAAACAAGGGGTTTTATGAAGTTAATTCTACATATTTCAGAACTTTCCAACAAATGTGTTTCCTTATAAATAAGCATAATTTTCCAAGCAAAGCTTGACAGAAAATGTAACAAAAGTTAGTCCCTAGTGCTCTACTTCATTAGAAATGTAAATAACTGCTATTGCGTGGGTGAAAGTAGACAACACCTGGAAAAGTGGTACATATAAAGGTCACCTCAGTTTCAGTATAAAATTAGCATCAGGAATGAAATCAAAGGCAAGCAAATGCCAACATGTAGAGACTGGAGGGAAAAGGAGTCGTCACTTTCTTCTGAACACACAGAACATAACACAACAGCACAGTAATGTCATAATAGCAGTAAATTCTATACTTTTTTTTTCATCTAACTTTCTATGTACTTTGTAACAGAGTCTCCTACTTCCCACCGATGCTGCATTTCACAATCTGAAAGCTATTGAGCCAAATATAAATAGACAAGGAAATAGAAAATAAGTTTGCTTCTCCTGAAACAAAGATACATTTTTGCTTCACAACGTCCACTTCTCATGTCATAGGAAGATGTCTGATTCGTGCCTGTAGCAAATGCACAAAGCAACACCTTCACAAATATCATCAAAAAGAGTTTTTACCAGAAAAATGCCGTGCCTTTTGCTTTTTCATTCACTACTGAGCAGTGCCCAAGAGAGCAAAAGTTGACTCAATACCTACTCTAAGAAATCACAAATGAAAACAAGGGCACTAACTCCCATTCAGCCAAACAGAAATGAATATTCTTGGGCAATCACAAAATAAGACCTAAAACTTTCACTCAGGATTGAAACAACAATGAAAAACCCAAAACAAAACAAAAATTCAAGCTCCCCCACCAAGCCCCAGCATTTTAGCTAACTGCAGTTAAATGCAAACCTGGGACAGTAGCAAACACTGGTGACCAGTCCAGATGAAAAGCAGCCAGCTACCGTATTACAGAGAAAAGCACATCCAGAAAGCTAGCACTCATCACTCACAATTAAATTAATTTGAAAACACTACACATGTGGACATGATGGAAAGACATGAATTGTACTACAAAGACAAAATCATTCTCAGTGGTTAGTTAAATGTTGTCAGTCAATCCTAACCATTTCACAGCCAGCTTTCTCTCTGTAATGGCAGATTAAACTTGGCAGACTTGATGGGGCGTAATAAACTTCATGTAGCTACCACTCCTCCTCTTTTTGCAAAGCTGGGGCATGTTCATCCCTTTAGGTTTACTCCAGAAAGCGGAGATAAAACAAGAAGATCAGTTTCCATGTCCTCTGGAGGTTTTCCTGCTCTCATTAGAAGGGAAAGTTCAAATAGATGTGCATAAACTGAAGTCGTCACTTCATCCTCTCCCTTGCCTCTACAGTGCCAAAGGACAGAGGAATGAAGCCCTTATGCAAACAGTGCCAGTGATCAAGAAGCAAAGACAAGGTTAACATTATACAGCTGCTTCTCTTCTGAACACAAACAATATTCTGCAGAGTCAGATAAATGGTTCATCCTGGGAAGTATCCTGTCTCCAACAAAGAGAAAAAGGAAAAGCTACTTCATAAGAGAAGGGAACCTTGATCACTGCCTATGGTTTGTTTTCCTTGCATTCAGAACTGTTGTTGTAAGACCTAGGAAAAATGAACACTTGAAGAACTAGCCCTAGAGTCATCACCCTTTACCTCCAAGAGCAAAAGCCTTTCTTGATTCATACCAGAGTTACCTGCTATTTGGGCTGACCACAAAAAAGGGAACCACATCTACCTCGACACACATCAAACTCCATAAGTGAGTTTCCTGTCTACCAAAAAAAACCCACTATAGTCAGGAGAATTCCTGCAGCAAATATAACTCAAAAAAGCAGGCTAAACATTTTGTTTCAAAAAATCAGAAGCCATTCTGAAATAAACCAGAACCAAAACAGAAATCAAGAAGCTACATAAAATCATGAAGTCTAGAACAGCAGATGGAGAAATGGAATTACTTTGCTTCTCAATAAAAACCCTCTAGCATAAAAATTAGACTGAAATCTCTGCTTGGATGCTGACATATAAAGGAACTCGTGTTCCCTCTACACTGCAAGCAAGATACGTTGTCACAGACACACAGGAAAAAATATACTGGTATGTTTAAACACAGCCTATTCTTTTCAATAATGATCTGCCCAGGAGAGCTGATATGATTTATTCCTATAGAAAGTCTGAAGGTATCAACACAAGACATCCTAAACATCAGCATTGGGTAAATGAAAGCTTCAGATTTGTGCTTAAATTTGATAACCAATGTGCCAGTCTGAAAGGTAGACCTTTTCACACATCCATCTCTGTCTCTTTTTAAGTGCAACTAATTTTGGTCTAGCATAAATTTCACAGTGTGAACTGGGAACATTACACAACATTCCAGTCTGTTTGCCTATATACTTCATTCCTTACTGGATTTTTTTTCTCTTGCTGTGCTAACGCTAAAAGAAGCAACCTGACAGAAGCTCTTCAATCCATTATGTTCTCTTAAGATAATAGCTAAGCTGCCTGGCCCTGCCTAGAGATGTGCATCCCTAAACTGTGCCAATCTGCAAATGAATACGGTCCCACTCCAGAGGAATGTCCAACTTAAGCTTTGAAATTCAGCTTTCAGTCTTCCATTTACAGAATTTAGTCTTTGATATAAATCAATGCTAACAACTTTTAACTTGAGACAGGTCAAATCCTGCACAAACTTTTTCTCGTGAAGCGTCCCAGAGGCACTATAACTTGCTAGTCTAAGTAATGCATCCCTATAAGTACTTACAGAACACAACTTTGTTTTGTTTTTTTCAATGCTAAATTAGCTTATTACATAAGCATATGTACTCATGAAAGATTTTGGGCTGCACCATGAAACAGACTGGTTTTTTCTAAAAGTCCCACCTACCCAGATGTTACTTATGTCATCCATTTAATTATTGTACTCTGGTGCCTTGATCTGGTCTTAGCACTCAGTGATAAATTGTGCACAAGTGTACTCCACACAGCATTCCAGGCACTCTTTCCCCCCGCCTTCTCCCAAGGGTCACACAGGGCATCTGTGTGAAACGGTTAAACAAAGAGGAAAACGCATTTTTTTTAAAAGGCCTGAGATCTTAAAAGTGATCATTCTCACTGAACAGTATCTCAACTTAGGATAGATACATCTTGCCTGTACTGGGGCAGTATCCAGGACATATAGGCATAGAGAAAATGACATGAGGTATATCTCACAGTATGGAACTTACCTCCAGAGCAGAGGATCAATTTCAATGGTCATAATGACATCTACTGAGGATCCTTGACAGACCCAGTGGTTCTCTCCAGCTGTTAAGCTACCAGATCAAGATTACTATATAGGATCTCTCAAGTCCTCACAGAACAGGTTGCCAACTGTGCAACTCCATAACAACTTTTTTTTCTTAAAGTACATCCTTGTCAGTGCTATTTTAGTCTCAAAAGCTCTATCATTTAAGGGTATTTCCATTCAGCAGCTGCCTCAGTATTATTTCTCATCCCCCTCTCTCTCCTAATTACCCATGAAAATTAGAGAATACACAGGAGTGAATATAGCAAAACCAGAAGATTTTCAGTAGGTGTTCAGGTAGCAGTCTACAAAACCAGCATGAATTTCTGCTCAAAGCAGCTGGGGAAATTTTGCTTCCTTCAGACACCATGATTAAAGTACTGCATATTAGTTTCAGCTAAGTCAATTAAGTTGATAACACCAATGTAACAAAGCTTCATGAAAAAACGTGGTGAAGTGCTGTTGTACCTAATTATCCTCAGATTTGAGTAAAAGTCACGTATGGTCAGTTATAGCAGGCTACTATTCCCTCAAAGTTGCTATGCAACTTGAGTTCTAAATTACAGTATCCTGCCATCAAGAGTGATTTGCTTTAATTTTTTTTTAAATTTTACTCTTCATTGAAAATGTTCTTCCTTCATTCCCACCTCTCCCAAAATGTCATGGTAACCAAAACCTTTATTTCTTAGGCATTGCTTGAAAGAAGAAAAGTGATTTTAGTTTCTCATATATGGGTACAGATTACCTACTGAGTTGAAAAACTAGAACTTATATCACCAGTCAAGATATGCTGCTCATCACAAATTATGCTTTGCAGTTCTGACCAGTAGGAATCATGTATTTCATACTTTCATTCTGTTCACATCCAAATAAGGCATTTAGCAATCAAATATTTACCTGAACAAAATTCTAGAATGCTTTTCTTTTTAAAGAAACATTTGTATGCAATGTTTAGAATATTATGAGCTTACTCTTGAGTTGACTTCTCCAGCGATTCATTTTACACTTTCAAGCTTAAGCTCAGCTAAACCCTCACTTTCCTCCAGCAGTGATGACTGCAAGTGTACCTAGAAAAGAATGACCCTGGGACAAAGTTTGCTAGCAGAGATGCTGAAGGGTTTACCTGCATTACTGCAGCTCTCCTCCTGCTCTCTATACACACATAATTCACTATGTCATAAGAAATATCCTGATCACCTCTTCATAATTCATGAAGCCTACTATACTATGCCCGCTCTGACAGTCAAACTTACACCACCTTCACCCAGAAGACATGCACTGTGAATTAATTTTTTTTTTTTCATCCAGTAAAACAGAAAATCAGAACTAATCTTCCCTTCGGTCCTTCCCTTCCCCCCTAGTTTATGTGGTGCAGACCAGCCTGCAATAATCAAACCAGAGCCATTTAGTGTATAGTCTAGTCTTGCTGTGACTAATAGGATGATTGGTTGTATAGCTTCTTTATGGTTGTTCATTATATCACCCTTACATAAAGTAATTTAATTTCAGTGGGATAATTAGGGTATTTCTAATCTAACTGATAGTCTGAATGAAATGAGATTCTCAGAGGGAGATTTGTGTACCAGGAGATTGGTGACCTTCGGCCCCAATTTTCACACAATGTATTAAGCTGACAGCCTTACTTCCAAGCCCTGCTGCACCGGCTCTTCACCACTTTTGCAGATCTGTGCGCTACAGAGAGCAACACTGAATGACATTCTTCTACCCCAAATCTCACTATAACAGAAAACTTTAATATTTTATTTGAATTATGGAAAAGTAATCCAGTCCATTATTTGCTAGTTGGAAGTGTTGCACTATTATTAGTCTGCTATGTAAAGCATGTAACTAAATTCTTGATTTTACATTACGCCTTACAAGGCAACATCAAGTATATACAATGTTCACTTGATCCACACCTACACTTTTATAAGTATTGAAAGGAAAATCTTCTCCCCCACCAGTTTTCTGGAAACAGATGCAGAATTTGGAAAAAAGCAGCTTCTGTATCACTGACAAACTGAATCAATGTTGTACTGTATTTATGAACCAAAACAAATAGTTTTCTCTACCTTTTTCTGTAACCTGTAGCTGTCAAGCAGACCAAATGACCTGTCTGGTTAACAGACAAGGCCCTCCATTTCTTCACTGACACATACAGCATCTTTCCATCTGTCTGTCTCTGTTCGCTGAAAGCTGACATACTCCTTTCCCACAGCTGTATAACACGGTCTTGGCTCAGCTCAGTTCAGATCTCTGAAAGCAGCAAGAGCCTTTTTCCTTTAGTTAAGTGTGAAGTGAATTTGTCTACTATGACCCAAAGTCTCCTCATCATACCTGCAGTATTGTCCTTGCAGTTGCACATTCCTCTGTTGATCCTTGTCTTTACAAAGGATGATACCCTTAAATACCAGAAGCCTTCATCCACAGACCTTTGAAATTATTTCCCTGTGATTAAATATCTTCAACCTCAACAGTTTAGCCTTTAATCCTATGAGCTAACAGAAGTGAAAGATAAAATAAAATTTAAAAAACAAATGAACAACAAACAACTCAAAAAAAAAAACCCAAACTAAAAAAAAAACACTTTGCTCTGTCATATATTTTGGTTTTTAGTGTTCCAGTATTTGATTTAAAGACTGCAATTAAATTATATGAGCTTTTAGGTTTCTTTGTCCCAGACTAACATAAACAGCTCAAGCAAAGGACTGAGACTGAAGACATCGCTCACAGCCTTTCTTTTCCAGACACAATGAAATCCTGTATACAGTGAAGTCAGAGTTCCTTCACCTATGGCTATATAGTTAAACACAAATAATCAATACCTAGTGCCAAATATACATATTGTGTGTATATATACACATGTTTAGCATGTGCACACAAAACTATTAACTTGCTTCCTATTACAGCATAATAAAGCATAATTTACTGAAAGCACGTACACTAGTTCTTTGAAAGAGAAACCTCAACATTTACACTTGAGCAAATAACCTGTAGCATTTATACCTCAACACTTAAAACAATGGACTTCATGCATTCATTTTTTAATGAATTATTCTGCAGTTAACATACTTTTAAAGAGACATGTGTCATTGTTTTTAAAACCCAAAACCCAACAAACTGCTACATATTACAGCTGCTCTAGGCCTTTTCTTTAACAAACAATTACATGAAAAAAATACAGTGAGGATTAAGATTCTGTGTATGTCCATATTTTACACCAGTTGTGGGGGCATGTGCAGGTAGATAAATCCAGCATATGAACCCACCTCAAGCTTTATTTCACTTACTCTCTCACCTTATCATTATTCAGTAATGGTCATTTATATTTCTAATTTTTTTTCACCATGCCTTGCACTTGCAGCTATGTCAGGCCACTTCCTTTGGTATTTGTTGCTAGCAAGTCACTAACCTGAAATATGGTAATGGCTCTTTTACAGAAGTGCCATCTTGTCAGGGCATGTTTAGGAGACTCTTGAGTTCATGGTTCATTGACCTGATGAAATGAAGAAGCCATTATAGTTTAATGGGCCAATACAGAGTTCCCATACAAGTAAAAGGCTTAGACTAAAGATGAAAAAGGGCCATTTTCTACTTTTTGCATGTCACAAAGTTAAGTTTAAATATGTTTTCAGAAAGAAGTCAGCATCAACCAAAGTAGCTTTAAAATAATACATGTATTTCATAGTGTCTATTTTAAGATTTGCCAAAATTCTTCTTGGTCAAAAGAAAGACAAACTAACTTCATGCAACACTTGGTATATGCCAATTGCCCAAAACATATCTAAGGATTACAAATATTTTTTTACAATATATCTACTTTACATTAAATCATTAAACCTCAGAAGAGCAAATCAAAAGCAAAATTATTTTCCTTAATTTTTTTTTTTATTATTTAAGAGAACTGACAATGGATAGCACTGGATTCTGCTCTGCCATCAAGTCAACACCACTCAGCATTCATCTGTATTTTGGATGAGTCTTCACTGAAAGTATCACTAACTTTCCTTTACAATGTACTCTGACATCCTTAGATGAAGTGCTATAGACATATCTCTGCCTTAAGGGTTTGATTTTCAAAACGTTAAGTGTTAAAGAATATTGCTAACTTGAGCAGCTGATGCTAAAATACACAACATTGGAATTATACCAATAGTCAGGTGCATATCTACCCATTTGCATGGGTTCATAATTTTGGACACACAAGAGAAAAACTGCCCTGAAGTTCTATCAGCAGGTTCCTCTCCCAACAGCCAAGATAGCCTTTCAGCACAACTGTGCTGCCTCAGACTGCTTCTGTTCTGGATCCTTTCAATCCTATCAGAACTTAATTTCTTATGCTTTTAAGAGAAATCAAAAGATTGTGCAACTCTGGTGACCTGAAGAGAAGTTACTTTGCTATGAAAATAAGAGAAAAGCAAGAGAGATCCATACTACAGTCCATTTTTATTCTCTTAGGAAGACAATCACTGAAGCCTTCTGCTCACCTGAACCATGTTTTATGCACAAGCAAGGCTAGAGCTGAATGGACTGCCCGAGATGGAAGAGGGGGGAAAAAAACCAGCTGTTTAAACATCTGGCCAGTAAAGAACATCTTGAAACCTGGCTACTCCTACAGCCCCTGTATGCAAGTCCAAAAAGCTCCTTGTATCACTCAGCCTTCATAAAAGCTGGAGGTGCTCAGAAGCTCCCAAAGGATTTATTTCAGTGCCTCATTGGAGCTCATCCCTTGGCCCTGAAGAGGCACGCAAGGTATTTTTAATCAATGGCAAAAACTTGATTTTGTTTTTTATAACTAGTATGTTATATCTTCCTACCAAACTATGAAAGGGCACACAAAAAAAAAAATAATCAGCCCCTAAAAAAAAAAAAACCACCCAAGAAAAAAACCAAAACCCCATTTATTTCTTAGTATAGAGTGGCAAATTGCTATAGTATAGGGTGTCAGGGAAAGAGAAGACACATCTACTTTCACATATTTCAGCAACATTCAAACCATGCCAGAATTAACAATGATATATTTCAATCAAAAGAAGTCTTACTAAAGCTCCATTTTTAAAAGCTACAACTGCTATGAAGACATGAATATAAATTTGCTTTATTTCTTACCTATTATATCACTGCCACCCAATAGCTCAACTGAAAAATATACAGACTGTTACAGGGAAAGTCTTGAACTAGCATCACTGTCAGCACTGTTTGGAGTTGTGGGGCAGACAAAGAGAAGTGGGGGGGAAAAATAATCAGAATTTTAGGGGGAAAAAAAAAAATCACCTTTACTTAAATTTTACTAATCTACTAAAATTTTTATTTTACTATTCTACCTTTTTTTTTTCCCCTGAATTTTCTTTAGGTACAGAGTTCATGTTTTGTCTTTAAAAGTTACACAGTATTCTGTAAAAGGACTCCAGCATTAGATCTCCAAAGAGAATTCAATCATACAATTCTTAGTGTAATTTGTTCAATGCTTAAACCACTCAAGATTCTCCAGCAAGAGGTTATCTTTCTAGGTGAGTTTTATATAACTCATTAACTAGATAGCAAACTTTGCCATCACACTTCAGAACAACCCATGTAAGTGAATTAAGACTAATTCTCCAGCAGCACAATGAAAACACAGGTTTTAAAAAGACAAATGTACAGTCCACTATAAAATTCATACACCCTTCAGGCTTTGTAGTATATCATTCTCTTGCTATTTTCTCCTGGGAACAGCAATTGCTTACCTTGTTTCATCCATTTCTATTGTCTCCACTGATTACTAGAATCACATTTCTAGGGTAAACAAGGTGAAAAAAAACCCTCTTTTCCATTGTCCCCTTTTCTGTCAGGAAGGTTTGAAGCAAAGTAGGCCTCCCAATAAGTTTTCTAATCCAGATAAGCATGGCTAAGATATCTGACAGCTGTTTCACGCTCTTCATCATCATCTGAAACAATCAGTACGCATTAGAGAGTACTTTTCCCTTTACAAAGGTGATAATTAGATAACAAGCTGAGATTAAAGTAATTACAGTTAGACAGCTGGCAAGGCAGCACAGTCATGTTGAAATATTGTTGATACTTCAGCATCTGGTTCTAATACCAGCACAGGCTAAAAGATTTTACATTAATTACAGCACATAATTTAATATAAACATATTTAATTACAATTGATGAGTGATAAACTGTTCAAGAATGACTTAACCCCTTACACATGTCAAAATGATTGCAACTTCATATATATGTTTTCACTTTAGAAGCAAGCTCCAGTCAGTATGAAAGGTTAGGAATCTCCATTTTTAAGAAGGAGCTCTAGCCAGAAAGGTGAAATATGAATATATTGTTTAAATATAATTGAAAAACATGTTAAAACTGACAGCACACTACAGAATTCAGGATGAGCTTCAGTAAGACATTTAGGCAGAATTGCAGCTAAGCCCAAAATTGGTGTCTCAAAAATTCCATCACAATTACCACCCAACCCTGAGGCATCTACAGATCCCTGGTGTCTGTACAGTTTTCCCAAGGATGCTTTCAGTTACTCTGATCTTATCAAAGGTAGGCAACACAGAGACTTTGCTTTTTCCTAAACCACCCTGGATCCAGATGAAAGAGCCTGCTCCAGGAGTGCAAGGAATGTAAGGGCCCTCCTGTGTATTTGAAAGAGTCATTGGATAAGATGCCCACCAGTCCTAGGAGTGCAGGTAGCAGTCCCTCAAAGATACTGACCCTAAGCATTCCACATCACACCCACTCATGTAGTCCCCTCTGATCCTGTCAACGTTGTAGTTTCCTTTACGTACCCAGTCAAAACTATTTGTGGTAGGGAAGGTCCCAACAAGCTAATTAAAGCATAACAGTAGTGGCAAAGAATGGCAGAAATGAGACAAGCTAATCCCTCTGACGAGAAGGAAGAAAATGAAGCCTGATTTCCTGGGAACACATTTCACTCACCAGTAGTGTAAGGATCTCAGTGCTTACCTCTTCTCTTTATGCTCCTCTAAGAAGTAGCATCCCTTGCTCCTCTTCTCACCAGCCTCCCAGAGCAGAGGGATGGCTCTACCTTCCATGCAAATGGAGAGTGCTACAAGGGTACCTGCAGGGCTGGCCACACATCCTCTTGCAGGAAAAACTAGGCCTAAAGCAAAGGTTCAGAGAAGCATAATTCTTTATCCCAGACCAATGATCATTACAGTTTATGAACTCCTTTTGCTTACTCTGTGTCTTGTCATGTGAATTTCTATGCTGCATTAAATATAGAAGACCAAAACTACTCAATTATACTCTTGGAGTTAGAGCTTCTCCAACTGTCTCTACTGAACAACGAGTCCAGACCAAATTCTACTTGTGACACGCAAGTGAGGTCTGAACAAACTTTTGTGCCATTACCACCAGTGTCCTCAGTGCACATGGAGAAATAATGTATGTTATTGGTCCACAGCAAGGACTTCATTACTCTGTGCAAATGCACCAGCCATTTCCCTGACAACTGATAATTTGTGCGTAGCTTGAACAGCTAGCTTCTCTCAGCAAGACCCCAGAAGGAAAGGGTATATCTTTAGGCTCAAGTGACTGATGCAGAATATACAGTAACCTCCCTCAGTTCACCATCAGAATACCTTTTCAAGATACACTGCAGCATCTGGAAAGTTTCTCTACACGCTTGTTCCCACATGTGCCCAGCTGTTATTCCTTAAAGTGCTGCCAATGCAGCTGTCTGTGGGGTCACAGCACAAACCCACCTCTAAAATGATCCAGATTAGAAAAAAATTAGGAGAGTTATTAATAGATCCTTCTGGTTTATTGATTATCACAGCATCATTTGCCACACAAATGCCAGTTAACAGAGAAGAAGCAAAAGCAAAGAGTGAATAACCTGCACTAAAGCAGCACTTCATACATGGACCTCTTCAGTCTGCTTCTGGATTCAATTTGCTGCTTTAGCATTCTTCAAATCCAGTCAGTGAAAAGTAACTTACCACAGAAGTGCAAGACAGATAAACGATATTACTTTGAAATCACTCACGTAAATAAACATATATACCAGTCCCCGTGGAGACACACACATACCTGATCAGATAATGGTTTATTACAGTGTCAGAATAGCTATAATAGCCTATACTGGTCACATGCCCATGCTAATGATAATCCTTCCATTTCGGGTATATTGGTAAGAAGTATATCAGCTACAGTATGCTACCAACTAGAGAGCCCAGCTTTTGATTTCACAAACAAGTCAGGTAACAGGTGTTGGTGTATTGGTCTCAGAAAGCATTGTAAGAGCCTTATTGTTTTAAGTAACATCAACACAATTCTATATTAAAATAAAAGGGAAAGATGCACTAACTTTGGCACTATGCTGTTAGTAGAAATAATCATAGCTCTCAGGTACATAACTGGTAGTCATGCTGATTAAATTCCTTTAAAATGTATACAAAAGATTTAGGAACAGATTTATATAGCAACTAAAAGCAACACCACCACCATCTCACATTTCAGACTATACTGTTGACAGAACAACCTGAAACCAAGAACATTCACTGTTAGGTATTTTTAGGTTCATGCCTCTAACACATCTATCAGTTGGCATGCAAAAGATTTTGTACCCCTCTTTTTTTCCTCACTCCCCCATACACATAACCTTTACCCTGCCACTGTTCATCCCTGCTCTCATTCTGGCTGAGGAGGGACGTTTGCTTTGCCATAGCTCATCTGGTTAACTCTTCTATACAATGCATAAAGAACAAGAAAAAAGAAGACCAAAGATCCAAAGCTTCAAGTCTGTATTTCCTCTTCCATACTGGGTTTTTTTGTTCCACTAATCTACTCGTGCCTCTCTAGTTTTGAGTTTTGGGTTGGTTTTTTTTTGCTTCATATCCTTCACATACTGTTATCTTCCATTCAGCCTCTTGATTAGAGGGAGTATAGTGCAATCCAGTGTCCCAGTTTCCTTCTCCTCCTTTATTCAAAAGAGAAAACCTCAACTAAACAAAACAAAACAAAAAAAAAAAAAAGGAGAAACCTGAAAACCACATCTGCTCCACAAAACACTCCAGATGCAATGCCTACTGGCCATGCTGCAATTGTTCTGTTCCACTGCTCATGCCTCTTTAGAGCTGACATGCTTCAGGGCAGAAATTCCTTTGTTTGGCACATCTACCTTTTGTGAATCGCAGTGTACACTTGGAGGTGAACACAGGGCACTCAGTTTGATGCAGGTTCAAAAAAAAAGAAACCCAAAAAGTTGTACAAACCAGGCCATCAATATAAATGTAAATTAAAGCCCAGTCTCTGACCAATGAATTTAAAAGCTTCTTCACCTACACTGGAGAGATTTCAGATAGGTAATCACCACTTATATTATTATATGAAATCCAACAGAAGCAAGGGGCAGGTGGTGCTTTATAAGATTTGAAAGGAGAGCAGTTGATATACGAGTCTAGATACAAATGCATCAAAATTTTGGAGGAGGTCAACTCTAAATCAGTACCTTGCATTCCATGGTAACTCCAGTGCATGTGGTCTCCTTATTGGGAATTGGTTTTTTTGTTGGGTGTTTTCTTCTTTTTTATACAGAATGCACAAGTAATCAAGTCCATCTAAAGTGATGGAACATTCATTTCATTCTTTCCTATTTAAAATAGATTAGGACTCCAGGTGGGATTTAAAAAGAGGCAATATTTAAAAATTAGCATATTTACCACAATCATTTTAAAGCAATTTACATCCATCAGTTCTTCTTACAGGTTACATATACAGTAATGTCCACCCATGTGGACACATCACTGTACTAAAGAAAGAAAAACTGCATGTGTCTGAAGAGTAGTAGGCAGTTTTGATAGACATGTGCCACAAGGGCAATGGGGCTACTTAATAAAAGTAGCTAAAAAGACTTGAGCTGGTAGAAGCTGTTGGACTGCAGCACTGCATGCTAGCACAGTTTGATCTTTTTCATTCCATTAGGGGAAAAAAAAAACCCTGTTATGCGTCCCTCAAGAACCTAGAAATAGAGGCTGGGAAACAGATCCATGGCTTTGCTCTTTGCCTTCTTGAGAGAATTATGTTCTACTTCTAAAAACAGAAATCCTGCAAGAAAACAGAAGTTTCAAGAAGCTGCAAATACAAATTTGTTTTGATAAATTTATTCACAAGCTGAAATAGTAGACTTTTTAAATGTTTTATTTAATTTAATGAAAAAGTATTCATCTTTTTGATAGGTGATAATTAACCATTATTCTGTCATAAACAGAAAAGAAAGATGTACCTATGCAGCATTTAACCGAGCGTTGTGTTAGTCACACTGCAATGACTCAAAACACAAAACCAAAGCAGTAAAGTTTCTTACATAAAGTGTTCCTTTAGCCAAGGAAAATACAGCCTTAACACCCCTGAAAGTTAACTCTTGATCACATAAATAAACCTTCAATGCAATTTTACCCAACCCATTTTAATTTAATTTCAAAGACAGGTAGAAGCTGATCAGCTGTCACAATGACAGATTTAAATAATTTACACTTATGTTGAATATTAAGGCTTAGAAAATTCTCCACATGCACAATTTCAGGAACTCAGGAGCGATTCCCCAAATATCTCCATACTTTAAGTTACATTAAAATAGATGTTAAATATCTATCTTATTAACTGATATGAGCACAGACCTTGAGCTCTACTGAATTGATCCATTAGAACTGGAGTAGTGGGAAACAGCAAAAGGAAGGGATTCTCCAAAGCACTCGGGGTGGTGTGTGAGGGTTAGCTAACACTCCTGTACATCAGCCCATCCAGTGGGAAAAGTATTCAGTTCACCTTCTCAGAAAAGCAGTAACCCCACATTAACCATGATCTATGATGCTGTCTTCAAAGTAGCAGCCATGACTTCCCACTAATTCTGCAAGTCCAAGGGTAGTGATCACCACTCCAGTAAAACCTTTTACATATAACAATTTTATTTAAATAGAATTGAACCAGAAACTCGATGTGTTCAAATATAATATTTTTATCAGTCTGAAGAAAAAATAAGTTTTAGCATAAAGCTATTCCAGGTCCTCAGCTGCATACCTTTAAATTATAAGGGTTAAGATTAATTTTCCCTCTTTTCTCCAAGTACATAAATATGAATACTACACGTTTTTCATAATGGAAGAGAGGCCGTAAGGACAAATACTATACAGAAATGTCTTTGAGTGGGTACACTGGCATGGCTGATCCTATGGAAATTTATAAATTACTTTACAGGCCTTCAAGAGCCAAATAATGGCTCCAGTTCAGCAGTCATATGATTAATATAACCAATCCACTACTAGATTTTATTTCCATCCTATTTAGAGAAAATATACAAGCCAATCTGACCCAGTTCAGTCTTGCTTGAAACCTCCAGAGAATTATGCATAGATCTATGACATGAGAAAACTCATTTAAAAACAGATTAACATGCAAATCTAGTTTGAAATATTCACTTTACAGCATTTATATTTTTACCAAAAAGTTGAGCAACATATATACTGTGGCTATAGAAAAAAGGCCTGCAGATCTGAATTGCTACATCTCAGAAACAACTACAGGAACACTTTCCATTTTCTTAAATTGAACCATATATGAAGGTCAGAAAAAACTTGTGGCAGATAGATTTTGTTCCTGGAGGTAATGCTTCATTAAATGAGAGAGAGAGAAAAAAAAAAAAAAAAAAAAAAAAAAACAACAAAGAAGAGAGAAAGAATTTCTACTAAAGACTGCATTCTAGAAGCAGGACAGTGGTAGCTTGGCCTGTCTGGTCACAACCCTTAATTACTTCAGCATCTTCAATATGTACGCTGTAGTCCAGACAGCTGAAAGCAGCAAAAGAACCTTGTGCTGTGTAGGAAGTACAGACACACATGACATCTATGGAGAGAACAAATAAAATCACCTGACAGGCTGAGGATGACAATGCTGTGTACACCCTAGACATTCGATAGATGTATTCAGAATACTAGAAATTAAAAAGGATCGCTGGTATTTTGTTCACTGGGATATTTCGTTGCAATAGATACTAATACAGGAGAGCACTGTCCCAGTTACCATCAAGCACAGTCCAGTCCTTGTTCTAACTTCTTTGCTCCTCAGCCAGTCGAGAGAGTAACGGTTTAAAGGTGACTACCTGGAACAGAACCAAGCACTGAGAAGAGAAGCAGACTTGCTCTCCCAAGTTGTGAAAATATGAGAACAGCCGAGTTCTCACAAACTAATAACCTGGAGTCGACACGATCGAGCACTAGGAAAATAACAATGACACAGCTCTACATAAGCTTTGCTGCACAGAAAGCCATTGTGAGCACACCTTAAAGCTTGCACAAGTGGCTCAGGTCAGTCAGATGAAGTTGCATCAAGGCAGGGCTAAGGAAAATGTGCTGAACAGTGCAGAGATGCTACAGTTTTCTTTGCTGAAGGTGCATACTCACAGTTGGTTAATCCAGTCCACAATTAAAGCCTGAGCTATGAAGAACCATTTTTTCATTTAGGGTGCCCACACACTCATAGATATCATTCCTTATAGATGCTACTGCCATCTCCAGTTGGCTACAGGATAATAAACATGGGACACCGTGACTAATTAGGACTGTATTTGCATTGTACAGAAGCCAAATTTAACACACCATGGACAGGAAGTGAAAGGCTTCTCTAATACAGGGAGACTGCATGAAGACTGGATTAAACCCTATTGCTCATCTCTTCCCAAGGTGCATCATACCAAAAGACTGAAGACTAAGGTGACATTTATTTATTTATTGTTTGTTAACTTCTAACTATAAATGCTAAAATCATTACATCGAGCCTTGCTGAAGTGAAACAGGGTAAAGATTTATTTAAAATCTGTTCAGTGCAGATGACCAAAGTGGTCCAAAATCAGAAACTAAGCCTCCAAGAACACCACGAAAAGGAAAAAAAAAGCCACTGCAGACTTGCAAATCCAAATAGGTATCAAATACTTATTTTGTTGGGTTTAAGTGTACCTCACTGGAACACAGTGCTGCAAAGTTAAGAACAATAAGAGCACAGGTGATTTCCAAAGATATGCTTGCCAATGGCCAACATGTATTTTTTCCTAAGTCCTTGTTTATCTGATTAGCTGCATACATTTCCAAAATGTAAATATCTACACTGAAATATGAATTACCTGAACAGACTTAAGCCACATGCTCAGTAACTTATCTGCTAGAACAATTAAATGTCTGGTACCTACATCAATCTAGTGAAATGAGTTTCAAGTTGAAGACTGAAATTCTCTATTTTTTAAAAAAATATACAAAGCAAAAAATGGAATGTCTTATTAATATTAACGGCCAGCTACTAGTAAAAGTCAGTAGTTCAAAGTTAAATAGAATGATCTGTTGTCCCTAAGCACTGATACACATATTCACAGTAATATCTAGGAACTTCTCTGTTCTAACCTCCACTGAGCAATATTGTTGCTAATTGAACATGGAGAATGGGTTTGCTCCATCAGATGTGTTCGTTTTTTCTAAGAACACCCTATGGAATATCAAATGTACTAAATATAGCTGTCAACATTAAAAGCATGCAACTTGAAAGTGCTATTAAAGAGCTAAGTGTACTTCACTTGGCATTATAAAGCCAAAGACCTCTTTAAACATACATCATGTTATTAGAGACTGTTCACATTAATGCAAAAATCATCATTCTTAATATATTTTACAAGCCATGTCTAGGCTACTTCCAGGCTCAAAAATTCCTCAATTTCTCCACATTTACTGATAATTACATAAATGAATCAATAGTGTTTCAAGTAGGACAAAAAGAGAAAGCTAACTGTAGCAAATTGGCACATTATCTTTTCATCTCAAACCAACTGTGTCCAGGTAAAGCTTCAAAATAAGAAATGATGCAACATCTACAAATGTTTGCCAACATTTTATGCTGTTGTATTTGCTATTACAGTGTCTAGGTGCTATAAGTTTTCAGGTATGACCCTATTACACAGGTTTTTATTAAGAGACATTGGGAGACTCCTAAGAAAGCCTTTGCTCAGTAACTAGTAGAGGTTTTTTTGTCTTCCCAAATGTAAATACACATGAAATTCAGGGGAGGATGGGGAATAATGCAAAAAATAAAAGCACAAGGGAATCTAGAAGTAACTAGACCTAAGGAATAGCTTGCAAAAGACACAAGCATTGTTCCTATGTCATAAGCACATACTGCACATCTGCTTACTTTCAGAGGCCTCTTCTACAATTCCATCCAAATTAACACCACCCCACTGAGACCAATAGCAAAATTTAGTATCTTTAGCTGGTGCTTTGGTGTCTGTCAGAGATGTCTCAGAAGCACTGATGGAAGCTCTCTTCATTTAAGAATGATGTCACTACTTCTGTAGGGAGATTGGACCAGATGACCTCTAGAGGTCCCTTCCAGCCTAAAACATTCTGTGATTCTAAGAATACTTAAGCATCACTAGAAAAAGTAATAACATAGAATACTTCAGATAAAATGTATTCCTTTAGGATGACCCTACCCCTGTTAGTCTGCTTGGTCCTAAAACATGCAATAATTAATTTCAAAACCATATGATTTCAAGCAATATGGCGTTAAGCACTGCAAGCAATTTATCTCTCTTAATTCCCCCCCTCCAGTTTGTGGGAATTTAATAATTTTTACTATTTTCTCTACCCTAAAGAATGCGGTGAGATCACTATTTTTTTTCCAAAAGTAACCATTTAAATACAAGATGTGCTTCCAGTAAATAAAAATATAACCACTCAACAATACTTTCAAGAACAACACGCAGACTCCCATTTAAGCAATTGGATGGCTACTTTTATCAGAGACCAAAACTAGCCCTGGTATAAAACAACAGATAGGTTGTGGTAAATAGTCTATAAACCCAAACACAGGCTGCATAACCCTGAGGCGTCTCAGTTCCAACAAGCCAGATAAATAAATGACTAAATCACTTATTATGTATTGGTAAACAAGAATATCTCAGAAAGAAACAGTCTCCTCTCTACAGTAAATTGGGTTAGTTTAAAATACTGAGAGAACAGTACAGTAATGCCTCTTCTAGAATTCAGAATACTGCTCGTCAGAGCACTAATGAAAAGCCAATTAATTCTGTCATTTACCATAGTAACTGGAACATTCATGCTATTAATGTCAGTGTGGTCTAAAACTGAAAACACCCATAGTGAAACACAGTAAACTCATAGAAGCAAAACTATCTTTTTTTGCTCTGGAGAAAGCCTACGTAATATTCGTATCTGGAGTTAAACACTGATCTTGTTCTTCCAACCAAGGCTGATCCAAGGAAAAAAAAAACAAAGAAAAATCCAAATCTATTCAGAGGAAAGATTGAGAGCTACAAAATCTTAAACAATCATCCAGAAAAGATTTCTTCCTTGTTTACTCTGTAAACCACACGTTATTAGAGTCAAATCCCACATGCCTTGTTTTCATCAAAATTCCCACTGACTTCAGAAGCCATTTTGCCTAGTTTTTCCTCAGCCAGGAAAAACAAATGCAATCTTTTAATGCCACACAGCAGAACCCTCTTACGCAGCTCATCGTCTCTCTATTATTGCTTGCTGCCATAGGGCAATAGACTTTTGTATCGGTACAGTTTTCCCATTGCAAGCCCTCAAAGAGGAATAGTCAAACTCTGATTAGATTTTATAAAACCTTCTCGGAAGGCTTTCTGAACCACAGCCAGCGGGATTCCCTGCAGCATTAAGGGCTAGTCTTGCTCCCACTACAGTCTGCGGGAGATTTGCCAAGGATGTAAGTGGCATTATGACTGGTCTCCAACAACAGATAGTACCCATCACACTCAACACTTGATTAAAGACCTACCCACATAATTAATTATAAGGATTTTAATCCACCATAGACAATGCCATAGGTTTTAGGTAGCCCACATACACCAGACAATTCATCAGATCACTATTTGCTTGACATAAGTTCACAGGAAGATTGCAAAGGGATTCAAGAGATACCTATTTTCAAGAACCAGAGAACACAACAGTAAGTAATAAAATAAAGTGACATCAAAAGGATACCAGCACAGCCTAGACATACAGGCAGAAATAATTTCATACTGTGTACACAAGCTTCCGACAAAGGTTTTCTTAACAATATGTGCATGATGGGCAGTGATTTTGAATAGTAAGTACAGCACTGCTAGTAGACTTTTCCTTTTCCAAGGCACCAGGCAGAGATGTAGCAGTGTACACAAGTGGGGTGTAAAGTCAATGGGATTACATTTTCCTAATTATTTTCTGCTTGAGGTTTACATCACATACACAAAATGAGATCAGCCGGGACTTGCCTCTCTAACAAATCACTCAGACTTAAACATTGCTCAGATAAACAAAAGGGGGGGTAAGGCTGAGAAAAGGCAGAGAAGTGCTTCTTCAATCACAGTTGCAAGAAACAAAAACCTGGAGGGGGAAAAAAGCTGTTGGACCGCCACCAAATTTCCCCCCACTAGAGACAAGAGCCCATCTGCTGAGCTCTGCAACTTAGCTTTAACTACCATTCAACTCGCGTCTCTGCAGAGATCAATCTACAGAGCTGGCAGATGGACCCCTGCTTCCCTGAGTCGCTGTGTTATTTGTTTAATAAATTTAATTAATATCCATACTGCATTGGATTGCTCCCAGAAAGGGGGCTGCAGCTCTCTCTTTCCCCGATAGCAACATGATGAGTGATTTCCCAGAAAAGACCAGATAACAGTACCCCCAGGCCATTGAAAAATTAAAAGTGCCATGTGCTTACATTACTTCGCATGTATTAATTTTTGCGGTGCACTAATTTGTTCTTGAAGCCTATTTTAACTTTGTGAAAGTATGGGATTTTGAAAAAGTCATAATTCATTTTGGTTTATATCGGTTACAAAACTAGTTGGAAAGGAAAAAAGCATCAAATCTAATTGGACTCCCAAAAATTTTATCTATTTGCAAGAAAGAAACAAATTGTTAATGAGGGTGTCTCCTCAGGCAATATATATTGTCACAGTTTCTGCCAACAAGTTACAGGCATTTGGGGTCATGCTGGACATGCTTTATTTTAATGCTTAAGAACATACTTATTTTAACCAATAAAGACGTATTCAGCCCACATAAAATAATTTTTAAAGCATGAAGGATGAAAGGAAAAAAACTACTAGCAAATTTTTACAGTGAAAAGCATAATGAAACAACACATGTAAGATATTCCAGCAGCAAAATGAAGCATAAAAATACACGCAAGTTTTGAGAACAAAAATGTTATATGTCTTCTATACAAGCATTTCATATTTGCTGCATTTAAAGTGCTTCATTTTTCATCCTTAAAAAATGAAATTAAGACATAAGTAAGAGAATTATTTCAGTCAAGCCTATTTAACTCATGTTACATGCAGACACTTCTCTTTGGGTTCCTTTTCTTTATGAACTGATATTATGGGTGGAATATTTCACCCCCATGCTTATTAGCTCAGCTCCAGCAGCAGGTGTCCTGGTGGACAGTACAGGCTTGCCAACATTATCTTCAGCATCTAACCTCGCCTAACACCTTTTCCAGAAGTAACTGTAGTAGGAAAGGTTAAGCACACCTAAATACTTACCTCTGCCTCTGGGGAGGGGAGGGCAAGAGATACCCATCCCTCAGGTCAGCCAGCACACCTGCTCCTGGACCAAGTCACAAGTCCACTTCACTTGAAGTCAGCCTTTTTTACTCAAATAAGGAGTTTAAACCCGAGGCCTTTGCTAGCTTATGTAATTTACGAGTGAAGCAGGTTAAGGAACAATAGACACACAAATCTGCACACAGATCCAGAGGAATTTAACTGCTTTCAGTTAACTACCGCTCCCTCTCCCCTTGCTGACAGTCTATCCCTACACATGAACCTTTTCCACCACTGCTGCCATTTTCATAGGGAATGTCTGACCTTACCTTCAGAAAGCAAACCAATAGGAATACAGGTGACCACTAGTATTCTATCACCGTCAAAAGACAGCAGTGATGAAAATCAGGAAATAAGGGCCGGTACACTTCAGTGGTGTCCAAAAAGCAATTACCTCTAGGTCCAGAATGAAATCACTTGTTGAGAGAGGATCTGGGAAAGCAGCCCTGCATGGAAGGGGGAACAAATGACGAGACCTACTTAGAACAGCTGAAGACGGCTCTGTGTACTCTGGCCACATGCTCTGCAGTTGCAGCTCCTGGAGAAGTGGAGGGAGGGCCAGCTCCAGGACACAGAGCCTGGCAGTGTCCTCATCCACAAAAGGAGTCACAGCAAAACAAGAGGTGCCAGAGAATTAGAGCTGCTCCACAGATACTTTGGGGCATACTTTTCCTTATAGATCTCAAATATGGCTACACAAAGATCACAAAAAGAGTGTCTCAGGATGGTATTTAGTGCAAAAAAACTTGCACAACTCAGAAAAAAGTTTGCACATGCATTGACAGATTTTTATGCATGAGGTATGACTGTTCTGAAAGAATTTTACATTTCCCCCCTCAACATAACATCTAACCAATATTTTCTCTCATACCTCTAACTTTCTAAAAAATTTTTGAAGTCAAATGACAAGCAAACAATATCTGGTTACCAAATATTTACATAGTAGCTTTTATTCATTAGGTGTATTGCAAATTTTATATAAGTATTATTTATTATTCCTGTCCTGTAAGCAGGGAGGCTGAGATGGGGGCAGCAACTTGCCACAACCACCCCTGCAAGGTCAGTGGCACAGTCAAGAGTAGAGCCCTCATTCACTCATGCTCCTGAAACTCTTCCTTGCCCAGTGTCTAGAAAGATGATAGTAAGTAGCTGAAGTCTTGAATACAGCGAACATCAAAAATCAGGCATGTTTGTTAACAGAATTTACATTTCAGAATGATGGAAAGGAAGTAGTACTATGGAACAAGCCATCAACACAGCATATTCTACTAATCTCAAGACCTCAAAAATCAGGTAATTTGTGTGTACAGCATTACATCACTCAAAATAACTGTGCCACTCATACAGGGCAGGTTTGATATCCCAAGAAATTAAAATCCTCCCTACAGCCACAAAAGAGCCATTGCACAGTGTTAGTCAAAATTTCATGCACCTCAACCATGACTAGTGAAAGCCTGTGGGGAGAGGGCACAGTTCGTCCTTTGTACAGAAGACATCTCTGGCTTCTCTGCCAGGAAATGATGGGAGGCTGCAGACCCTGTCTATTAAGAGCAACATGTAATGGACTCACCATTTCCCATAAGCTATGAATGCCTCACAACTTGTGACTTGACTTCGAAGAGAAGTTTCTAGCTCTGTTTTTCACTGCCTTGGCAACCTCATTTCCTTACTATGATTCAGTTTTGTTTGCCAAAGGGAGGCTGGTTATTCGTTGTCTCATCATACTGAGCTGCCTTGATATGATTAACTTCTTTTTTTTAAGCCTCATTTCTCCCTCCATAACATTTTGTAAATTGTTATTTATCATCCTCTAAACTTGAAATGAAAAGTGTCTTGAAGGACTTGTACATTTCACTTCCAAAAAATAAAATGAAAATAAGTTTTAAAACACTGCAAGGAAAGGGGGAAGAAGAAAACTTGCTATTTGATGGTAAATTCTAATTATGTTTTTATGATTATGCTTTGTAGAGGAGGGTAGGGCTTGGGGGGAGGGGGTGAGGGGCAGAAGAGGAGAGGAGGGGGTGTGTTGTTACTTTTTTGGTTTTGTGAATTTCTCCCTGAAAACGATCAGCCAAATCAGCACTAAGTATTTACTTTTTAAAGGTCAGAAGTTTCAGACATCAGGTTCATAAGTCAGATGTCTGAAAAGGAAATTAAGGCAACATAAAGATCAATACTCTTTAAATGAGAAGCACACAGTTATATTCAGGACAAGCAGATTTCTTGAACCAAAATCTATCTATTTTCATAGCAGTACTAATTTTCACAACCTACCACATACTCATAATGGTATATGAGTTACAGAGTACATCTGCCTAAATTTATTTTCACGTTCTCAATGATTTGTTATTAATTGGAAGACTAATTCACCTGACAGCCATTAAAGACACACAGTAACATTATTCGTATTCCCCTGTGAAGTTCTATGCATGTAAAATACTGAAGAAGCACAGCAAAGCAGTCACATCTATAACAGATATACTGTAAAAAGCACACAAGTTGTTTATAAGATATTAAAGCCTAAACACCTCTAACGGATTTACAGCCGACCTTATGTTTTCCACCCCAACATAAATTCAATGTGCTTTTACATTCAGGAGTACACAGTCCTTTTCAAGTTCTTTTTCTTAGCATATCTCAAAAAACTAAAATGACAGGAAGAGGTACAATTAAAAAGACAGACCAAATGCTGGAAAATTAAAGAAAATATAGCTAATGTGACTCTTCCATATAAAGCAAGCATGAAAGCCTTAAGTCTACCTTATAATTTATGTCAATATGCTTTGCATTATCTTGAGAGTACAGAAATTTTGCCTTACATGAGCTGTGTGGACTAACAAGGAGGTGAAGAAATCCTCCAGCTATTAGACTCTTCAACCACAATACAGAAGGAAAAAGTTCTTTGCAAAAATAAATTACACTCTTAACCCTTCTTGTGTCTTTTTCCAAATCAATCAGAAGTTGAAATGATAAGGCAGGTTTGAGAACAATGAGAAAAGTCCTGTTCTTTCAGTGAGCTCATGATGTTATGATTTTTACATTTAGTTGGTTAGCTGGGCTGTGGGTGGGTTTTAGCTGTTGAAGGTATTTGGGTTTTTTCTTTGGTTTTTTTTTACAATTTCCAAGTCAGAGGATTTCAAGTTAACTGCAATGCAATTCATCTGTTATTAAAACCTTATTCTAGGTTTAATTTCAGTCAAGTAGTGAAATACTATCACTTCTTATCAGTTTACTATATTACAGTATATGCTAAAAAAAACCCAACATAATCTTCCCCCATATCTAATTCCCCAGATATAATCAAGAAGCAAGATCATAAAAGGTGCAATTGCAAAGCCTTCATGTCATTGTGCACTTAAAGGCCAGCAGAAATCTGTAGTATGAATGAGGAAGAGCAAAAGCAGCTCTTTGGAACATAATCCAGTGTCCCTTTTCTTTCATCTCATTTTGGGCAGATGACCTGGGAAGAATGTTAGAGCTGCCTCACCTCAATCAAGTGATGCTACCCATTGCCAGAGGAAGATAGGATCCTATCATTAACATCTCCAAGTATATATTTTCTTTGGTTATTATTTGGGACAACCTTGCTAAACCAAGGAATACTTTCTAAAAGCTCACATAACACTACTAATCTAAGGTCAATCACCAATTCAAAAATAGCTAATGGAAGAAGTTACCATGAAAAGGAAGCCTCTGTCCTTAGGGCAGGGAGGTATCACCAACATGAAAGGTTAGTAAAATATGAGTTCAAGGAAGCAACTGGAGCTTGAAGCTGATTTCTCATCACATTATCAAAAATAGAGAACTTCATATATAAAAAGAAAAAATAAAGGACTCTTTCTAATACCCAGACATGACAATTACAATATGATAACTAACACGATAGTATGCTTTGACAAGATGACAAATATATATTGACTATTATTTAAAATATCAGCTAGAAATTCTTCAGGATTATATTTAGGTGTCAATTGGACTTTTCAGAGACCAGAAATCAATACAAAAATGGACACAATTCCTTTCCATGGCATTCCAGAGTCCAGGTGCTTAATTCTACCATAACCAAATGAAAAGTAGATAAAACAAAGCCTTAAAAGGCTGAAGTCCTTTGAGGACATGATCATGCAACAGCAACAGTGCATTTAAGGCTGCCTTGCAACACACTCTGAGATCCGCTAAGTGGAACTGGACACTTAATTACATATTCAGAAGGGAACATAATGTTACCTTAACTGCCTTAGCCACATAGCAAGTGTGAGGTAAGAAGCCAGTAACAGCAATATTCCTTTTCCCAGACATTGACACCAGTTGTTGTTGGACTTTGGGATTCACTTCAGGTAAGACTGGAGGAAAGAAAAGGTGGAAAGAGAAGAAAAATCAGTCCCATGTTCCAAAAGCTCCACACAGAGGCTGTAACTAGAAGTGGATAACTTGGAGCTTCTGCAGTAGTCATTGATAGTTAATTTCTAAAACAAATAACAAGAACAACTCTTTCTGAGGTCTAGTGAGTGGGCATTATCCACCTGGGAGATGAATCATCATTTACAGAACTCAAGTGTACTTAATAAGGCTGAGCTCATTCTAATAATGCAATCTGACAGGCTGACATTTCCTATTACTGACTTTTGAGGTCACTCAGTGAATTTTTACATAACTGTTTTATTTTCTCCATAATCTACTAACATATTGAGTGCTAAACCTCTACCACAAGCTGACTTCTACCAGTGTACCTGAGTTATTCCAATGGTGCAAAGTGATCAAAGACTATAGAAGAAAATTCAGTAAGCAGATGCTCTAAGAAACAGCTTTGTGTGAAAGCACCTAGTTTACATCCATGAAGACAAGGTAGCATTGTAAAGTGCCACTGCCCAATTAGGATGCAAGATTTCCAAATTCTGTTGTATGTGTCACAACTAGAAATAAACATATGACCTTAATGTAAATATGATTGTCTAGTATTATTTTCATTAATCCATCCATCTGCAGATTATTCAAGCAGTTCCTCTTCCAGAAGGCTTTAAACATATAAAACCAGAAAAAAAAAAAGTTGTTATGATGACAAGAAGAATAATGCTCCACATTTTGGACCCGAACATGTCATCTGAATCCAGTTCCAACAGTAGATCAACTCAATCATTTGAAAATCCAACTGCACAATAGTTAAACCTACATTTTACTGAAGTGTCTAAAAGAAGTTAAAAAAAAATTGAGGTGCAGCTAGCTGTAGCATGCTGAAAGCAAAAAAGTAAATGTATATTCTTCAGTGAGTCAATAATGCAATGGAATGGAGGAACAAACTTTCATATGTGTATTACACATATGGGAGAGAACAGGTGATCTAAAACACCACCAGAGCAAAACTTGTTTGCAATATTTATTGAGTAACTTACCCCACAACATATGGTATTAATTGACACTTCAGAAAATCTGAACCTAAGAGAGAAGAATTTCAGTCTGGAGCATTTCAGGCTCCTATTGATCTTGTATAATCAATGAAGTCAATGAAGAACATCATCACAAATCCACTGAGATATAGATGCTGTTAAATTAAAAAAAAACAAAACCAAACCAACACACTAATTTTGTGCAAACAAAAAACACTAGAGGAGGAAGATTCACTAACAAGCTCTTCAGCAAATCCCTGCCTTTCTGATTTTAGTTTCTTCTCTTTTGGACAATATTTTATGATGTTGCAAAGGCTGGAGGCAAGATGGACTCCACAGCTTTCCTCTGGGATTTTTGGCCAAACAAGAACCTAAAATCCAATCTGCCAATATAAATGTTGTAGGTTTAAAAACAAAACAATATGAAAAAAGTCAAAAGCTTAGGAAAAAAAACAAACACAAAAACAAACAAAAAATCAAAAACCTTCCTGCAACAAAATAAATAACAACAGCATTGTATTATTTAAGTGACACAGCATCAGGTAAACTGTTTTCACACTGCTCAAAATTAATTTCACGCTGAATAACCTGACTAAATGTTTCATGTCAAAAACTAATCTTTGCAAAACACACTATCTGATCTACACCACTTTACTCAAACTTACAATGAAAAAAAATCATTCCCTGAAACATAGGGTTTTCCATGTCATTACTGGATGACCAGTAAATACTTTATTTGGCAAGAACAAAGTAGTTTTCATCCAATATTTAGAAGATACCAACTAAACAGTGGATTTCACAAATCTGAGCAGAACAGCTGGGACAGATGAGCAAAGTTACCTTAAAAATCACTTTTACCCTCCACTTCTACTGTTTGGCATTCACACCACTGTCCCACATATACCAACATCCCAGCTCCAACTCTAAACACTTTCATTCCAGAGAAGCAGCCTGTAGTTTTATGCATTAAAGCTAAAAAGATCTTGGTGTATTTGATAATATTCCAGTATCATCAGACAATATCTCCCTAAACTCGTTATTTTTTCAAATCTGTTTGTTGTAGTCCAACACACAAGCCCTCAAATTCAGCCTGGTTTTGTACAGTCTCATGTTTTACAAGGATGAAGCTTTATTTGTGGAAGTACCACAAACAACAAAGTGCATTTACTCTTTTGAGAGGTTTCTACTTATCCTTTAAACTAGAGCAGTTTCCTGATTTTACTTGGTGGATTTCTCCACTTTCATCCTACTCCTTCCTCGAACTCCCATCTTCTTGACCAGGATACTGAACACATTAACACAGGTCCTGCTGTGCCATACAAGTCAAACCAGAAAAAATACAATACACATCTCCAATAGGCAAGATCAGTGGAAAACAACAACAACAACAAGAAAAAAAAACAAACACCACCACAACAAACCAATAAAACAAAACAGTATGAAGCCAGCCTGGTATTTTCCCTCCACAGACTTGGCCATTCTTAACATCACATCCGTTTGAAAACATTTGCAATGGTTTCCTTTCTGTAACGAGTCCTCTTATAGATTCAGGATAGAAGAATTTAGAAGTAACTTGAAAGTATTCTAATAATTTAATAACCAAACTTCATTTAAAGAGCAGGTGAAGCAGCCTTCACTGCTTTCTTAAGTAAAATATAAGCAAAAAGTAATTAGGCAAAATATAATAAAACCTCACAGGTTTTCCTCAACTACCTTGGAAAACAGTATTTCTAAATCAAAGCTTTTCTACCAGTCTCACCAAACTGTTTCCAGGCATAGGATAAGATTTCCGCTTTCAAAAGAAATGGTTTATAGGATGGCCCTTGCTTTAAGAAGGTTCTCCCACGTTATAAACACTGGGAGTGGATGACGAATGCTCTAGAATTTGCACGAGCCACTTATTGGTAGAACTTAAGGTATTCATCATAAATATGAATTAAGTGAAGGAAAGCTTTTCTTATAGTTTACTACCACTTCTACACTTACTGGACTGCAATTGAGACACTCATCCTGCAGAAGTGGGCATCCCAAATATGCCCAGGACTATGAACTTCCACATCCTCTTGGTCTGGAATTATCAAAGAAGTAGAAATGCTTTGAACACTGCAGGCAGTTACAAGGTTTCAATTTGAGAACCTATCAGCTTTTGCAGATTGTCTGCTGATAAATTACCACCTCTCTGAATAGCAAAGACGGCTGGCTTGTGAAGTTTATTTTTAACTGATAGTTAACTTTAACTTACAGTTATATTTTAATTTATAGTTACTTAAAATTTAATTACAGTCATGTCACTCAAAGCTTTGTATGGGCTTTCTTTTTTAATGGTAGACATAAATCAGTAAAATAAATTAAGTGCCACTGACTGCTACATAGTTACATGGCAAATTAATGAAATCACTCAGGAATACACAGGTACAGGCATAAACAATACTGGATCCAACAAGTGGGGCAAATGTGCTATCAAACCTGTCATGAGGCCATGAGAGAAGCTAGGGGGTACCCCATGAAAGACAGCTACCTGCTCAGTTGCAGCATACACACAAACCTCACATCTTTGAAATTCTGATGCATTTGCTGGGGTAGTTTTGTCCTAGTTATTCAAGCAGCTCTTTTGACAGCTTGCCAGGCTTGTTCTGTGCTATCTCTTTTTTTATAGATTATTTTAATAAATTAAAAATCATCATCTTTGTACCTGTTAGACAGATGCAGCACTTGTGCAGTGATGAAGATTACCAGCCAAGGCTGTGTTTTAGAACTAGCATGGACTGTCTGATGCTTTCTGGAAGGCTTTCTTGTAACTTACTCCCCCTTTTTTGATGCCATTCAAAGCCCAAGTCTCTATAGTATAACCTTTCTTTACGGGCATTCCTCTGACTCCACAATGCTACTATTTACATACTAAGTTAGCCAAGCTATAGTTTAACTGAGAAGTCTTGAGGTAGTCCTGAAAGCTGCAGCATACCAAGACAGTGATTCTGTAAGCAAAATTCTTTCCTACAAGTCTCCATTGATCCAATTCACAAGCTATGAGAAAATATACTCAATTTCAAGAGTAATGTATTTCTTGAGATGCTGGCTTCTGAATAAAATGTAATACATGCAGCCATTCTGTCTTCTGACCAAGGGTCTCTTTTCTGAAGACCGACGGTATTAACTGCAATGTCCTAACCTAGTCCTGAAATGGATATTGCAGCTAATTTCTGACTAAGTGAATAGCTATCCATTTTCAGGTTGATGAACTACTTTTTTTTTTCCTTCCTAAAAATGTTATGGAGTTATGCAGTACTGCTCACTGTTAAACAGCTTCTGAGTTTCACTACCGAGGTGCTAGATGTCAGGGGTGGATGAAGTGATCCTTTTATATCAATTAGCAATTACTGTAAAGTGCTTTGGGGTGAAATGCCACAAAGGATTAGAACTTCAAGGGAAGAATAAGCAGCAGGAGCACATGAACTCATAAATGGCATAGATCCTATTTTATGTAAATTGCCCTAGTAATAAAGAATGAGCAAAAGGTCAGATAAATACAGAAAATGACATATAAGCAGAGTAGTCTCTAAATAGAATATTTTTTCTAGTTTTCTCAGGCACTAGTGCGTCTCTAGGCCAATAGCTCCCTCATCTGAGCATCTGTAATATTCAGTAATAAAATATTCTTCAGTTTTACCACTGTGAGTTAATTTCATGCCAGGCTAACATAGCGTGAGCTCAAAATCCATCACAGGAGAGTCAAAATCTTCCCCATATTTGGTAACAAAATAAAACCAAAGCAAATAAGCCTCTCTTCCCAAGTGATAGACACATACATACTCCCCACACACATCTAGTCCCAGAATATCACTATTCCCAGAATTATTTTATATACAATTAAGGAATCTACATAAAGGCTGGAACACATCAATAAAGTAACATAATCATAGATATTTGATCAGCCTTGCCATCTGAGACATTTCAGTTCTATTCTAAAGAAAACTCATTTCCCATTTGTGCATTTTCATACGGTAATTAATAATGTTGCATTAGCTTTAAAAGATACATTATACTGCTTTGTCCAAAACATTTAAAAGGAAAAAAGGAAAATTAATCACTGATAAAAGTAATAAACTTGTTTTACTACTAATACATCAAATCTACATTTCAGTAAATAGCAGCTAAAAGCTGAATTACAAAAAAAATGCTGTTCATATCAGGAATTCAAAAGCCATGGAAATGAAGGAACATTTACCTAAAACTCAAACAGAAACAAAACACAACTAGCAAGGACACAGGGAGTGACATGTGATTCTAAACTCTTCTACTAGTAATGCATTCAATATTCTAAATAAAAGATATCCTATATAATTAAGAGCATGACTTTTTATGGCACCAACAGTTCATCTACTTGCTCTTTTAGTTTGTCTTTACCCTTATATAACTTCTCACTTAACACTGAAAAATTACATGTGAAGATCAAATTATACACAGTGTTAGTGGAACATATAAAAGTATCCCTCAAACATGCAACAAAATGCTTCATTAATAGGGTAACACAAAGAATTTTATTATATTTAATTCTTTACCAATACTTTCTAAGTATTAAACAAAATACCTTCAAAATACCACAAACTCCGTAAAACAAATTAATTTTCATTTCAATGCAAGGATTGACCCAATGTCATGTGTCCCATTTATAGCATAATTTTAGACACTGATCATACACAATTTCTACATCATTGACTAATATTCCTGTGTCCAAATTCTTTGCTGTTCTGCTGGGTAAACATTAGTTCATTCACGATGTTAAAAATGCTACCTTTTGTATATCAAATAATTTACTTAAGTTATTTAATACACAGATACTATGGCTGAGAGAAAAAAAGAAAAAAGAAAAAAGAAAACCACACACAGACAAAAAACCACAACACAAACCACCGGACCAAAAAATAACCTGCACCAGCATATAAAGAAAGATCTCAAAAGTAATTTACTCAGATTAAAATTTATACCTAAATAACCCCAATTATCTACTCTTTTTATAATGTAGTTTTTTTATACATGGTATACGCTATTTAATTCAATCTGACTGTGCAACTGCAACACTGTCTTGTAATGTTCTGCATGCACATGCAACAGGTATGAATGGAAAGGTAGAAGGGAAACAAAGTCACAGCAGAGAGAGCAATCTCTTCATTAAAGCAGAGAGCTGGGAGTCAGCAGGTAAACATCTCCCAGCTCTGTCACAGCCTGACAGTATTACTACAAATAAGAAATTAGTCGTTCTCTACCTTTTCTCACCCATAAAGAAGGTCATACATCTCTCTGGCCTCACCGAGATGTTGCGATGTTCATTTGTTAATATTTACAAAGCATTCCAGTCTGCACACACCTGTGCAGAGGGGACAGGCATTGAATCCAGTGATCATGAACCACTGCAGAAGCTTTCTGCAGGCAGTGCCTCTCATTCCAAAAATTTAGCAACTAGAAATTTCAAACATTTCAGACCTTTACTTTTTCACCCAGTGGTTAACATTGACTTGAGATGATTCGTGAACACCAAAGCAATGGTACCGAGAGTATTACTACTACATTTGGAAAACACTTATGTTAAACACCTATCAAACCTGGAAGTTAGGTGTGAACCACCATTCCCTGTCACCAGCACTGCTGCCCAGTTCTGTCCTCTACACCATCACCCAGCTTCTCTCTTGTGCAAATCTACTCAAAACAAAAGGCAATATACATCCCTGGGAGAGCAGCCCAGGGAAGCCCTTCTGATAGACAGCCTGTGCACAGATTTCAATCGTTGTGCCCTTTTGCACCATTTGTTCTTAGAGTCTGAAAGGAACATTTTAAAAATGTTCATGTCCCTAGACTGTATTATCTGCTCAGTTACAGCTGAAACAAAACAAAAAAAAGATTTAGATTTTTTAAACACATAAAACTCACATACATTGAAGGGTTTTAGCAGATGATCAGCATCTGACAATTTCTCCCACACCTCCCTCTGGTTCCATCTTAAAACAATTTATTAGAATTATTTACATTTCTTAGTCTATCACTATATGTGAACAAACAAACTATATTAAGTTACGAAGTCTTCAAGAACTTCTGAGTTTGACAAAAATTATTTCGCTGAAATTGCTTTTGTTGAATTCTTCAGTTTCTGCTTTTGATAAGTGCACTGCTGAAATACAAGAAAGCAGATGCTGCCCAAAGTATCAGTGCACTTTATGAAAAAAGTTGATTTATTATGTAGTTTCTAATAATTCCTGCTACTTTTAATAACAGATCAAACCTTCCAGTTGCATATTTTCCTTTAAATCTTCAGGTGTTTGTTAGCTGCAGGCAACACCACAGAACAGCAGGAACAATCTCAAGTCCTAGCTGGTTCCCTAACTGGCTGATTAATAGTAATACACATGGTGAACCCATGAAATGCAGGAGTTACACAAGATACAAGTTAAGAAATTTAAGAAAAATCAAGATAGTGTTGTGAAGGAAAACAATATCAAAACATGCAATCGTTTTATTTACAGGAATTATTCTCCATTATGTGAAAGGCAAAGAGACTCTTAAGTTTTCATATCTTTCTTAAATAACTGACCTTTTGAATACCAAAAGCCTGCACCATGCACCACACAGTTGCTATGGCAATTCTCCATCGACAGCAAACAACAACCGCAGCCTCTGTGTTAAGCAAAGAGTGCACCTGGAGACTTGATAATTGGGGTTAGCAGAACACATCAGGTAACCAAAACCAGGGCTTGGCATTTCTCAAGTCCTCACAGATACAGATACTCTTAACTCTACTCCCAGCCCCTCTGTTTAATCCTTGTAAATCATTCCCAGTAACCTGTCCCAGGTGTGATCCCACTACATGCAGCATTTTGCAGTACTAACTCAAGTGATGCACTGAGATCTCTCTCTCCAAACTAAACCCTGCTTCCCCACCTTCTGCTCTAGCAAATACAGGCTAAAACCTAGTTTACAAAACTGTCAGCTTGCCTGTTACTTCTCATACCACACCCTGCCCAAAAGACCTGCTATGCTGGAGCAGAGTGCCTGGCTTCTGCCTTATACAGCATTGCAGAGCACTTCACTACAACTGCACTGCAGGCTGGGTAACAAATCACAGCACAGCGAGTGTAACACTGCTGGTGCCCAGTATTCCACACACAAGAAGGTAAGGAATGATAAGAAGGGTACACTGTAAAGAGAAATCAGTCCTAAACTAAGAAAGTTGCTACATTGCTGGTAGCAAGCTCCTTTGGAGTGTTGTTGCTGAAGATTGTTCTGCCTGGTATGCTCACTGTTGAACATCTAATGTCTCCTTAGAAATATCCCCATTCATGGGCAGGAATACCAATTTCATGTCATTTCTCAGAGTATTACGGCCTGGTGTAGATTTTTGTGGTGGCACTCATAGATGATGAAGTCCTGGCACAGCAGTTTCCCACTTGTATGGCTGGAAAACTTTATACACAGACACAGTCACATTCCTATTGTGGGAATGTGGATGGATCTGATTACTGTGGTGCAACTACAGCTTCACCTTTACTTCTGCCACAGACTCCTTATATAACCACCTAAAACTATCCACTGCATGTCTCCCTGCACCAGTTCTTCAGCATTTGCAGTCCTGTTTTGGTTAAGGAGAGCACTGGTACTGAATTCAACATATTATGCACTGGACACATAAGCCTGCATGAAATAAGTATGGACAATACCTTCTGTCTTGTGGAACACATCTCACCTGCCAAGTTTTTTCTGCCAAGAATCCACTTAAATGCTAATAGTATCTAGATGCTGTTGGAATAACTATTCTGTCAGTAGCTTTTGAAGCTATTATACACACTAATTACAAAGAGGCAAAGTCCATAATAATACTGACTGGAACACCTTCATCGTTCAAATCTGGAGCCAGAGAACCAGCAGGAGCCAGCAGATCCCCAGACACCTTCACTAAAAAGAGAGACTGCTCAGTGTATTAAGTAGCTACTCAAAACACAGCATGTGTGTGGTTACTTCTCTGACCATGACTTCAGGTCTGCAAGGATCACATAGGTCCCTAGGCCTTGTTTGAATTCAGTTTTGCCTCTGTCCTGACTGGAAGAGTGAGCTGCAGGGCAGCTCAGAAGGTGAGACTCCAGAACACAGGGACTCTACTCTGCTTTGAGAAGGGAAAAAGTAGTGGTTCAATAACAGCATGAAAAACAACACAGCTGAGAAGAATCATTTTTGCAAACACTACCTTTCTTCAGTTAGTCTGGTTTGGGGTTTTTTCTTCAATAAGTTAATGACTAAAGTAGTTTTTAAAAGAGTTATTGAGGAACTAGTTGGTATGATAGACAGAATTTATTTTTTTTTTTCCCCCCCTCTTGAACAGGATTTATGACCTGAAATTAACTCTCAAATACTAGAAATTTAGGACATAATGATCCCTATTTATGCAGTTAACAAAACTGCACACTTCAACCATGTTAACAATGCCTGGAAAAGCACCACAATTGTGCCTCTCCAGAGCAGTTCAGAGGCATGAGGAGAGAAAGAAGCACCTTTCAGTATGCTCTAAATCTGTCTCCCACAGATCACCCTAGCAATTTTCAATTAAAACATTTAAAAATTATTTAACTGCATCTGAAATAGATATAAAAATACATAACACTGAATAAATGCACACATGACACTCCTACGGATTTTTTTTTTTTTTACAGAAGTTTGGCCTCAAAAGCTATTTATTCCTCTAGATACTTTCCCCTCTGGATCCCTGTTGTCAGGTATTCCACTTAGGCATTTTTCTTCTCCTGTTTCCTAGTCTGGTAAAGTTGGAAGGCAGGGTAACAGTAAAAACATTAAAGATTCATTAGGAACATTTTATACATTTTTAAAACACATCCTTATTAGAAAAAAAAAAAGTTTAGCTGATCCAAGGGAAAAGGCAGTGTAGGAGTTTAGTCTGCTTTGCCAATATGGGCACCTGAAGGCAGCACTGTGCTGGGCCCTGGTCCCCAACAGGGCTCATCAGCGTGGTGATACTGGCGTGCTAACATGACTGCTCTGCCCCAGGGATCCAAACTGATTTCTTGTAAAGACAGTGAGTCTACATCTGTGTGGCACTAAGCACAGCCCCAGTCAAGATGACCTGGTTTCTTTTATTTTGGTTTGGTTCATCACTGTGTGACATTCAGACAACATCTGTCAGACATACATTCAGATTTTCTCTCACCCTGATACTTTTCTCTCAGAATTTGTGGGAGGTCCACTACCTGCTGCATAGATTTCTCAGGTTTGTAGCTGGTAGCTTGTATCTCACATTTGAAAATTATTTTAAAGCAGGGATTAATTCTTTATTATGATTATCCCTCTTTTTGAATATATTACTTCAAATTCTGAAGTCAGGAATATTCCAAAATGGCAAATATTAATTTTCAAAACTTAAAACAAGAATAACCCAGACTGGTTTGCTGTTGTTTGGGGTTTTTTTGTTTGTTTTGTAGTATTTGGGGTTTTGGCAGAGCGGGTGGGTGTGTTTGGGGGTGGAGGGGTGGAGGTTTGTTGGTTGGTTTTTTTTTTAATTTACATTCTAGGATGTACATAAATTTTGCCCACCTTAGAGATGAACAGGGCAAAGGAAAACAGACAAAGGGAGCATTTAGCCAGATCTATAACTGGGTATTATAGAGCATCTAATTTTCTTCTTTCTTTTACCAGCTATTCACAATTCACATTATTTTTCACCGATAGTGTTTTGTCTTATTTTTCATGCTTACTGTATAAATTAAAATTGTACTTGTTTTAATAATTTCAGAGAAGCAAGGTAACAATTTAGAAGTCAGGGGAATAAGAGACTAGACTGAATCAGGAAGATAAGAACTGGAAGAATACCTCAGAAAACACAAAAAATAGTTAAAAGCCTGGAGTGGAAAGACCTGAGCAGTATCTTCTCTTTAAATTATGTATAATATACATAAGGGAAAACTGAAATCTCTCAGAAATACTCATATAGACTGCAAAAGTGTGAAGACAACCTTGTTCTTTACCTGTTATGGATGTTGAAATCTTGCTGCATTTTACGAAGATCTACTTTGATGATAGGTCAAGTGATTCTGTCATCTGCTGTGTATTAATTGCTTCTAAGAGACAGCCCTCTATTTATATACTGAGTTCCCCATTCTTCCACAAGCCTATCAAAATGTTACAGATTCCAAAATTTTCCGCTTGACAAATCCATCAAAGCAAAATCTGAAGCCATCAGATTAGTGGCTATGTGTCTTATCACAGCTAAAAATTTCTTACAGGATCACAGAATACTTTAGGTTGAAGGGATCTCAAGAAGTTAACCTGGTGCAGCCCTTCACTCAAAGTGTGGTGAATTTCAACATTAAATGAGGTTACTAATGGCTGTGTCCAGTCTAGTTTTGAGTATCTCTAAGGACAGAAATCTAACACATTGTCTCTCTCTACATTCCACTTAAAAAGTCTTCCATCTTCTCAGGCATTCTATTCTGAGTAGTTTCTAAAATTCTTTAGGATCCCTCAAAATGTAATAAAATCCTATACAGTAAGAATAAAAGATTATTTTACACTATTACAGTACTTCAGCTGAAAATACAAATTTGGGAGTAGCTTTTTAAAAAATATACATGTATACATATAACTAAACACATTCACAGAGCAGTAATATGAAACTTGTGAATAAAATACAGCATCCATACCTATTATAGCTCTTCTGCTACCTTGTCTTCAAAAGATTAAAATTAATCACCAAGAATTTTTCAGGTAATTTGATATTATGCAATCATAGACTAGTTTGGGCTGATAGAACTAGATGATCTTTATGGTCTGTTAACTCCTCTGACATAACCATACCTTGTATAAAGCATTTTTTGATCCAAGAATCAACTGAGAGGGAATACTAAACTCCTGAAATTTACTCTTCATTCTATTTTCTCAAATTCATTTTGCTTCATTACAGTGGAGAGGTTACCAAGTCTAAATCACAAATATTTAGAATTTTATGTATTAAAAATTCAATCATAAAGCTCCACCAAGTGGAAATCCTTAAAACTACACTAAGCGTATTCATGAACAAAAATTCTTACTCTAATTATATACAGAGAATAACAAAGCTGGCTATCTCTATCCATAACCCATCACCTTTACCAGTGTACTCTGATTATGTTATTTATCAGGGTGGAGGGGAAGAATAATTTATAAATCACTAACATACTTAATTTTTTCCTCTGTTTAGCTCTGCTTCTTTGGTTCTAGCAAAATTAACGTCTTCAGTGTGGACTAAAATGATCTCTAGACACTGATATGCCACTTCTAAAAAAAAAGTCACCCTTCCCACTTGCTCAAATTGCTATGGGCAACCTTATGTTCCCTTTCTTAATATGCCACTTTGGTTATTTACACAAATTAACAGGCATTGCCATTTTATGTAGCACAAGATTCTCAAACAAATGTAGTTTGCTAAATGGTCTGCTCTCTCTCACCATTGAAATATTCATCATCTGTGTAATTTTAACAACCTGATGAAAACTGTTAAAAGCATAGCTGTGCTGCCCAGCAGGTAGTGCCATTTTTAATGAAACCATAACTATCATAAATAAATAATCAACACATGAAGTATTCATAAAGTACCTCAACTTCCATAAGAAAATTTGTTTTGGTATGGGACTGCAAAACATGCCACTACTACTCCCATCCAGTAAAAGAATTAACAGAGAGGTACTCTAAGACAACAGTTGTTCTCAGAATATTTGTACCTGACTTTACTCCACAGAATAAGTAATTTTTATGAACAAAATTCAGGGGTACCTAAACTCACTTGATACATTTGATTATAGAATGCTTCTTACACAGTACAACAGAGGCATGAACAAGTACCTCCATTCGGAAGGGACTCCTTTCCTGCTGTATGGATGCATCATCCCAGCACAACCTGTGAGGACATCATCCCAGCACAACCTGTGAGGACATCATCCCAGCACAACCTGTGAGGACATCATCCCAGCACAACCTGTGAGGACATTCAGTACATGCCTGCATCCAGAAAACACTACCGAAAGTTTTCAGCCGCCACTCTCACACCTAGTCTGCATAGCCTTGGTTATCACTGCATCAGATGCAGTTGCTGAAAGCCAGAGCTGGAAAAGCTCAGGCTAAAAGAGAAGAATATTTTAACAGCAGCAGTGATTAATTATTGGAATGATACACTCAAGATTCTCCATCACCAGAAATATTTCTTTCAGAATCAGGCTTTCTTTACAAATAGAGCTGCAATAGCTCAAGCAGGAATTACAAGCTCCATGATGATTTATTAACAAAAAATCCCTGTTCCAGGTGAACCAGGTCAAGCCATTTGAACACAAAGGTCCCACTGGTATTTAAAAAATCCAAGCATCTATGACAGCACCCCAGCCCATAACTGAAGTTCTCACCATTTAAATATACTTTTGTGCTGTAAGCATTAGCAACATAGTCACTCTGATACATTTCACTAGGCTGATAATTGAAATTCTAGTAAAAATATGGTTTATTTATGCTTATTGATGCACTCAGAATAATTTGCAAAGAGAAAAGCATCAGGCTGAGTGATCAGAATAATGGCTGTGCATCTCTAGTGTTTGTACAGGTTTCTATTATTCTTTTCACTCGTTTGAATCAATCTGAATCATTTCTGCTTACCTGTGAGGAATATTTTTTCAAGCATTATACAATGTTCTGCGAGAACACCTATTTTGTTTTGTGGCAATAGAGTGTTATGATTGTGAATTAGCACTACAATCAAACAATATTCTTCAAAGAAACTGAAGTTATTACATTCAAAATAATGGAGTGCTAGGTTTTAAAACAAGCCTTTGTGACTGCTGTGGAATTTGGTTTCAGCCTAATAAAGGTAATTTTTGACCATTAACAGTTCATGCAGTTGATTTAATGCCAGTAAATGAAAAATCAACTACTACTGAGCCACTGCTAGTCAGCCACATTTCACCAGTTCTTCTTGAGAAGCTATCAACTATGCTGAAGGGACACATTAGTGCAGGCCAAGCTGTTACCACAAGATACACTGGTAACGGCTCTTTGGAAGGCAGTACCACTTCTGTGGAATTCCTGAACTGCATTAATGTGCATAAACCTTGATTAATAAATAAATTACTATTCTTCCAGCACTTGAAACACCTAATTGCACAATTCCCAATATATCCACTCTCCAGCTGTGCTTTTGTTTTGAATTGTTTATCCTAGCTGCATTCAAGGTGACCTGTACTACCTGGCCATATAGTATCAGACTGACACTTATTTTCTCTTAAACTGCATTAAGTGAAGCAACACACAATCTAAAGACTTTTTCCATATAGTCAGTTACAGTAAGTGTAACAGAAAGTTATGCAATTGTCTTATTACATGCACCACATCCTCTTCCCTTTACCCTCTCAAACTGTCACCTACACCGTGTTTATCCAGCTGTTTTAGGAAGCATTTCAGGTAAGCAAGTTGTGGGTTGGACTCCAGTTCCACAGCAGCTGGTTTGTTGTTTCATATAAATTCACAGGTGATTTTTCCAATCAGACAGAAAGAAGGGCAATGCCCAGTTTATTATTACTGTGCTCAGACACTGCAAAAGGCACTGTCGATAGCTTTGCCAGCCCCCTGTGGTTTTTTCATTGGCAGAGTTAGCAAATGGCCTAGCATGACCAAACCATGAGCACTGAGACATGCTGAGCACATACTAGACATTCTGGAATTAAAATTATATAATAATAATAAAAAACCACACCTAACATTGTGAAAATTTTATACAAAGGAAGATTTGGAAAGAAAAAAAAATATTTTTAGCAAGGAAGGGAGGACCTCACAAACAACTCACCATTTATTCAGTCAATTCAACTTCAGCATAATGCAACTTCACCAGGAAAAAAAACCCAGTTTTCCTAACCTATTACACAGTATTTGTATGTTTTATTTTAAAACTCTTCAAAATTAAGAAAGGTAGGCTAAAAATCACACTTAAAATCCAATCCGGTTTCCTAAGAAGGCCTAATTTGCAGAGCCATTGTAAACAAAGTCATTGAATCTATGAAAGAAGAGGAATGGCTTTGAGTGTGTTTCAGTTGCACCTACTGAACTGTGTTTGAAATTGTTGACTACAAGATTCCTGGTTTGTGCTGCCCTCCTCCCAAGACAGCTAATCATGTCTCCTCTGACCTGTCCCCTTGCCCCATTACTTGGTGGTGTCTGTAGGAAACAACCTCCCATGCCCTGGCAATCATCTCCGAGTGTTTACAAGAGGACAAAACCCCTTCAATTCTCTTCCACAGGCCTTGAGGAGACATGGATAGGGAACAGTTTCTTAATGCATTTCATTACATTTGTCATTAGACAAGGAAGCAATTCCATAGTTTTAAAATCAAATAATGTATTTCTATATACCTTTCACTTCCTCTCCCACCATCTCCCATATAACCTCTCTCCTTAACAATCTGTCACTAAACAAAAAAACATAGTATGCTAAGGAGAGATTCCTGAACTCACCCCACACAATAAAGGTAAATATCTCAAGAGAAAAATAACAGAAGTTTACTTTTGTCAGGTTTAATGCAATATGGCAAGTAAAATTCTTTTATGCCAGCTACCAGCAAAGGTTGTGATTTTAGATTTTGGACACAGATAACAGCAGACTAAAGAAAGCAACAACAGCAAAATGAGGTATTCTTCAGGAGAATAACCTAGTGAATAACTTCAAGCATGAAACTCTCCCTTCAAGCCTAGATTTCTGAAAGCTTTTTTTAATACCACTTTAGATGTTAGGTCTTACCCAAGTTATTCCCGATGTAGTCTGATGAAAACAGGAAGAAAAACGGGCAATCAATTCTCTCCATATTCTGTTCTGTGAATTTTATACATGTCGCAGTTCCAAAGGATCTCAGGGGAAAAAACCAAACCAAACAAACACACACCAAAACACAAACCCAACTTCTGTTCCTACACGCACCAGAGTTTATGGAGTTGTGTACTCTGTACATATGAGCTGTGAATGCCATACAGCATCCACAGCAAGTTAGAGAAATCATTATTGCTGCGAGGAATTCAAGTCACAAAAATACTGGGGTTTGTGTTGATGTTTTTTTAAAGCAAAATAACTGCCATTTCACATTCAAAATTCTATTTCGTTAGTAAAAAAAACAACAAACAAGCAACAAATAAGGTTGATGAGTCTCTCTGAAGAAACAGAAACAGTATAAACACAATAAAGAATTGATTGTACCTTCTTTAGCAACATCTGCATTCAGGCTGACTTTCAAGACCCAGTCCAAGTTCTCAAAGTCTGACTTCTTTAAAATTTTTTTCAACATAAATTGGATTAGGCTCTCAACTGCTTTTATGATACTAGTATCACCAAAGTGGTTAGCTAGTATCTCAACCTCAAGTTTCACCTCTGTAGATTTGTACCAGGTTATACCAGTAGAGAGTTTCACTTCACTTCATTTTTTTCTTAAATGCCACTCAACAGCATTCAGATTCCAGACTGACCTTTATCTTTACACTAATAGCTTTTCTTATCAGCAGCAAAATCACTGCATCTTCCACACAGCTGATCTGTCATTGTGGTTGGAATAATCCTTTACCCTAACATTTGGTGATGACTATTAATAAATTAAGAACTAACAGTGAAATAATTACCCTTTCACCTACAAAAACACTGGTGACCACCACAGAATGCTCCCTCAGTGACACACTGTTTTGCCCTGTGTAATTGATGCCAATGGGTAAGAGGATATGGCTCTGTTCTCTGCACTAGCTGTCACTTTCACACATACTATTTGTCTCCATAGTAGGGCAGATACAATAGTCTGCTGCAAGGGAGCCTTGTTTATTTATTAGAAGCAACTCTCCTTTTAATGTTAAACTATTTCTTCATTGTGACAATAAAGAGAAAACATTTTTTTCCAAAAAGCTACAAATACTGGTGGTGTATAACATTATCTTACACTTCACTTCCAGATAAGTTTGAACCTTCCAACAAAAGCCAAAAAATATTTGTTTCCAGCTCCTATATATAATGTGTATGACTGAAAATTGGCAAATCTTTCTTATCTGTTAGCAGCAAATGCAGCATAAATTATGGTGCGTAGAAAAATCCAGTATTTCACCTTGCATAAGCATATAATTCATAGAATACTGCGGATGACAGAGCAGAGATCTCTTTTCTGCACTACCAATAAATTAACCTTCAACTTTGTTTTATACATCTGCCAGCACAGTGGTGAACTGAGGTGTTGCAGGCGCCATTGTGATGGACTAAGGAAATGCTAAGGTCTGTTGCTTTACCTCATCAATCTGGAACCCGAATGGAGCTTTCCCTGAAGGTTGCCTCCAAACGCATTCCTGAGGAGCACTGACTGGTGACCAGAGTGGCTGGCTGGAAAAAAACAAATTGTGCTGCATAGTAACAGTGTTAACAGCTCTTCACCAAGACATGCTACCGCTTTAAGGGAGTCTTTTCACCAGTACTGAATGAGGGGCTGACCTGTCCTTACAGCAGATAAAATACTCTGAAAACAAGGCTTGGGATTTTTATTTTTTTAATTAACAATGTAGTATCATCACATGGCAGGTTTTTTCCCCACATTGTTCATATACTAATCAAGAATCAGATCATATATAGGGCAATGCAACCACTGAAGCTGCTTGGTCACTTTCTTAACATAGACAGTAGGAAAGTGCCATGAAAGAATATTCCTTCCACAGTACCTGAGACACCATATAGACACACCATATAGAGCTAGCTAGCAGACATGGATTTTATTCTCAGCCTGCTCAGTGACCCCAGGGAGTACCTTCCCATTGCACTTTTTTTTTCCCCATAGTCTAGAAATAGCAACACTTGCTTTTTGGTAAAACTGTAAGATTTCTAGTAAGAAAGGATGTTAGAAAGGGTACTACAAGGTATTTTTTTTACTGACAAAAAGATTTAGCTGAGTTCTATCTACAACAGAGGCTAATAACAACAAACATTATTTACAAAGGATAAATTAAACTATATAAACTGTCGGTGAATTATCTAATGGGCATTTTCTCTGTCCAAAATGCACTCCAGATTAAGTATGTTTTCACAATGGCTCTTAAGTCTTCAAACTATTTATAACTCTCCTAAACATCGAAATAATGTATTTACAACAGGATTAATCATCACTATAATTTAATTAGCATTTGACAGGAATTGATTTGGCAGAACTTTTTCCCTTAAAAATAGGAAATGGCCATAAACCAAGAGAATGGCCATAAACTAAATACACTGTTTTTTCTCTCCATCTGCTTCTGGTAAGATGCATTCTTCAGCTGCTAATTCAGTCAAGATCTCAGCTTCATTTATCCAGTTAATTAGAGTCAGATGCTGACAACATGAAGATTATAAATCAAATCTGGGTATGCAGGCAAAGAGAAAGCTGCTGCTAACACCAATGTACATGTTTTGATTTCTTACAGATCTAAGTATGAAAAGAGGATAAACTAGTAGGACACTGGAAGCACAAATACAACTAGATCCCATAAAAGATGTGCCTAAAAGTAAGGTACTAAAGCACTAACCTTGTAAATACTTGGACTCAAAAAACATGTCTCAAACCTCATACTACTGCCAAGCTGAAGCAGAAACTGAAGTTGGGGTTCATAGTTGTACAGCACTGGCTCCAGCTCGTAGGATTGATGTATGAAGTTCTTTTCCATCTCCTTCTATTATGTTTCAAAAGACAGTGGTATTGACCCCTGTGGAGAACCTGATCACCCAGCCACCAGCAGTTACCAGACCATACCTGTCAGATCCTCCACCTTGGTTACAGTCAACCCTAAATCCCCCAGACTAGTGAAGAGAGGGGCAGTTTGGGGTATGCAGAAATTTGTAATTCTAGTATCTGCAGAAATTCAAAAAGCCAGTAGAGTATGCAGTCTAAATAGAACTGGAATAAAGCACACATGCTGGGGTTTTCAAGATCACTGCTTCACTGTCAAGAACCCATGTATTTACTTACATGTTTCTGGGGGGCAACAAGGAGATGTACATGATCCCATCTAATCTCTTTTTTAGGCATTTTTTTTTTCCACTTTACTCTAAGGTATCACATCTGTGTCACCAACAGAGAAAGCCAGTCATAATTAATGCTGACTCAGAAGTTACAATAGGAGAATATTCTGCTTCCCTAGCTCCTTCTACTCACTACGTTTATGCTTTGTTGAACCAAGAACTAAGAACATATTGAGGATATGCCACAACGCAAGAAAGACTCAAAACTTAAAGGAAAAGTGTTGTATTATACCATTCTCTCCCTAAAAAACAAAAATCAAACAAACCAAGCCTTAATTATAAAGCACAAAACAATTTCTTTCAGAGCACAGAGATTAGAAGGACTCTTGGGGTTTCTGTTGAAACCATATAACAATGCTGAGTATCAGTTCTGAAGTTATCTATATGCACAAAGCATACAAATTGTTTAAGGACACATTGTATAGACTCCTGAACTAAGGTCACTTAGTCCAGGCTCAAACTACCAAAGTGTTTTCCTGTATCTGTGATAATATTTCATAAGACAGACTGTATTTCTTTTCTCTAAAATTTTAAGTCACTTATACTGAAATTAACTTACTACAATCCATAGGCAAAGTAATAAAAAAACCCCTACAAACTATATTTTCAGTTAGGAAAGGGGTCATTTCAATCCTTCCTAAGCTTGACATCAACCCCTCTTCCCATGAAAATCTACACTATACAATGGTATTCCTCAACTGCTTTTCTCAAAGTATCCACTCTCAAGGTCTTGCAGCTCTGCCAATTTTGAGTCACACAGCACGGCCTTGACAATATTAACTTACCAGAGTGTCAGTGATTTTCACTTTACAGAATAACAGCCCTTCACAGAAGTACAGGAGCTGAACACCAGTTCTGGGGCCCTGTATCAACATTTTTGTCTTTTTAGCACCAAGCCCAGAAGTTTTAGATATTCACCCAACTACAGAGCAATTCCAAATGCTAAAGTTTTACAGAATCAGGAAGATCACAGCAAAGGGGTATAAGACCATTTAACTACATGTAGGTAACTCCAAGAGATTATGTTGGATATCTGAAGAGAAATAATAAGCTTATCCAAAGCTAACATGCCTTGAAATAGTCAAAGGAGCAAAAAGCAGATTTATACAGGAAATTGCAGTTTCTTTTTAAATGCCCCAATTCCACACTGATAACTGTCAAGAACCCATGTATTTACTGATACCATGTGGAACTCCTATCCCACCTTTCTCTGGATTCCCGTTGACAGCAATTCACTGCCTTGACTTAAAGAAACTTTAACAATCTCAGGCATATTATTTGACAACTCACCAAGACGTCGAGACTTACCTGTTCTTTATATAACCTTCAGTTTTCACCAGAGTACCAACCTATGCTACAAAACAATAATTATTCCAAGCCAGCAAGTGGTCTCATTTCATACACACATACTCCATCTGGGTCCAGGTCTCTGCAAGGCAAGTATACAATGTGATTTCCTGAATAAACAAGCAGCAACAACAAAAAAACCACACACACAAGCAACTCTGAAATTAGTCAGTCTGACAAGAAACTCAGATTAGACTCAGCAAAAGGTTCACAAAGATTTAGCTTAATTGGCTCTTTCCGATTTCTAATGACACCTGAATTCATGTTTGAGCCACTCCAATTTTACAGACCATAATCCCAATGAAGCACACCCATCTCTGTTCCAGACTGATTCCCTCCAGCAGTACCACAAACCAGCAAAGCAACAATAAACAACCCCTTACTAAGGTGTTAGAAGTATTACACACAAAATAACACTGCAGTGTTGACATTCAGCAATGTTACGAAATCCACAAACACCCCTCCTGCTGTAATCATAATTCTCCCAAAAATCACAAGTGGAAAACTTCATGCTGACATAACATAACAATACAGTTTTGGAAATGATACTTCACCAAACCAAATAACATTCTTAGTGTGAAAGAAGAGGTCAAGCTAAGACATAACTCGCATATATTGTGGTTCTCTACAGGAAATAAACCTAAAAGCCATGGAAGAAGGTGCACAGTAGGCACATCATTAAAAAGTTAGTATTTAAAAATGCATGGGAAAAATCCATGTATAAGTATATTCCATTGCAACTGGGGATAAACTAAACTGGAATTGTGTCAGATGTGAAAAGAAACTAGTTACAGTTATATGGTTGTTGATTTTAGCCTAATGGAGACAAGTTACAAATACCTACAGCCCCACTGTTCAGCTTGAAAGCAAGCTGAACTCATGATTCACTACATTTTGGGTTTATACCCATATACATTTAGATATGTATTTCGGGTTTATATCCATGTTTAACTTACAATACAATAAGGATTTAATTAACAGCATGCTTTCCTATCATCAGATAATTTCACTGGCCAAAGCATGAAGCACATCAGATAATCTTCTAAGAGACTCACAGGACACAATTAGGAAAGTTTAGTTTGCAAAACTTCTATTGCAGCATGTTACTTTTTTGTGGTGGGAAACTGACCTTGTTATGAATTTGCAGATATTTACCTTTTTTACCTATTATTGCTCTCTATTCTTTTGTGCTCTTACACTTTGTCCTCCTTTCATTTAAAATGAAGTGAAAGGGATCCAACATGTACAGACCAGCATAAGGAAGAAGAGAAATCATTAAATTCTGCAATCTTTAAATGCAGTGTTTGCACAGTTGGAGGCTCATGTAGGGATCTGATACAGAGGACATGTGATATATCAACTCCTACCATGTTAATGGGCTTGCTTTATTTTCTTATGCTTTTGTTGATTTTCCAAGTGAACACAAGAGGGCACAGCTCTTGTGCAATCTCAGACTGTATTTGTATTCAGCATACGCCAAATTAAAAATCACTTCTTCCTACATGCAAAGCATCCCACCCTGGAAAGCCCCCATGCCAAAGTAAGGCAGAGCAGCAGACCAGAAAGGTTAAATACATTTCATTTCACTACTATATGAAGACTAGAATGCTGTAAGTGAAATAACAGAAAATAATCACGTGATAAAGGTAAATCAGAATGGACCTCAAAAAACCAATACGCAGCATGTTCAAATTAAAATACCCATTTCAGGAAATCTGACACTGATTCAGCTAACATCTGAAGATCCTGAATATAAAGCATCCTGGAAAAGGAAATAAAGAATGACTCAGGAAAAGTATCTGCCTGATAACAGGATGGAAACAAAATAAGAATATAAGATTCTTCCATCCAGCAATCCTTTGAGCAGAGGCTTATCTGTCTATTTTTAACACAATGTTTAAGAAAATAAATAAATAAAAAGGCTGAGTTTGGAAGACTTTCTAGATTCTATACATTAAGAAAACAGGTATTCCACTTAAATGTAGTATTTTGTTCTCCAAGATAATCCAAAGTAATTACAAAAAAAAAAGTTATAAAAAATAGCCAATCTACTGGGAGGTCTGGATGAGAAAGATGCAGCTCACAGCATGCAAATGAAACTAGGGGCTGACATCAACTTTACAGTGGAAATCTCATCTATAAAGGACTGTAACATACAGGAGTGATTAGAGCAAAGATTCAACTACATTCTGTAGTTTCAAGGATACCTCATAAATCTGAAAACAGTTTTGGCTATAAGATTTAAAACCTTTTTGTTGATCTTAGCACACTGTTTTTTCCTGAATAAATATTTTTCTTTGGCTAATAAAATTTAATCAAATTGGAACTTCTGTCCAGGAATTGAGCTGAAAAGAGACTCCTGTTATGAAATTACTGTTAAGACATCAGACAACAATAGTTCAGTTTATGATGGGATTTAAACATAGTAATGCTCAGCATCAAGACATTTGGCTGTAGGTGTTCAGACATATATCTGAGACTCCACCGTCCTCCTAGGTGACACTTTTCCTCACATCCTAAAAGCCCATCCTGCACTTCAAATGCCTATGTCATCTTGTTGGATATAGATGACCAGCTTGACTTTTCTTTGAAAGTAAGCTCAGTGAAAACAACACTGCATCTAAGAGTTACCAAGGTGTCCAAAAAACAAGAAATGTGGGAGGACAACCTCCTTGGTGAAAAAATGTTCAAAACACCTTCCATACAACTACCCTAACCAATAGGCAGGAGCAGAGCAAAGGCATCTACCACCCTTCCTACAATGGGACACCACTGGGTACTCGCAGGTTCTGATCTCCAGAAGCAAAAAATAACATTTTCTTCCTCCTTTCTTAGTATTTTCTTTTTACTAGCTGTGTCTGTTTGTCCTCAGTATAAAAACATAACTGAAAAATAAAATGGTTCTCCAGCTCAGGTAAAAATGACAAAAAGCAGTTCCAGCATGCCCAGAGTTGAGTGAAAAAAAAAAAAGAACAAATTCAGGAAAAGAGAGCAGAATATAGAGAGGAAGCAATAAGCACATCATGACAACAAAAGAATAAACTGCTTTGTCTGATTAAGTTGCCAGCCATAGTGTACAGTTTTAAGCAAAATTATCTTCAAGATGAAAGCAAATTTCCAAAAACTACAGCCCAAGAAAATATGAGTCACTTCTAACTATTTGCTCTTGCCTACTTCAGTAGTAGGATATAAGTTTGTCATAAAAGCAGAAGTAATTTTTAATTCTTTTCAAAAATAACCGTTTCAAAAGTAGTAACAAGCTTTAAAAGAAAGCAAAGATCACATCAGTCTATATTAGTTTCTGGCTCCACTCTCTGAAACACTATATGTTATTGTGCACATGTTTGTTTTTATCTGTCAGTGTGGTTTATTGTTAGGGAAGTGTAGTATCAGCTGTCTCTTCCCTGCCATCAAAGCTACTTCATTAAAGTTAATAGTGTTTAACTTCTAGAGGATCTTTTACCGAGGTAGCACAAAAAACTTCTGCTCAGTTTTTCAGCAAATGGATGCAGTATCCCCTTTACCTTTACATAAAGAAAATAAATAAATTTTTTTCAAACCATTTTCATTAATCCTTTGAAAACATTTAAGAATTCTATTTGTCATGTATTAAAATTACTTTAGCTGTGAGCAGCCAAAACGTTACCTGCACACCATGATATGGCAGATGACAGAGTGATGATTCAGAACGAATGCCTGCCTTGGTTTGCAGACAACTGCTGCATGTATTATCCTCTGCACCTGCGCTTCCTTCCCTCTGGCATTAGCCCCCACTGGCTGCAACTGCTTGCCTTAACCAAGGTGAAACATTTAGCAACACCCTGCCTCTGGCCCAGATGGCACATTACAACAGCCTTAACTAAAGAATATTTAAAGACTATACCACTGATATCATGAATAATTTCTGCTTGGTTTTAACTTCAGCAATTGAAATTTGAAAAGTGTTTTGGTAAGCTGTATAACTTTAAAAGCTTCTTCTATGCTTCCAAAAATATACTCCTTTTTATGACACTGTCACTTGACTTTAATCTCTGCATTTATATCCCTCTTCATCTCCTTTCTACAAGATACTGTAACTACATCTGATTTGAAGAATAAAGGTCTTCCCAAGTAACTGGTGTTATTGGGGTGGCGGGGGGAACTGCAATACATTTTATTACTTTTAATCAGAAATCACCAATTCTGGGCATATCTACTATATTAATAAAAATGTTACTTTTTAGAACTCTGGGATCATCATCAAACATCATCGAAATGTATGTTGAAAAAAATTTTAAAAAGCTGCTTGCATGAATAAAATACTGCTGCTTTAAGTAAAAAACTGATAATTTTCATTAAACCACTTAAGGACTAAATGTACAGCTTTTAGTATAATACACCCGTATCATATTAACAGTGAAAATGCAAAGACATGATAATCATCTGGAACTTGTTCTTGTATAACAAAAGTTATCTTAAAAATAACAAAACCCAGTAATCTGTAAAACAATCAACAGTTTCAGATCTGTCAGGCATATTCACACACTGGTTAATTATAACAAATATTTATCGGCTCAAATGCAAGAGGAACTAAGCTCAAACCTATTTTACCCCAAGTATGTGAAATATGCTATCATAATCGTGTGTACCTCAATTATCTGCAGTACAAGTGAAATAAAGAAGTATTTTATGCAGTTTGAGGAACATCCAATGTCCTGAAAGACATTACAAGAAAACAGTGTGAAAAGAGAGAGGATTCATCTAATGCTTGCAATAATAAAATTAGTGCTTTATAATATTTTTCCCATGATCACACCCCTTTAAATATGAGGAAGAATTTTTTGTCAACCATTTTTACCTGCATGATCTCAGTACCATCTTTTCAATGCGTACAAGTGCATCAAGCCTATTCGTGCTCTCTAGGAATACTAAGGCAGCCTAATCACAGCACTTCACTCTCTTTTTAAAAATAGTGTATTTTTCGATATGTTCATCTTCATATATATGTACATGTGTGCATATATAAAACTATTTTGCCTATCAGAAAATCATGGCAATTGAACTGTACAGAACCACAGTTCTGAAAACAATGTTTCATTACACAGAATCTGATGCGCATTTACTTAAGAATTCCCTCCGTATGAAATTACTGAATGCAAGAAAGTTGAAAATAAACTATAGATATTGCACGAATCAACTACTAAGAATTCCCAAAAGAAAGTACAAAAGAATATGTATCTAGACTGAACCTAGGAAGACGAAGGTGTGCGAGCAAAGCCCCTGGCAGCCAGCACAAGGGGGAGCAGTTGGGTAATCTTAACAAGGCTGGTGACCCTACTTGGAGAGGTTCAAGATGCAGGTTTACAGAACCTGCTTGCAGGCTGCCCCAGCCTATTGCAGAGACAGCCGCTTTTCAGAAATTCCCTGACATGCCCTCATACAAGCACCCACCAGAAAATGAAAGCTCGCTTCATCACAAGCGTACTCCAAAACACAGCTTTGGCACTTTCACCGTGCTGCCCGAGGCAATGTTTGCAGTTGTTTCCTCAAAACAAACCTAGTAATTACGGCTGCTGTCTGATTTCTCTTATCTCCCCTCAGTTGCACTACCCAAATGTCTGTAGGGAGGTGAGAACTTGTATACAATTACTTCGTTTTGGTAATACCGAAACACTGAGAATCAAGTGAATTACAAGACATCGGAGAGTATCACGTAAGTCTTTATGTGCTCCTGCGTTTCAATTAATTTCAAACGTTATGAGAAAAGACTAAGTGTCAGCTTTTCCTCTATCCCGAGGGAACTAGTAATTTACAGTGCATATTGAAAAACACTGACATGAATTTGTAAGTCATTGGCCCTGTGAACTCTGTTGGTTTACTGACAAAAGTGGTCCTTCTGCAGAAATCTGGAAGGAGATCCTCAGTCCAAGTTCATTGTCACAGTTTACTGTGATGTTCTTCCAGATTAATGCAGATGTACAACTTCCTGTGTTTGCTGTCTGGAAACCACCTTCTCCAATACTCAGGACTGTACACTCTCTTAAAGGATCCAGAACCCTTTTAGTTTCCTGTTTGCGAAACACAAAGTTAAACACAACCACAGCAACCTTAGCTGCTACAGCTAAACAGTATTTCAAACAAAAGCTTAAAGAATAATTATCATGCTAAAAGGGGGAACTTTTCACACCAAAGTGCCAAATGAAAACTGATTTAAAAAAGAAAAAGTCATCAAGCAAATAGATTAGAGGCAGTGAAGCATAAAACCAGAGTTCTCTTCTAATCCAGAACTTCAGTGTTTTTTACGTAACATATTTCATAAGTGAATTTATACTATTATGTCTAAGTCCTCATAACAGCTCTGAGAAAGAAAACTGTAAAATACCAGACAGAAAAATTCTCCATCCAGCAATCTTACTCGTACCTATTCCACTTTTCAGATAACTTTACATAACAAATTCATATGCTCGAAGCCCCACCCAAATTCCACAGAAGCCAGTGTGACTCCTTCCACAGAATCCAACAAGAGCTTCACTACTTCATACTGTTCATTACACCACAGAACACAAACCATCCCTTACTATTTTGAAAGCCACTAAAATACTGAATCTTCATGCTCAGGTAAAATACAATAAATAACTTTAAAAAATACAACACCTTTTTCATTTTTACAATTAGTTTTATGTAAGCTTTTTCATAAATTAAAAGGAACTTAACCCCAGTGAAGCTTTAAAACTATAACTTTGCAACACCTGCAAGCAACTTTTATCTCCACCCTTACTGTGCAACACCTGCAAGCAACTTTTATCTCCATAGAATTGCTGAAGTTAAATTTCACCAGCAGATAAGACCATGATCATCATTAAAAGAAACACAACAAAATCCCTTCAGTGCAGCAGAATCTGAACTGCAGGTCCAATAAATCATCCAGTTAGTTCAATTATGAAGAGCATATTTATAATGGAATCACTCCAAAAACCTTACAGATAGGCCAATTAGTTACAGTCTTCCCTCAGAATAAAGTGAATGTAAACTGTATTCTTACTTCTGTAGGTTACATGAAGATTTTCATCTGGAAGAAAAACTTCTCATGTAAAACCACATTGTCCTCTCGCCTTTTTTTTAAAGAAAAAAAAACAAAACACCACAAAAAACATCAACTTACTGCACACTGTTGTTAACTGAAGGAAAGATTTAAGGGGTTTTAACCAAAGTATCTGTTGGAAGTTCCAAGTAAGGCCTTGACAGGGCCCAGCTTGCCAAGAACTGCTCTTCCTACCAGTAAGCAAGGAAAGCTATCCAGCTTGCCCCTTTTTTTTTTTTCTTTCATTTTTTTTTTAAAGGAAAAAAAAGACTTTTCCTTTGGAATTTATTTTCTCTTCTAACGATTCTATGTGCTCACTGATAACACAAGCACCCACCTTTCTGCCAGGACAGGCAAATGTCCCAGCACCCTAATGGCGGGAAGCCCCCCTCAGGTGGGGGTCTGGGCAGCCATTTTCCGACTCTCGAGACACAGCCCCAGGCAAGGGGGCTCAGCCACCCTGCTGCTTCCCCCGTCACCCACAGGTTATTTCTCGACATTTTTGTGAGGAAGACCCAACACTTTCTTCAGAAATACCATCGTCTCCCATGGGTATGGACCTGGTGCCTGCAGCAGGAGGGGGAGGGAAGGCATTGCTGCCAGAGAGGGCTGAGAAATGGTTGGGGGTAGAGAAAAGGTCTTAACCTTTGGGTGTGTGTTTTCAGGAGAGAGGCAGTCTTTTTAGGCCTTGCATTTGACCTCTTTAGCTCAGGAAAATGCTGTAATATGAAGGACTGCCCATTATTTTAAAGGATAACTTGTTCTAAATAGATGCATCTCACTAGGATAGACTCACAGATAAATAAAATGAACATTTTCTAAAATGTTCATGATGCACTTTTATTACACAGTACTCCCTACATTGTACTGCAACACTGGCCACTTGAGGAATCCAAACAACAGTGCTGACATCCCTTATGTGCTTATGAAGGAAAAAGACATTTGTTTTACTTCGTCTAGATGGTAAGAAGGTAGAAAACCTCCATGCTGTCAACTGATTCAAGACTAGTTTAGCCAACAACATGAAGCAGATCTGTAGTACATGGTTATCTGGGCTTTTCTTCTCTATAAACTCTGATGTATCACAGTGAAGGATTTGTACAATCTAATGAGAAAGCAGTGAATGCATCGGAACAAGCTCGGTTTTCATGGAAGTGTTAGCCCTGGGCAGGCTATTAAAGGGCCTCTGGAGTGTAGTCATAAAAAGAGGGATGAATTTCAAAGGTAACTCAGCAAAACAAATAGCTGACCAGGAACAACTTCATGTAACTGCCAAGCAGAATATGGCTGATGCTCAAAAATTTAAAAAAAAAAAAGGCAGAAACATGATAAGAATAGAAAGGATGTTCATTTTCAAGCTGAAGATAGGATATGGATTAAAGTTCATTCTCAGAATAGTGCAGAGAAAGATCTTATGGCTACACTAGCCCCAAACCAAAAGATTATATACCATAAACAGAACCACAGTGCTTACTATACACAATGTGTGCTGCTGTGTGCTGTAAATCCTGGCACACTGACACTACTGGGGATTCTGGCAGCCTGTATTCTGGAACTGTGGTAGAATTCAAGTTTTATATTCTTTCCATGTCCATCTCTGGATTTATCTACATAGATTTATTAATTCCTTTATGTTCTTTACCTCAGTCATTCAGTTTTCAGCTCTCCCTCAAGAAAATGGAATAACCACAAAAACTGTGTAACCTCTTACAATTAATGTTAAGTTTCTTTCCTTTTCTCATTATATACATATATTTTCTACCCATTTTCATCCTGATCTAATGAAGAGTATTAGTTAATATGTTGGAGAAGGAGGGGAGAGGTGCTGGACAAAAACGGTCAGCTCAAGGAAAGAGTTCCTCAATTTCTGATCAGCACAGCACACCCTGAAAAATTAACTAGAGAAGCAGCAAACAAATGGATTGACAAGGCTTGTATCATGAGCAAAAAAAAACAGGGACAGGGGAAAATATTAGGAAGGAAGAGGCAAAACTGTACATGGTTTTTAAGCTAAGGAAATAAAGTTGAATAAAAATCTACTAGAGAAATTTGTGACACTATACTTGCTTACAGAGCAATGGAGTAGCCTGCAAGTATCCATTTGGCCTTCAAAAGTATTCTAGGACACTGTAAGTATATGTGTGTATAATGTGAGGATATTGAGTCCATTATCCAAACCAGGAATGAATATGAATGATCCTTAGCTGTTAGGAAGCTGGTGCTGCAATTATACCTTGACAGCAACATTGCAGGTTCAGAGTCTCAGTTTCACCATCATTTTAGCTTCCTTCACGTCCTTGGGAAAATCACTTGATCCTGGTAGGTCTCTTTCTTCTCCTTCAGCAGATACAGATCTGTTGCTGATATTTCACTTTGCCCATTCTTTGTCCAAACAGACAAACTCTCTGAATAAGGATAGCCTCTTGAATAAAAATACTGCAGTAATAATGTTTTCTGAGTTTTTTCAGACTGCAAATTCTTGGTTTACCAAGGAGAAATACCCAGGTTTGAAAGCCTTGATAACATTTCTGAAATGTTATTATCTATGGGGATATACCAGAATTCACCAGAAGTTTATTAGTCACCTTGTCAGGCTGTGAGGATGTAGTTAACTAGTTATATATGGAAAGGAACAGACATTTCCAGTGCCCTTCTTTTCCTACTGTTCCTTTAACATTTTTTCTCCCACTCTCAGCTTCACTTCTTTTTCCATGTTGCCTCTTACAGTTTGAATAACTTCCAATCTCCCACATGCCAAATCTCCTTTAGATCCTTCCTTAAAACCTTCACATAGCCTTCCTTCCTTCACATAGCCTACTTATGCTGATATTTTCACCAAGACATCTCCATTCATTCCCCATCTGAACTATTGTCTCATAAATCATATTTGTCTTGCTTAGATTGTCAGCACTAAACATAAAGCATGTCCCGGACATTCTAGCAGTCGTTCCTAGTCTGCTGCCACATGAATGATAGCAGGGTCTTGTATCAATTTCTGCACATTTCCCAGCAGGACAGAGGAGAAAAAATAATTCAAAGAACTTCACAACAGCCCTCAAGGCTTGTCTGTATTACACAGCTGGGAACAAACATTTCTGCCTCCTGTGAACTACAACTCACAACATTATTAGTTAACCAAAGGTTAAATGTAAGTAACAAATGTTTGTTCCTATCACACTCGACAGTTCCTTACACACATACAGATATCTCAGTAGACAGTAAACATGCCTTTCCTCTTGGTTCTGGCACTGAATGTTTCAAATGACACAGTAACTGAACCTGAATACAAAGAATAATTATTAGTCCTTAACAGTCAATAAGAATTGCTTAAAATTTGATGAGAAATATCTGTGAACAGTTTTGAAAATGAATTTTGTCAGGCCATACTTAGTCAACAGTTCTCTATTTCAATTGTGAAGATTAATGTTTTTTTCCATGAAACTAATGCCAAAACTTTGACTCACTGGAAATAAAACATTAGTTTAAAGAGCTACCCATTATCATTTGTTTTACAGTAAAAAATAAATTTCATGAATTAAGATATAAAACATTTTGTCACATAACAGTATGTTGGAGAAGACATGGAAGGTGACCTGTGTGCAAATAGTTCATCCATCGTTGCCAAGTTCCCAACTACTGTAACACTTGCACAGTTTACATGGAAAGAGAGAAGTTTTGCTTGCTCAGACTGTTGACTTAAGTTAGCTTTCCTCTGTAAAGCAGAAAGTATAGCACCTACCTTACAGGAGTATGGTGACGACTGTCATTTTCATTGTCCACAGTGTGCAGAACCTCTCCTGAATGTTAACATCTGCTGGCTTAATAGCAGCACTGGCCTGGATGCACACTCCGTGAGATCTTCTGGCACATGACACCTTTATACTTGTGAGTAGAGATTTCTCATATGCATAAAAGTTTTCAGCAAAACAACCTAGCATGGAGCAAAGAGGTTGTACAGGTTGTAACTACAAAGTAATGAACGTTACTTGGAAGTCACCTCTACACCTTCAGCATGTACTGCTGCTTATGTGAAAGACACTAACAATGTTTCGTTGAAATCACAATAAAAATCTTTAACATTGAAAATCTGTATTAGATATGAAGAAATAAAGACAGGTGTGATTTTAATTTAGAATGATATAATATCATGATATGATGAATGATATGATATCCAGCAACTGTCATTGCTGGAGCATCAAAAAAATCATACCAGGAATTCTTGCAAATTTGCAAATCTGTATTTCTCAGAAAATGCTGGGGACAACAGCAGTTGTTCTTCTGTCATACCTGCAGTAGGATACATCTCATTTTATATTGTATGTAAGGTTTTATTCTCTCTTCTTTTTTTTTTCCGTGTGACATTATATTTTGCCAATTATTTTGCCAGATTTTTTTCCTCTACAAAATATACTCATTCTTAACCTATGGAGCTCTGGAACTGGTATTCTTGGCTTTAGGGATGCTCTAAAATGACAAAACTGGGAAAGCCCTGGCAGATAGTGCCTTTGCAAGGGGGAAGAGATGTTTTGCAAAGACTGAGAAGCTAAGGAATCTGCAGAATTCCTAAACTCCAGGGGATTTAATGCTTCTTGCTGTCTCCAAAATACCAATGCTTTGATGTGTGTCCCATTTCCTGGATTCACTATCACAGTGAATTTTGGGATCTGTGCAGACTGTTTAACAACATTTTCACTGGCAGTTTCTTCAGAAAATTCAGTATTTTGGAATATTTAGGATGTATATTCAGGAGTGGAAACTTAAAGTTATTCAGAGCACATGTAAATAATTCAGATTATTTATATATATTTCAGAATATATTTCCTCTGTAAGAATTGTTTTCTTCAAAGTTCCTAATGGTGGCCATGACTTTGGTGCTACAATATGAAATACTTGGCAAAGGCTGTGATTTTTCAGAGGATGGATGAGTAGTTTCAGAAAACAATACATAAACAAGACATCTTCAGTGTGCCCTCACATGGCTATTTAAAAATGAAAGCACTCCAAGTTTCTAGTTACCATGGATAAATGGGGCATATGTAAACCTACTGTGGATTCTTACACTGACGGCTTTGTGTTCCACGTCCAGAAGTGCTCAGTTTGCAAATAGGAACCTCATCTTTCTCTACTGCCAGCTTTCAATGTTCATTCATATTTACAAGAGGGACATTTCATGCTTTTCACATTATTGCAGACAATAATTGTTCAGGTATATCCGAGAGCTCACCACCTTCATGTCAACCTCTCTGGTTCTAATTCAGGAACGCACCACAAACCCATCTTTTCTAGGCACTGTGTAGACGAAGACCTATTCAACAGGTTTCTGAATGGGAATGTTTTCTTATAGATAATACAGCTGAAACCTGCTAAATACTTACTGTCATGGAGCACAAGGATTATATCAGAGATTTCCAGGGTTATCTGTTTTAGGAATAAAATAAACCCCAACAAAATCAAAAGAAATACGTTGTATAAAGTTGCTCAATACAACTGAAGGTTCCTTGAACAGGTAATTTTTACACTGCCACTTTTGAACTGGACTTGAACCAACAAGGAAAAAGCAATCGTTACCTGAATGCAGACAATACAAAACTGAGAGTTAAGTATTAGTTTTAAAGAGACTGCCTCAAGGAGACAGTAAAAATTTTGTTAAATTACATTTGATGTTCTAATAGCCTGAGCAGTAGTGAGCGATACTGTTAGGAACCTGGCACTGCTGCACACAGTTAAATCCCATCTGTGCTGCATGTGAGGGGGAGATCTAGGGCCTGCCCTGTGAAGAGGACAGTTGCAATCAAAGAAGATACTGTTTACATTTCAGAAGCCTGCATATTTTTTAAAAAAATAACTATCATCATCATCTGCTGCCAGCTCCACAGCATGTGCAGTGATTCATCTCCTGAATACAGCGAATTGTTTTAGTATCCATACTTCCATCTGTTTATAAAGAGGGCTCAGACTTCAGGAAAGTCAAAGTATTATGTGTCCAAGGGATGCTGTACCAAGCACATTATTCATTTCTTGATTCAGTAAAATCTCCTTTGTTGAAGCTACTCAGCATTGTCACAGGATTTCCAGTCTGCTAGTAAAGTTCAGAGCTGTTACCCCAGCAGTCTGTCCTGGCTTGTTATGTGACATAGAAAATATTTCTTGTAACTGATTAGCAATAGATTGTTTTTATAACAGTAGGTTTCTGTACACATGCCCTCCTCCAATATCCCTTCCCTATTCCCAGGACAGAGACACCAACTCAGTAGTCACAGACTACTATATTACATCAGAGAGCCTCATTAAATCACCATAGACACACTTATCTTTTGTATCCATCAAACCATGAAAGGTTACCTGAGTTACTAAAAAATTCCAGGCGTGTCTTCCTAATAAACAACAGTATAGTGATTAATTGCTAAAAGAATCTGGTGCCTTAGGAGGAGATTTTATTTGCAGAGTTTAACATACTCATTCACCAGACAACTGAACTCTCCACTTCTCACTTTCTCAGGTCACCTGCAAGTACTAAAGATTTATGTGAGCAAGAAATATTGTTACTTTTTAACATGGTGATGTTTTTTTAAGCAACATATTTCAGATAGAGATTTAGCCCCATGATGCATAAAAAGAAAGAGACTTTGCCTTGAGAGGATTTGGTATGAACTGGGTCACAAAGGCAATTAAAAGTCGTAAACCAGATGTATTATGTCTGTTCTATCCTTTTCGTTTGTGTCAACGGGTGAAAGCGTAGCATGGTACGCCCTGGTTCGTTTTGTCATTCTAAAGCTGAAATTATGTAAATTTAAAAAAAGCACTTCTGATTTTTTTAGTACTGTAAAAGACAGACATTTTATTCTACTTAAATCAAGAATATTCAAATCTGAAAATGCATGAGTATTTTTAAATATGCTGATTCCATAGAGTGCATTCCATAGTCTGGATTCACTTTAATTGTGATTAATTTTTCTTCTATAATCCCATAGTATCTATATATAGGATGACACATAGGTAAATAAATCACATCATTAACACCATGCTTTCATTCACCTGTGGAATGATTCATAACAATTACTTGTTCAGCTAAAGCACACACTTTAGCTTTCACACAACTGAGCTGGGCTTCTAATGTGCTTTCTGCTTGCATGGAAGATCAGTTTAAACACAGTGAAATAAATAAATCATGTATGGGGCTGTTTGGTCCAGAGTTACTCAAGTTAATTATATGTCTGTTGGTTTTGGCTAATAACTAATGCTACAATATTTACTTTAATAAGCTAAAGTAAGCTCTGAGCCTCTTTAAAAACACACTGTAGAATGCAAAAACTATAAACACCACAGAACGAGGAGTCCACCTGAAAATAGATTCATCGCTTATTTGCCAGACTTCCTGCAGGTGGGGGAGGATTTGCTATTCTCAGTAAGGTAACTGCTGGGAAAACCATTGCAATAACTTGGTGGCACTGAGCAGCCAGTGCAGTGGCATCATTCCTAAGTAAATGCCATCTTTGAGAGCCCACCCACTGCAGGACAGCAGAAGTCTTTGACTTCATTGCTACCTAATAGAGTTGAGATCAGTACCTAGTAAGTTAATGGAACTAATTAGCTTACATTCAGCTTTCTCTGGTCTAGTACCAAAGAGCCACTGTGTCTGGCTGCCCAGGAGATCTCCAGAAACACAGGATGCTATGGCACAGAGGTGTTACCCTCATTGCTTGAGGTTTCCTTTATTCCCTGTGACACCACTCCCTGAGGCAGAACTAATCAAAATGGATAGAGACTTCCAGGAGTCCACCTCAGAAAGCTCACCTTCATTAACCATCTGGTTCTTTCTTCAGCTTGCACTGTTTGGGTCATATTTGTTCTCTCATCAGTACCTGTGGGACATTCAGACTCATACCTGATACAGTTATCTGCATTTTGTGGGGGAAAAATGCCATATGTCATGTCTAAATAGTTCACTTTCCATAGCTAGACAGGAATGGGCCTGTAATATGCTTTATACTGCCAATACTTTTTGTGAGGAGGAAATTGTTGGGGCACTGGAAGTTATTTATTTTCCACTATATTTTATTAGGTTATTTCCTGTTTTCCTTCCTGTTCCTTTGCTCTGTCTAATTTGGCAGATTGATTTTCTCCTTGCACTTTCCTTCCTTTTGGATTATTCTCCCAGTCAAACTCACCATCTACTTGTCCAAACTTCTGGACATAGCTGGATCTTAGAAAGTAGAGCTGGCCAAGGATTTCAACATTTAAAATGTGGATAAAGCTTTTCAGCTAATTTGAACCTTCAGGCTTGCCATTAAAGTTATGTCCAAATCTAGAAAACAGTATTTTCCTCTGTGATTTTTTTTTCCTGCATATTTATTTTTCCTTTTACTTTATTTCCCCCACACTTATTCTAGCCCCTGTTTTACCTTGTTCCTGTTCCCACTAAAGTCAGAGTGAAAATGTAGTAGGGTATGCTTGTCAGAGTACTATAAACATCACAGTTAAACTGGCCCAATTTCTCTACTTCCTATTTTAGGTATTAGTATGTTCCTAGACACCTCTGCACCTCACTGTTTTTTCAACATTTAGATTGAGACTGGTAGAAGGCAGCAGGGAAATAACACAACATTCCTGCTACCACCTGATGAGCACTGGGCAAAACAGAGCATTTGTATGGGGTTAGGTAAACTTACCTGGGCTAAGATCTTTATTCACCTTCCTTCTCTGTTAAATCTTAGTGAAGTATAATCATCTTAAAAACAGTTATTTACCAGTGAATACAATGTTCAGCTTTGGCCTCCAGCTCCATCTCTCTTCTGTACTGAATATTTTATTGTATTAGGAAGTGAAAATTGCTCATTGCATGAAAAAAATTAACCATATTTCTCCAAAGGTGAATTTTCCAATCTACCAGCTCACAAATTTCTAGTGAAATCCACTATGCTTCAGTAAACTAGTCCCTCTAAAGTTATGTGCCCCTCTAGGCTGAGATAAATTGAACCACATTAGATACATCTATACCTTGGGAAAAGGGATCATTAAGTTCAACTCACAGAGAAATAGCCCCAGGGGATCTTGGGCTTATTCAGGCTAGCCAAAGGCCATAGCCAGCACAGCAGAAATTCCAAAATTTGATGTATTTAAGCTATTAATTTGAATTGCCAAACAGTCTTTAGACATATTGTTACAGAGCCCTGAAGTGGAATTACTCAGTGGTTAATTTTACTCATCAGCTGCATCAACACATGTTCAAGAAAGGCAGGAATGTTGTGTTATTCTTGCAGCATTCTATGACTTCTCCCTTCAGAAAAAAAAAAAAACAAAAACACACCAATAAACAATTGGATGGGTATTTTTTAACAGACATTATTTTTGTCATAACTCTTCAAAATAAACAAAACTGTTACAGCACACTGCTGGTTCACTTCAATAGCACATAAAATAACTGGAAAAAATAAAAAGAAACTTACCAAATGTTAGCATTACAATACCCAAATGAGGAAAACTCATTTATTTTAATTACAAGTTTAGTGGTAACTGTGCAGAAGCCATCAAAACTGGAGGGGGAAACTCCTGACATTGCTTTCCTAATCAGTTTCTGAAACATTATCTAAGTTTCAGCATTTGTTAACTAAGCACAAATTTGATAGCATTGAGGGGAAGCAATACACTCGAATGAGATTACAGAGACAAGAATATGCTGATACTAAAAGCAGTGAAAAAAATATTTTTTTATGCCAAGAAAGAAAAAACCTTGGGGTATGACCTGGAAATTTGAACACTTGAAGAACAAGGGTAGAGCATATTTTAATTTTCATTTTTTGGCACACTCCATTCACTCCAATTTACTGCTCATGCATTTGGACACAGATTCAACTGTCTCCTGTATCCAAGGATAATGACCTACCAGTCCAGTGATTTAGTAAACCTCAACTCTGTGCAGCCACTCAGTCAGTGATGGGCTAATCCCTTAATGGCCATTTGTGTCTTTCCAATGCATCCTAAAGAGTTCTGCAACACTCCAATTCTGCTGCACAGAATTATGTGCACTTCTTCCACCCTTGCTATCTTATCAGGTAGCTAATTCCCACAAATGATCATGCAGTTTCAAGTTTAAGATGAAATTGCAATTGAATCATAAATTTGTCACTCTCCAGACAGCTGCTAAGTCAGTAAAATCTTGAACAAGTGGGGATTAGTCACTGGATTGAACAATTAAGACCTGTGAGTGCATCTGGCCCTCTGTCAGAGACATGTTTATTGATAAAAAAATAGTTTATGTAGAGGTTTAAAATGTTATTAATTCTTAAGTGGGGCCTAATCCTTTATCTAGTATATTGTGACACAGCTAACTATCCCACTAACGTCTTGTTCTGCTCAATTGACTATTTAAACAGAATTAATCTTTTGAAATAACGATGACTGTGAGCCGTTATAAATTACCAGAGCAGAGTGCAGTGAGAGATGTAATTTACAAAAATTGTTTGCTTCTGTGAGTTTGGGGTTTTTTTTAATCTGTAAAAGGAAACAGCCTTCCAGCTCATCACCTAGTTATGTGTTTATTAAAACATTCATATACATTAAGCAATATATTTCTGACACAAGAAAAATACGTTCCCTGCAGAGAACTGACATATGCACACTTCTGAGCCCTATTTTTTTTAAAATGAGGGCACAATGGGATACTGGAATGATATTTTGCACTGCTAGTTACATAATGGAAACAAAGGAGATAAGCACTTCCCCAGAGTTAGTGACCCCTATTCAAAGTTTTCTTTAGTAGCGATTTTCCCCATTGTATCACATTGCCATGTTTTACCATGATCTATTTTTGTTAGTTTATTGTAGGCAACAGTAGGTCACCAAAATGTGAACTGCTTGCTGTTCCATGCCTGTAAATTTTATTCCTTTCATATTAAAACATTGAGATAGTTTCTTAACTACAGGTATAGATGGATTGAGATTCTGGCTACTTCTGTAGTTCTTTAGTTACGCGGTATTTGTTGTGCTGACAAACAGCTGTGAAGAACTCAGCCTAGACTGAAAGCCTCACTTCAAGAGTACTACTAACAGCAGCATTTTTTGTTCATCTTTGTTCTGACTGAGACTTCAGCTAGTAATTTAAAACTAAGTGATTTAAGGTATAATTTACTAATGATAGCATGGGTGTGTGTAGTCTTGTTACCTGACAGATTCAATGCCCAACAGCTCTATAGTAAGTGAACATTGATGAAGCTCTTCAATGTCACCAGTATCAGTTTTTCTGATTTATCTGAACTAATAAAAAAAAACAACCCACAAACACACAAAAACACAACCACCCTGGCATTCCCATATCTGTAGATAAAAATGTGACACACTTGCCTGATAGGAATTTCTATGTTGTACTTGCTTGCTATAGAAATGATTCACTGGAGCTACACCAGACAAAGGAGAAAATTGAATTTCCATTTTATGCAGCCCAAACACTTGCATTCCATAGTGCTGAGGACAAGACTTAGTTTTAAAGAAGATTTGTACCCTTCTGTCCCTTATCTTTTATCAGAAGATACTGAAACTAAATGAGGTTTTCTAGAAACATTTTTTTCAACTTTACGTAACAGTTTCCAGCATTTTATTTCAATGAAAAAAAGATTAACTGTAAATTTGGCCCAATGAAATTGAGATTTGGGACAGATACCCAAGCTTGGCTGCCCATCTGAAAATTCAATTCATATCATTAATTAACTTAGCAATGTGCTTTATACTACAGTGTTGCAGAGTTCAAAGCCACATCAACATACCAACAATGCATTAGCTCCACTCAAGAAGCTAAGATGAGTTAATGTTACGGAGAAAGTTGGCATCTCCTTATAGTCACATAGCAGTGATACTGTTCCTCTTACTCTGAGCAGCACCAAATGTAGTATTATATGCAATAAACAATCATCACAATATAAAGTTCACAGAATTCAGCTGGAAATAAAGTTATATGTATAATTTTGGCAGTGCATAATTTCATTCTGTATCTGCAAAACAGTCTTTATCCACCACTTGTTACTGAGTCTGTGACTGCTGCAGACCAAATAAAGTGCAGAAATTAAAGTATGGTTGAAAAAGTCCTCAAGGCACAGTTCAGTCAGAAAAGTACTTTTACCTGCAGTGTAAATTTTGGATGGGATTAGTACTGGGTATGGTGGAAAGATTCAAGTCTAAATTTATCATTGCCTGTTTTGTGAGCAGAAAATCTCAAGAGTCCCAGCTGTTTCACAGACATGGCTTTTCTGCAGCCCATCTTGCCTCAAACTCAGATTTCAATGTCTCGCTCATGCAAGCCAAAATTATGCCCTCAAAGATACCTTCTGCAGAATCCCTGAACTGCTTATTTCACACTCAACTACAGTCTACAGCAAAGAGGAGGGGAAGTCTTGGTCCCTGCTCAGACAAAGGTAACAACTGTCATGGGCAACATTGCACGGCAGTGGCCAAGTCCCTCTGGACTGCTCCTCATTTATGCTGCGATCACTGCAGCAGTAGCACCAACAGTCAGGTGGGAGTCTGGGGCTAGGCCACATACACCTGTTGAAGTGGGAAAGTTTAAACTGGCATTCATTATGGCAAATTCTCCCTCAGTATCACACCCTATGTTCTTTGTCAAATCACAGCTGAAGGGCCTCTTGCTTAAAGAACTCAGCCCAAATTCTTCTGACAACCAGGCTGGATTAGGGTGATTCACTTCATGAATCAGACAGAACATGCCCTGCTCTAGCCATTGCTTTTCCGTGCTGCTCAAAAGCATATTTTTGTAAATACTCTGAAATCCTGCTTGCATGGGTCACAGTCATTTCATTTTGCCTATGGCTGATCAATGCAAATTAAATTTCATGCCAGTCAGCCTGAGCAATTTGCACAGTGCACAGAAATCCAGAGTTTCCACTAGAAGGCAAAAGTGTTTTCACCAGTTACTAATGTTTTCAGTGAAGGTCAGAATTCTAAATGCACTGATGAAAATAATAATAAAGAGAAAATAATAATAAATAATAATTTAAAAATTCAATCTCAATAATCTTTGTTTTAAAAATACAATTAGGTTACTTAAGACCTCTTTTTTTTTCTGAGCTTAACATATGTCTGAATAAAAACATTTAAAATGTGAAACAACAACCCTGCCTTTAAAGATGGATCTCTGCAAAAAGAGCCAGGAATGTACTAAGCTATTTCCCAAAAATGGCCAAGTTAAACAACACACAGTGACAAAATTCCCCTGACTAAAAACAATGTTATGCATTTCATGACTATTCACTACAATGCTCCTAAAGTGCATTTGTGTTTTGAGCCAGTACTTCAGCTGGACCCCAAGAGTAGTTTATCCCTATCTTCTAACATTAAATACTCATTCCAAACTGAGAAAGGTAGTTAAAACAAACACAAACAAAACCACAAACCAAACAAATCAACAAAAAAATCCTGCCCTAGTTTTTAATGTCACTTGAAATTTTGTTCTACTTAAATAATATATAAATCTTATCATGTTAAATGCTGAATCATATATCAGAGGTACTGGAATCCAGCAGAGCTACATGATATACAGAATATAATCCCAAAACATAGACCTTTCTGTGGTCTTATCAATGTGACAGAACATTCTCTAATTGCATACCCGTGTAGAATAACCAGGATAATAAATTCAGAATAACCAGTGGGTTTTTGAAACTAATCCAGTAATTTTTATTCAGGTAGAAGTCTTACTCAGCATCAGGAACATGGAGGGTTTTTTAAGTAAGACTCTAAGACTGCAGATTCAGCAGAGGCTCATACTATTTGAAAAGCATTACATTATATTACACTCATTAACCAGGGATATTAATATTTTTTTCTGCCTGGTCTCAAAATTCAGTTAATTGTGAAATTCAGAGTCTTTAATATTTTTTTGGTTCCCTGTGGTACCCAGTTCCAATGTATACTCTGGCACCGTTAGAAATTACATTGCATAAGTGTCTACTAAACAAAATGTTTCAAGATGTAAACCCTTAAAAAGAACAGAGTACATTCTGCTGAGGCCATCCCCCCAAATTGGTTTGGGTCAATCCAATTTTTATATGATTTTTGATATCTAGCTGTCATGGCTTAACCTCTGCTGGCAACTAAACACCAAGCAATGAAACAATAGAGACAAAACAGTAACAAAAAGCTCTACCTGTGCCTGAGATATCAACTTCCCCTGCTCCAGCCACAATGAAGCATGTTGAAAAGAGGGGCCCAGGGCCCTGCCCCCTCTCCCTTTCTGTGGGGTATGACATCAGCAGGGTATCAAACATCCCCTTGGCTGGTTCAGTTGTTTATCCCTGATGTGGCCCCTCCCAGCTGCCTGGCCCAGCAGCTGCTTGTGATAATTATCCCAAAGCAAACCCAGGACACCTGCCCATTCAAAACTTTTTGTGATCTAATTACATGAAACAAAACAGCACATCAATAGAAAAACAGTAAACTCTAGAAGCTCTTCACTGAGAAAAAAAATCACTTTCTTTTTACATTTGACTGCCTTTAATGAAGAATTTTAGCACTTTCTGAAATGGTCAAGAAAATATTTGTTCTCTAGGCAAATATCACATATCTATCTAGGAGATTTTAAATGTGGCTCTAAAGCAAGTATTGATGAATAGCTAAATAACATTTACAAGGTACCAGCTGCTTCACATTTCTCATTGTGGATATGGAATATTCTCCTCTTAGCTGACTGTCTTTAACTTAGACTAAGTTTGTAATAAAATCTTTGGCTGGATGATTGACATGAAAGGAGCCTGGACACTTCAGTCCAGCTTCGAGTGGCTGCATTCTCCACATATGCAGCCAAGAAGTATGAAAGCCAAAGACTGGGAGGGCAGGGAGAGCAATTGGTTACCTTCCCCCAGGGTGCAAGTCTAGAACTCTCCAATTCAGATCTGAAGTACAGTGGTAAAGGCCTGCAGTGAAAAACACACAGCTACTGCCTGGTGTCTCTGTGCTGTGTAGCTAAAAGCAAGGCTCCATCACTTGGGGCAGGAATATTTCCCCATCAGTGCTTTCGTTCATTTTTTACCTTTAATAGTTAATGATTTGTTAAGGAGACAATGGAAATGTCTTCGGTGTTTGATTAACCTTTAGAAAAGAAGGGAGATTCTGAAAGGCTTAACTATTAGACCAGTGTGTGGTAGGTGGAGGACCAAAGGGTTAAAAAATCTAATCATGGCAGCCATCAAGCAGCAGAGAGTAGCAAACATACTGGACACAAACAGGTGATAAAAGGTGATAAGAGAGATGACAAAATTAAGAAAATAAAGAACACTGTTATAAAGATTTATAGATCAGCTAAAGCAGAGCAAAATAAATGATAACAAACACTGATAAAAATGAAATGGGGCATCAGCCATATAAACACGCAGGCAACTTCAATGCTTCTGTATAGTACTATGACACAGCTTTGTTTACACCAGCATTGACCTTTTGCTCCCAAAGAAGTTTATTAACCATCTTGGTCTTTCTTTGTGTTGCTTTACTCATCAAGAGAAAGTTGTACAGGCTTGATTCTGATGAATGGTTTTTTCAGAAAGTCAAGTTATCCTTGACTAGATGCAGATGGCCTAGTAAAAAATGAGTGCTGCCAGCAGACATTGTCTTTATCAGTAGTAAAAGTTCAGCAGGGACTAGACTTCCTCATCTCTGGCCAGAGAAACCCAGCCTTCTGTTTCAGCACCGTATCACATATTGTCCTAATGAATTCTTGTAACACACTGCAGTCCAGATAAATATGCTTATATTAATGTTTTTTGGCAGTCTGGGGCATGGTACAGAATTGACACAAGTGTTTGGATTCTGCCTGCAGCAGACACTAGGAATTTATACAGCTTAGAAATATTAGACTGTTGTTAGGTTGTTTGTCCTGTGTGATGACCTTCAGTATTGCAAACTGCATCTCATCCTCCACAGACTGGCTTCACAAAGGGGAAGCCTGTAGCAAGCCACGCCGAGGTCTGCAGATTGCAGCGGGGTGAGGAAGTGGCTCGGTCACTAGAGGGTTTCATTCATTCCACAACAGTACCAAAACTAATTTGAGAGTTATACTTCAGATGGCCCAGTGGACATTCACCAGGGCAATTCAAATCCTGCTGCCGTGGGACCTTTCCTTTCTTTGATTCTCTATTAATCCTTCTAATAGCAGAAACATGCATCTCCACACTTCTGAGGTAATGAGCAGCGATTGATTTACAGCACACCTCTCTTCAGAGCATGAAGCACCATCCTAGGCAGACTCAAGGACAGGAGGAGCTTGGCCTTTGGAGAATGCCCCCGGCAACTAGATTTTTAAACATCTGTAATTCTCAATAGCTACTGAGATCTACTTGGATAAATGCTGCCATTACAGTAATAACAGCACATACTCAGGCTACTGGACTACATTTTGAGTTTCATTATGTGCTAGTCTTCAGCTCTGGCTGCTGCTTTTTAAGTCCTGTAACTTTCTGTTGCAGGTTAGGAAATGCCCCCAGCTGCAGCAGGCGTCTGGGTTGCAGCCAGTGCCCAGCAACGCTGCTCTGCTAAGAGCAACACACCTCCCGGCTCAGCCGTCTAGTGGCTGAGAGCGCAATAGCTCCCCTGCTCTAAATACTGGTCTTTGTTGGGCTGCAGTCCTTGGCATACACAGGAGGTAAAAAACTTTGCCTTTACCATGTACCTTTACTGTGCAGCTAGACCAACAACTTAATCTAAACCCCTCATCTATACGGTTAAAAATGTCAGAGACCTTCCTGGGAGGAAACATTAAGCAGATGTGGTTATTGTACAAGTGAGAGCACGTGCACAAGGACACACCATTTCCCAAGAAACTCTGGGGTAGGATTTTTTTCCAGGCAGGGAGGTTGTTTTCTTTCTGTAGTTATGTTTTTCAACAATTCATTCAAATGAATGGGAGTTCTGGGGAATGACTCAGATGAGAATGAGCCATAAAAAGAAACAGCCTGAGAAAAAATATGGTTGTATTTCTCTCCTGCAACTCCACACTAAGGTGTCTCAGTGCTCTGTGGGTTTTTTTATAATCCCCTTGCACCAAAAGGGGTTTTGGATGATGGGGAAGGTCATCTAGTTTTATATGAGATTTATCTAGTCATTCATGCCAGGCAGATCAGCCAGGTCTTTCTGTTGCTGCTCAGCCTGTTTGCAGATTAAGACCTTGGTTCTACCAGACTTCATCAGAACATAACTAGCCTGCTTCACATGAAAAACAGTGATGCTATTGAGTTATATTTATACTTAGGGAATAGGCTTTTAGTCATCAGGAATAGAATAACCCTGCCTGGGACTATGCTTTTCTCATTCAATATTTTTAGTGCCTTTAAACACTTGTCTTTTAAAGCCTTATCTGTGGCTTGCAACCTCTTCAGGGCAGAGTATTCCTGCTACTTGGAGTTCCTACAGTATCTAGTACAAGATCTGTCTGTGTTCCATGTGTCTTCTAGGGCATTTTTCAGGCCATCCTCACTGCTCAGAGCCCTTCGAGATGTCAGAGCTAACTCTCTTAGCAGCAGAAGGTGGCATTTGCCTTTGCAATACACGATTGCAATACACGTAGAAAACTGCACTATATTTGCTTACTTCCAGCGGCCATGCTGGTCTTGATTCTCTCTCCACCATCATTTAACAACCTTACTGTGCTGGTGGAACCACACCTGTTTGTCAGCTCAGAGGTGGCAAAACCAAGCACTTAAAACTAGGTTTCATCATGCTGCTGTTTGAAGTCATGGAAGTTCTGCCAGCTTTTTCTATGGGAATTGACACAGGCTGTGCTGACAACATGAAAATATGCAAAGCTCCGTACAAGCAGAGAACAGAACAGAAGAAATATTTTGTCTTTGCCTCACTCAAGTCATATTCTAGCCAACTGTTCTTTCCTATATTACAAGTAGTCTTTCATGGAAAGTGAAGAAAAAAAAATGTGTTTTTTTTTTTCTTTTGGTGTCTCTTTCTGTGCTTTGCATCAGTAACTTGCAAGAAGACAAGCTGCTTGGATCAGCAGAAGTTCTTCAAATACCTGCTTTTTAGCAGTTCTGCCAGGGCATCTCACTAGTGAAACCAAGGGTAGCACTTAGGCCAGTGCACTGAGAGCACACTCGTTTCTGTCTGCCAGGCTCATCTCCCTTTCAAACTCTCTGGCAGATTCCCTCAGCCCTCACGGGAGGCTGCCAACAGCCCTGGTAAGTCTCCCCTGAATGCCAAGAGCCGCTCTGCTCCTCTGCTGAACAACTGGGGCTCAGAGCAGTCTCTGAGGCTATTGGCCCACCGTGCCTGTCCTCTGGGTTTATCTCAACTCTACCCCCGGTTTTGTCACTGTATCCTTCAATCCCCTCTCTCCCCATAAAAGTGTCTAGCTGTCTCTTAAACTCACTTTACCATTTGCTTCTTTGACCTCACTTGGCAACTTATCCTTGTGTTTATTATTTGAGGTGGAATAGTTCTGGCTACATTCCTGGGTTTACTCTTAATTGTCTAATTTTTAGAATGGTGTCAGTGGGGTTGGGATTTGGGTTTGGGCTGTTTTTTAATTCGTTGCTCCAGTGACCAGGTCTTCTGTTTCATTAGGCTCCTTCGTGCCATCAGGACTTCCAATAACTAAAAGAATCCTAATGAATCTTTTATTGGCTCTTCCCAAATATTGCAGCTGGGCTTTCTTGTCCATTAGTACCATTCTGAACTACATACACTGCCTTTAATTACTTTTTTGTTAATTGGAGGGGAGGGAGGGGGAAGGAGGATTTTCCCCAAGCAAGGAAGACTTCTCCAGCTAAAAAGCTAAGTGATTCTCTCTGCCTGTCCTTGCTCCAAGGGGAAGGTACAAACAGGGCTTAAGCAGGACTGTGCAGTAGAAGTTTTCCATGTTCTCTGGCAGCACACCTCTGTCTGCTGGTTGCCTTCATGTACCCACCTCATGCTAGGTCCAGGAAGCTCTGAGGTGTGGGGTTGCAGGCACCTTCTCAGAGCCCCTTGATCCACTCCAGACCCCTGCGAGGCTTTTGGACAAGGTGCTAGGAGCAGCCTGCTTACCATACTGGATTTGCTGTCAGGTCACACTGATGATGGGAAGAGACTGCATGTGATGGGGTTTTCTCAGTGCCTGTTTGGGGAAAGGGAAGGAGGAACAAACACTGGTTTAAGGCACCTACCTGCACCTTCAGGAACTGTTCCCAGTTGCTGTAAGGTTGTTTGGTGAAGCAGTGAAATGTATCCTACTGACATCCTGAAACAGATAGGTTTGGTTGGAGTGGCTTCCAAATGAATAACCTGCCTAACCCCCCACAGAAGGAGAAGGGAAGAGCTCCATCTTTGCAAGTCCTCCCCTTCCCTTCCAGGAACCAGAATGTGTCTGAAGGATGGACTGCATTCGGGTTGGTTGCCTAATTGCAGCAAGATAACACCTTTGTACCTCCTGTTTGGCCAGTACAGTCTGTATCCTAAAGAATATGACATGCACCAGTAGATCATGTGGCTACAAGTCAGGCATGTTAGCTTTTGGTTTTTCCTAAAGTAGAAGGGACAGTTTGCTGCATTCAGCTGTCTTGAAAACATTGGTGAAAGGGAACTTTTGAATCCCAGCTGACATCATCAGAGAGAGATCACGTTCCCTCTCCTACCCAACACATCCTGTGCATCATGCAGTGACAGGGAAAAAGTACAAATGTTATCTATATAAATAACATTCTCCTTCTGGGGAGCTGTGGAGGCTACAGGACAGGAACAGTGTGCCAACCACAGCAAGACATTAACCAGCAGCCAAAATAGCATTGGTCACTATTTTCACTTTAAGAACAGAGGGCAGAGGCATAAAAGATTTGCTCCATTAATTGTGGGATTGAAAATTTTCCAGAGAGCTGAGGATACTTGTACGATATGATCAGGTGCAGCCCCCTCATCTTTCATATGGAGGACAAGCTCACAGAAACTCGGCCTGCTGAGCAGTTTCTGCTTGCCTCAAAATAAGGAATTGCACGCTGGAAGAACCAGCATCTGGGGGCTGCTTATGAGAAATTCATGCAGCAAAGAACATCAGTAAAAGTGTCTTACCTGATAGAATCCTGAAAACAGGGAAGTGAAAGGCATAAAATGCCTCTCATTACAAAGACTGTAAAATAACTAGGAAAAGAATTTTTAAATTTTGTAAACTTTTACCATTGTCCTCACTGTACTCATCAGGTTGGGGGATGTAAAGATCCTCAAACAGCAGAGATAAGTGCTTTCATTGAAACAGAAGCAACAGCAAAACCAAAAGGACACGGTCTGTCACTCAGGAGCCCAAGCTTCATTTTTTGTAGCCATCTACCATTATTATGTGGCATGGGATTCACCAAGCAGTGAACCCATGGCTGTAGTTATCCGCAGGTCACTGGAAGTCTGGCCTGTGCTGCAGTGAAGTTTTGGTCATATTTCACAAAAGATACTTTTATTTATGTTTGACTAATGCAGGCACAACTGGAGGCTGACTTTCTCTTTTTCTGGCTTTCAGCATAAACAATTGTGGCAGGTCTCTAGTTCGGGTGCAGACTGAAAAACATTGTTTTGTAGCTGCAGAAGACTGCTGGGTAAATCAGAGGACACTGTTATTGAGACTGAACTTTTAAGAATGCAGGAGTTGCTTTATTTTTTAATTCTGTGCAGTTTATGTACACTATTCACTCCAAATATTTGATGTTTGCCACACTTGTTAAGAGTTTCTCCAGAGAGATGCTGTCTTTTGGCAGCAAAAGATAAAGTTGACTGATACAAATGAGTCACAGTACCCCAACAGTAATTAACAGTGATGCAATACCCATGCGAAAAAGAGGACTTGAAGAATTAACTGTTGAGTTTTCTTGACGATGCAGCTGCACTTTAAGAGAGAAAGCTCAACCCATCATAGAACTCCATTGTGTACATTAGAGAAAAAAGCTTGGCAAGATACATTAAAGATTTTTGCTAAAGAGATACAAATATTTTGCAAGGTCAAAGGGCGTTGAGGCAGGCTGTACTTACTTCCAAAGAAAAGTAGGCAGTATGACAAAGAAACAGTAATATTTTTTTATCTTCATTTTCACACTTCATCATCTAAGAAAGACTGTCTTTTTCAACCTGCTGAACTGATTTAAGCCACCCCAACTCTAAGTCAGCTTTTACTTAAAAGTCAGTCTATGACATCCTAATCTAAGAAGTTATCTGTGCTTATGGTTTCAGCGCAGTTCTGCAGGAGGCCAGTGCTGCTATTTATAAACTGGATTTTACTGTTCTGTAAAGTTCTTACGCAAACCTTACAAGTTGAAAGGAAAAGAATAATTTGGTAAGAACACGATTGAAGCAACTGCTTTATAGCACAATATGAAACTTGACACTGTTTTCTGCTGCCAGTATGATTCCCAAGTGAGATGGATAAATTGTGGTCAAGACCTGGACAGGTTAACTAGTGGTCATCAGCGCTGGTGGTACCTTTATATACAAAAAAAAATAATGGATACTATTGGACAGGGCATTTGAAATTTAATACCAGACATGAAACAAGACATCTGTTGGACTCTCATTTGTTTCTCTTTGAATGGGCTTTAATTGAAAGCTCAGTGAAAAATGCAGGTTACATTCTTAGTGTTATCAATAGTTTGTAACAGCAACAACATCAGAACAGTGATGCATCTAATATTTATACACTTTCTAATTTTAGATGATACATTATCAGATATATATACACACAATTTCAAGCAATTAAAAGTAAATAATAAACCCCTCCTCCCAAAACCCTGAAACAATATATTTCCTTACACTAATAATGTCTTTTTCACATATACTTGACAAAGAGTCTTTTTAAGTTACTTATCTTAAGAGTAATCTGTTAATGGAGATCCTGGACCAGCCCCATTAGAAGTTCAGTTTTAAGTTTATACAGCTTGCTAGCCACAGAACCAGTGTGGCTTTCCATTGTAAACAAATCCCAAATGTCTACAATGATTGGAATTAGTTTTGTGTAAAGGAGATTTATGCATCTCATGTTAGAATAAATTTAAACCAATACATTAAAGAGAGAGGGAGAAAGAAAGGGAGAGAGCTAATTGACAAGCAAAACAGTTTTGAGGGATCAATTATGTGATTATTTAAAAACAAGTTAACTTAATGGTAAGATTCTTATTTTCTGTACAGTGGCTCTGGTTCATCTAGCCTTAGCTGCTCTAGAAATAGGTTCTTTAAAAAAAGGTTTTTTTCTGTGAAATTCAAAAGCAGAGCTCCCAAGTTTAAAAGCTTGCCCTTTGGCAGCACAAGTACAAAATTTACCAAAAGTGTCTCAGGTGATTTTGTGAGGACAGCTGTACTAGCATCTGGAAACCCCAGCATGTGTACCAGTGAAGTAAGCAAAAAGCTTACCTTCAACAGGGAGGAATCAGCCTACCCACTGCAGGACTTGAAAAGGTACAACAATTTGTACCTGGAAAAGTTCAAGTGAAAAATATCGAAAACTGCAGACAGTGAGAGGTAAACACAGCTTAGAGTAATCTTGAAACTATGGCACTCTTGCTTACTGCTTAACAAAGTTACAAATAAAATTCTCTTGAACTTATTGAGTACGAGCTTGTGTAAATCCAAAGGAGGACAAGGCTGAGCAGAATCCTACAGTTTAGTTAACTTGTGTCAAATGGGATGTGAAGACAGCTGCGGCTTTCTGACAGAGGTGATCGAAGATGGCTGATAAAGTTTGCAGTAGCTCATAATGTCCCATCTGGTTTATTCACGTGTTTGAACTGCCTAAAGGGCCAACTGCAGTTTAGTCATGTTCCTCTGGTGCATGTTGTGATGACGAACTAATTCATCAGACCTGGCAAATTTTTTTTGACAGCTGGGCCACCGGCAACTGAAAGGCTTTTCACCTGTTAACAAAACACCCTGTTATTAACTGGGTATACAGCTCGCCTGAGATGCTGCTATTTGTTTTCTTTCTGCAGGGTTGTGAGGAGCTAGGCAGAGCCCCTGTCAGGAGAGGCATCCCAGGCTGTCCCGAGAGGGTGTGGGAGTGCTCTCAGCTCCTGCTCACATCAGCACTTTTCAGCTGACGTTTCACAACAGCCTTTTCCAATGACGTAGAACATTTTGCCATGGTTCATTCCTGAAGACAGGCCCTTACGGAACACCGTGTTGCCATGTCTATGTTACTCTCAGCTCTTGAACAAGCTTGTTTAAAAGTTCCTTTGGCAGGCACACATGCTTCAGTCACACCTTGGACTGTGGTGCAGACACACTGTTAGTCACTGTGAAAATTGTCAGTGACTATTTAGAGTTTGACCTCAAGTCAAAAAGAGTTTTTCCAGCTAGTTCAGTGAGTTTGGGCTGCACTTCTTTTGAAACTGGTGACTGTAAGTGAATATGATAGAAGCAAAAGAGTTCAGCATGAAGTCTGCTAAACAATATCCAAAGTTCCCCACTACTGCCTAAAGTAAATTCACATCTAAGGGAGATGTTAAAAGCTCCAAATATTCAGTGTTTTTCTAACATGACCATGAGCATAATATTCACTAAAAGTGTCCCCAGGCAAAGCACATTCAATTTTGACAAGAAATGCCATCACCTTTTCACAGTTTAATCTGGTGTCTCTATTTTCTACAGTGTTTAAGTAGAATTTCAGGCTGTGTTCCTGATGCTGCAGGAATTCTGAGGGAATGCTTTCATTAGCTCAAGAGCAGTGCCTGGTGACTCATGTTTCTTTTGGAATTACATTTTCCTTTGTTTCCCCAAAAATAAATGCAACTCTGGGGCTGGGCTCTTCAGTGCTGTCTACACACTTCATACTCTCCAACTCAAGACACATTGGGGTGGTTTGAGCTCACACAGACTTTATCTCTTTTTCTCTTTACCTCACACTTTGTGAATTTCACAAACATCAAATTCAGGCAAAAGAGGATCTGGGGTTGGCATAAATGTGTATTTCTGTTTGCAAAATCCTGTGCAATATATTTAAGGGAGGACACAATTACAGTCTATCCACAGTTGATGCTGGCAAAAGCATCAACTATTTCACCTGAGTGCATAGAACAGTATGGGACAATAAAACCTAAAAGCAGCAGAGTTCTTCTGTTTCACAAGCAATCCTGACTGTCCTCTCACAACAGAGGGCAACAGTCTCTGTTAGTTCTGTGCTGGACACAAATGACTCTGTGCAGCTTCCTCGTACACGTATCGGTAATCACATTTCAACGCTAAAAGCGTGTATTGATGTAAGGAGTTTTCCCTTGATTCTTTGTTTTGCTTTCCCCAGCAAAGATTGCTGTAGCAGTAAAATTGCTCGTGGAGACAAACCCCCTTACATTTCTAGCTTTACAAATAGTTTGGCAGTTGACTTAAAATTATGATGGAATTAGATGGAAGTCACCTGTGCTTTGCTTCATCGAGGTTTTACATGGAGCAAGTAAACCTGAGCTAGGTGTTTTGTTGCCAAATTTAAGGGATATAAGAAAGAAATTGGAATGAAGCTACAGGGCAAGATGGAGATGAAAAAATCCCCCACCCACCACTCATGCTCATTCCCTTCCAGATACACGTATTTCACAGTCAAGGAGCATGAAACAGCCAAACCCACCAACAGGACCATCACTGCAGCAGCTGGGCTGCAGAGCTCGCACAGAACCTGAGCCAGTAGCAGGCAGCAGGCCCACGCAAAGGTCTGTGCTATGAGGTTGCCAGCACTCAAGGGAGGCTGCTTTCAGCCACGAGTGCAGTGTGGGCTTGGATCACATGGAGCAAGGAAGAACTAGAATGGGGAGATGAGTCTCAGTAGAAAAAAAAGAGAGCAAGTTCTTCACTGATTTAGCTCATCTGGGAAAAAAATACTGGAGTCATGAAAGTCTTGAACTGGCAAGTCAGCAATGAAACAGGATGGGGAATGTAGTTTATCCTGGCTTCCTAGCATGTGACAGCCACTTGCCATTTTGTCTCTACCAGAACATTACCTCTTGCTGATCAAGAAAATATCTTTCTTCATACCAATGCACACAGACCCAGGCCCTGCAACTCATAATGAGACTATGGGGAGAGCCCAGGAACACAGCCATGCCCTTTACCACTTGCAGATTGCAAGTGCAGCGGGGGCCTTGAAGCATTTATTTGGCCAGTGCCAGAAAATGACATTGTTCTCGGATGAATCGTTTCCTTTATTAAAATTTCTCTTTTATTTCTGAAAGTCTTAAATATGTGGTTTTATGGTCCAGAAGAGAAAAAAGAATCCTTAGCAGGAAGAGAAAGTTTTTCAGGCTCCTTGTCCATCTGTACAGAGACTGAATTTAAAAGGTTAACACCAGTATAGGAAACACTATGACATGTCAAAGTGCTGGGTGAACAATTACTTGGTAAAAGTACTGCATACATAGTGGAAGGGAACAGAAAATGTCAGCTCAGAGTAATAATTCTAAAACTTAAAACTAAAATATAAAGGTTGCTGCAGTTGCTCCTTAATGGTGTTTACATTTATGTGAGGGCAGAGTAGACTAAAATGGCCTCCTATTTTTTTCCCCCCGTATTTATATGAAATATTATGGTTTCTACAAAAAGGTTCTTGAATATTTGAGTAAGCTTTTACTTTAGTGTCTGTCAGTGTGAGTTTGCAAAAGGCACTCCTTTTATCTTCTGGAGAGATTACAGCACAAGCAGCAACAGCAAGAGCTTTGCTGTGCTATCCTGCATTAGGCTCAACTGACACTTAGGAGAAGCATGAGTAGGCAAGAATACTTTAGATTACAGACCTTCAGATGAAGCTTGAACTAAAATTTCTACCTTGTAGTGTTTTTACAGCAAAGGTTGTAGATCAACTTGACATTTGTGGGCTAAGACCATAATGTTCATTCCACAACAGCTGACAAAATATATTTTGCCAAGCTGAAATTTCTTTAAAGATGAAAAAATAAAGTGTAGCTTCCAAAATCACCTAAATGCCTTTGTGAAAAGTGACTATGACACTTCCCAATGAAGTCACACTGAAAAATTGGCAAACCCTGAAATTCTTTCTGTGGTTTTGAATATTTTACTCCTGGTTTAGACACTTTCTAATCATGTAATTAATAACAACATTGATTTGAACTTAAAAAATAATGAAATATAAATGTGAAGAAAAGTTTACGCACTTGTTTTACCTGTATGAGTCCTGGTATGAGTCTTCAGATGATCAGATCTGGAGAACTTTCTCTGACAGGTTTTGCATTGGAAGGGCTTCACACCTGAAAAGACACCAAAAAAAAAAAAAAGAGAGAATTCTTACATTCCAGCACCATTTGGAAGGGTGAATAAAATCAGCTGTTCCTTAAGTTTCACAAGCCTGGATTTTTTGTTACTAGTTACTGTAACTGCTCCTCCCAGTTCCATGCTTACACATTCCAGAAAGTTGCTGCTCAGGCTACCATCCCCGTGTAAACCTCCTCTGCTGATGTTTGGGTCTGAAGCATCTGAACAGCACCATCATAAACAAACACCTGCTTTACACTCTGGTGCTAAGGAGGATCTGCAGATGTGGTTAATTCTGACCCTGTGCCTCAGTGCTGTTGGCATCACGTGTCAGCAAATACGATGTAAGGAGAATAGAGGTGCAGAGGTGTATTTTTATATACCCCCAACAGGCTTAGTTACTTTACACTTCTACTACTTACTGTACACACTACAGATAAATCTTGAGGACTGCTTAACACAGGTATGTTCTAGCATGCAGTCACTAAAAATCCCACCATCTTTCAGAGACGCTTCCTACATGTCCCAACAACCACATTTAGGTGGGATAGAAGTAGGAAACACAAATCCACCACAAAACAGTGTGCAAACCAGTTTTGGGGCACTCCCTGAGATACAGGAGACCCAAATGCCATTTCTTGCCATGCCTGAGCCAGAGGAGTACTCTGAAGCCCTTTCTCATGCTCCATGAAGAGTGTCCTCATGGTTCCACTCCCAGCCAAGAGGCTGCAGTCATCACCATCTCCTTTTCTGTGACTATGAGAAAGGCAGCTGTCTCTCCTGTCGATCTAATCTAGACCTCCAAGAACTCTCTAAATGCTGAAATGCACTGTACTAACATTTTCAGAAAATGGTGTATGTGCAAAAAACAACTTCCTGAATTTGGACTGAACTCAGAACATTTTACCCAGTAAAGTATTCACTGAGAAAGATACACAAGTCTAGCTAGGACCCAGCCCTGTTTGTGATTGAGCTCTACACTTCCCAGGCTATTTGTGATATCCAGCCAGGTGGTTCTTGACATTTCTCTCCTTGCTGCTGTTAGAATCCTTCTTTAGTTGGCAGAATTCAGAGAAGGCTCAAATCTAAGCTTAAATGGTTTGCTGAATTACAGCCTGAAGTGTAATAGCTGGTGTGACTTTTCCTTCTCCACTCCTGCCTTCCATGTGTAAGTGCACAGTAACCCCACCAGCCTTTCAGGATATGCACACGCAGCATCCCCCTGTTAGCACTGCTACATGAACAGCAGAATGCCCACAGCAGCATTTATTGAGTTACTCATTAGCAACTTTTTCTTGCAAAAAGTTTGGTTTTTAAAAATAATCTATTCCCTATACTGGAGATACAGTAGAGAGCAAACAGTTTCATTAAGAAAGCATCAAAAAGATGATGGCAGAGTGCATGGGTCACCTACACAACCACAGGAGTGCTAACCCAAACCAGCTACAGTCCCCTCCTAAAGCTAACTTCAAGAATTTGGCACCATGGGTACTGTGTACGAGCAGGCACAACATCAGGAGACCAGAAGTATACTATCTGGATCACAATTCACATACAAAGATGACCTGCAGTGAGTAGAGATGTGCTGTTAACAAACCTGTGTGTCGTCTTTGGTGCCGCTTGAGTTGGTCTGAACGAGAAAATCTCCGTTCACAGTCCTTAAAATCACACTGATAAGGTTTTTCACCTGTAAAGGACAAACAGTTTATCAGAAAATGTGGCTGAGGGAACACACCAACTAGAAGCAGGAGATTAAATGTGTTACCCTGCAAGACTTAGGCTTTTCTCCTGTCTGAAGAAGTCTGGTGGTAGACCAGGACTCATTTGCTATAGAACCACAAAACTGTGTTGGAATCAGTGGGGAAAGGCTGGCATCATCCCCCTCTACTGCCACTGGTACTGAACCTGCTCATTCTAAAAGAATAGCCAATTAAGTTAAGCTACAAAAAAAATCATGTTGCACGATTCTTTTTTTATTATTATTGTTTTCTACTGGAAAAGAACAGAAAGCTCTTCTTTTCTATTTCTCTGAAAACCATATTAAGCCTTTTCCACCTGTTTCAGTAATACCTAATTTGTAGAAGAGAACAACTTCCAGTTTTCTCTAGATTGGATCTAAAGCAAAAACTAAACAAATTACATCCATGTAGGTGTCAATTTTAAACACATTAAATGAATTAAAAGAAACTGAGCAAAGTTCGACCACATAAAAATACATATTCTTCCCCAAGACATAAATGATGATTCTTTCATAAAGCACCATAAATAAACCATAATCAACCAACCATAAATAGTAATAATAATAATAAACCATAAACAGAATTTCTGAAGCAGCTGCAGACATCCTGCAGGCCAGCCTGTGAATTATTGCAAAGCTTCATGTAAATGTAAGCTCTTCCTCCACCCCCCATACAGCCCAGCAGAGATCCTCAGGATGGATTTTCTTAGGGAAGAAAAGTTATTCATTTAAAAAAAAAAATCCCTATGAGTTAATGCCTCAAACATGATTTTCAATGCAAGCACTTCAACTACACAAACATGCAAAAAGAAATGCAGCAATCAAATTGGTTTGAGGAAAAGGGAAATATTCTGAAAGAAAGAGGCTGGCACATAAGCATGCTGCAGAGTCAAAGAAATTTGGCCAGCACAAAAAAAAAAAAACCACAAAAACCCAACCAAAAACTACTTATGCTGTTAGAGGAGGAGCTGTATTATCTCTCAGATCTGATTTGTATTTAGTCTAAGGCCCCTTTGCACAACACTGGAATCCTGCAAAAGCCTCAAATACAATTACATTAATGTCTGGTTGCAGTGCCACAGCCCTGTGCAGAGGCCTCAGCACAAGATGTAATGAAACATCTCTCACTGCAAAGCTGGGAGGATCCTGGGTTTTATCTGGAAGCTACACACCAGCTGGGACCTGCTTTGTCTAGGGTGGAAAGCTGAGATATAAAACAAAGGTACAGTAGGAAGGACCTAAAGAAAAACATCAGCTGAAGTGGGCAGTGGTTTTCATTTCTCTGGGTATATTTTTAAATACACATCACTGCAATCTTCACTGCAAGTGTCTGCATTTCTGATTTTATTACAATGAGGAAACGTATTCTGGTTGCACAGCAGTGCAAGCTGTTGTGGTTTAAAGCAGAAGCACTCTGATCCAGGTGACACTGTATGAGAGGCGTATTAAGAAGAGCATTCCAAACCATACCAGTGTGGCTAAGATCAAAATTTCACAAAAGGCAACTAAATCTGCAACAACAAGCTGACTTCCTGTGACAGTCACCCAAAGGAGTTTACTGGTTCTCCAGCCTAGGTGTGGACAATTTCCATGTCTGCTGTGCTTAATTTATTAGCATAAGGGATTAAAGTTGCCACAGGTGTTTGAAACAGTTCCGTACACTTTGACCGCAAGGACTCCCTGGGGGGTGCCTGCTTTTCAGAAACCACTTACTTCCAAGGAATTCAGCCCTTTGGCAGATTTAAGAGCGGGGATGTCAGCAGAGCAGAATGCAGTGACAGGATGATTGTCTGCTAATTGCAATATAAACGCAGAAGATGGTTACAAAGGTATTTGAATTGAACAGTGTAGTGGGTCCGATGGCATGCCCATGAAGATGTTTCTTTATATACATTGAAATATAATATTACTTAAAGACAAAAGTAACCAATGCATATATTAAAGGAACCAATCCAGGATGCTTCCACAGAGATATGACTCTGTATAGAAAACAAGAAGCAAAGAGAGACAGAATATTTGGACAGAAATCCTAATTTCTCTTTCATTCTACATCTTCCACATCAGACAGTGCCAAGCAAAACGCCTGCCAAAGCCAGCTGTCACATACCTGTTAAATCCCCTAAGTTTCCTCAGAACAGGATGACAGAAATGTCCCAAATTAGAAAAAGTCTCTCAGTACCTCATTAGATCACTACACCAAGAGGGGTTACAGCAGCATCGTTTCCTCAGGCCTGTTAAAGCCTCTCCAGTAAAAGGCTGAAGTCTCTTAATAGATGAAAAATATCCCATAATGCTGTCACCTTCCTATGTGACCACACACAATTTCAAAACAAAACAGGAGATGAAGCTTCACCAGTCCTTCCACCCATGACTTGGAGGCTTCCATGATTATTTACATTTGATTACTGAAAGAGGGCAAGCAAAAGAAAGGCTAAACTTAGTGCACAACTAAACAGTGAAGGTGAGAATGGATGGAGGGAATAGCAGTTTTTTAATATCTAGGAAAATATTTAGAAAGAAAATAAAGCTCAGCTTGACAAGAAAATATGATGAGGAGAGGCTGATTTTGAAACCAGGGACTGGAAGTCTGAATGAGAACCTGAAGGCTTGTCTATACTCCCTTGACCAATTTAAACCCTTATTCTTGTGTCTCTCTTAATCGAATGAGCACAGCCCCGTAATCAGAACTTTACCTCACTAACACAACATTCTTCTGTTCAGTATGATTAATATAATTGTTTGCTTTAGCAAACTTAAAGAAACAAATGTTTTCCCTTTACAGGTGATGGCTCTCGTCATCTTCACAGCAGAGTTTAGGTGTGAGATGTCATGACTCTTTTGAAATTAATCATGTCTTTTAAATACATAAGTATTCTTGTTTTATGCCATATAAATGGAAGCCTAAGAGCAGCCCATGCTGAGTGAGACCAAAGGTCCATCCAGACCAGCAGCCTCCCACCATGGCTCACCAGAGATGCCCACAGGAGAGCAGAAGACAGAAAGGATGCAGCAGTACTTTCCCTGGACCCTCTCCTAGTATCCAGCAGTTCATGAGTTAGCAACTTCCTGAGCCAAAGGTGGCTTTCTATTTAACACTCATTAATGGAGTTTCTTTCCATTCATTTGTGAGCTGTTTCTTGAACCATGTAAGCTCTCCACTCTCACCTTCTGCAGACTGGTATCCCATGGCTTATGCATGAAGGTCAGTGTTTCAAAGCAGCATTTCTGAAAGAGTGCTATCCTTGAGCCACCACACTAGACCCTTCAGAGGAGAGTCTGTGCAGATCCTGGCTCAGGCCCAGTTACAGCCATTTCCCAGTTTATCATCTCTGCACACAGCAGACATAGCTGTGTCTTTCAAAGGTGCTGTCATGATGACTGCACTGATGGCTGTAGGGCATTTAGCAGCACAGTGGCACATGCCATAGTAAAAGGATATTTGCTTTTCTCAAAGCAAACAAATCACTGTTAGATGATTAGCATAAAAATCATCAATAGACTGTATTACTGGAACCTCCTAGAACCTCAGAGATTCACCACTGAGATCTGAGTTCCCCACCATGCACTGGACAACTTTCCTGATTTACAGATTCTCATACTTCATTGTTCAAACTCATACCTGTAGCTGAGCATACGTAGGATGAAGGACACCTGACAGACAGGCAGAGGGTATTTTCTCTGCAAAGATGCTCAGCTTTCTGTTAGGATAAATCCAGTTATTCCAGTGTGTGGCACTGAACCCAAAGGGCCTCTGGCAAGAATGCTGATCTTTCTACCATAAAGGAAATTTATGGAGGTCTAGACACCAATCCATTTCTGCAAAGAAGTCTCTGAAGTCTGCCACAGGATGACAACTCACATTAATTGCTGTACTGTTGAAAAGTTATATGTATTTTTGCATTTCCTTTCAGAGGCCTATCTGCTGCAGCAACATCCACCCAGATAAGAAAAAAGCTTTTTTGGCTGTACATGTTTCAATAATGGCATTGTTAACAACGGAGAAGCAGTCCTGGAGGGTACAGAACGTCAACATATTTTCAACTAAGTCTATGTTGAAACATTGGTAAAAACTGATTACAGAATCCAATTTTGTTTTTCAGGGCCCTGCTTGATTTTGCACTACAGCAGCTGGTGAAGAAGGGAAGATGTGATGAGCCAGTTCTCTGTAAGTATCTATTATAGGAACAAAATTGATAATCAAGAGCCAACATTATTCTGCAAAGATCTGTCTGCTGGTTTAATATTAGACAGAGTTAACAGCTTATTTTGAAATCATGTGTTTGTAATTTTAAAAATTGACCTACGTTAGGAAAGGTGGAATAGCTCAAACTGAGGAGTGAACCCAGAACCACCTCACAAGAGGACTAGTACAACCTTATGCTGCCTGTAGAGAGGCGTACAAAACTCAGCCAAGTTATCCTCCACTGGAGCTGACATCTGACACTTTCCTGACTCTGGACTGGCTCAGCATGATTCCTCCCCATCAAATCATCGAAACAGAAGAGGCACATCCTTTTGTTAGTAAGAATATTAGGTATTAAGTTAGCCAGCTTCTTTCTAACATGCTAATTCCATCAAGTCTGATTTCTGTTACCTAGTAGAGAACTCAAGATTGGGACTTTGAAATTCAGTGGATTACAAACAGAAAGTTGATGAGAGAGCCTAAGAGACAGCCACATAATTATCAACATAAAGCAATAGCCTCACCACTCTCTTCATACTGGCCCCTTAAGATATACCCTAATATATAAAACCAAGCAGGTGGAGAAAAGAAAGAAGGAGCAGAGAAGTGTGAACTGTAGCTGCTGTAACTGTTACCCACAAGAAACACACATTCTTCATATCAATAACTGATCTGCCCTAGGAGAAGACTGGATTGCAAATTTTGCTTATGACAGTCAGCTCCTCCACAAGCAGGAGACACACATCAGCGTTAAAGACAGGAAGTTACAAAGGGGACTGGAAATGGATTTGCATCACAACTGGTTCAACTGTCTAGGACTACTAAAGGGCGTGGGACTGAAGAAGACCATTATGGCCACCAAGCCCAGACTCTGCACTACACCAAGCAGACAAGAAAATACATTAACTGGGAAGTGTTCACAGACTAGCCACTCCAGGTGCTCCCGTAGGGTGTAGTTCACAAAGCACTCCCCAGCTAGGACTAACAGACAACAGGAGAGAAGAAATGAAGGGCATTACATTCTAAGCTTCTGCAGCAGCTGGGAATGTGTTAAGTAACATTTCAGACCATAATGGCAGGAAATGGCTAGTACCCATGGAACAGGCTGAGGACAAAAGCCTGCTAGCCTGATAAAGGGGGGAGAACTCCCTTCTGATCCCACAGCTGAATGCATCAGCCAGACAAGCTACCCAAGCAATTGTCCTACCAGCAGTGTGCTATCCCTTGCTTCCTCTCTTTAGCTGTAACCAATCTCAAAAGTTCACATGGTCTTGTCAGTGGCAATGTTTGTGTCAGCAGAAACAAGCTTTGGGAATCACATGGGCCTGTTATGGAGAGCAACTTGCAAAGGTCTGAGAATAATATAGTGGCATAAAAACTGAGCCCACCTGTACAGAAGAGGTGTTGGGGGGAAAAAAAACCCAAACAAAACCAAAACATCCACATTTTTTTCTACCCCATTCCACTGTCATGTAAACCAAAATAGAAGGAAGAGACATGCACGACCTCAGAGACAACAGGAAAAGTCTCTGTACTCTTTCTGGGGATGCTAGATGGCAATAGTCTTGTCCCCTATGTTTTATGGGGCTTTGGTGGCTCTACACGCCTAGATTTTATGTGGTATAGTTCTGGAAATCTTCTCCAGTTGAAAAATACCCAAAAAACCCCAAACAAAAAAAAAGGGGGGAGGGGGGAATGTAAGCTAAAGTCCCTGTGATGCATCCAGAAATAATACTGCAAATGCCAAGCAATTAAATGGAATAAAATGCAGGACCAGAACAAACAAACCGTTTAACATGACTGTTAAAACATAGAGTAAATCACTTCAGGAATGAAAGAAACAGTAATCATAAGAAAAATTTAGAACTGTTTGGCCATACTCAAGAAAAATATCACAGTTAATGGACCCCAAAAGACCTTTACATTTTCTTCTGTTTCAAATTCATTAACAGAAAATAGAACAGCATTTCTGTACACCTACAGCTCTAAAGACTAAATTCCAGTTACAATGTAAATTATCTTAAATGGGTAATCTGAGCAACACTGAAAATGCCTATCTGAATATTTTGTGACTTGCCCATTCAGAAATTAAAAATGCTTTGTAAAGTTAATTTCTGACCTATAAGTATTTTACATAATTAACATGTCATCACATGGTCTCCAAAAGGAAAAATTTTCAACTATTTTGCATGAAATGTTAGGCAGTCTGCTAGGTCACAGAAGTGTGGATTGTCTCTCCCATCCCTTTGACCTTCTGCCATATTAATGGTTAACAGAGCATTTGCATTGACAGATTTTATCCACAGATCTCTAGCTCAGCGCAGAAAAAACTGTCTAAATAAACATGATAGGCAAGCAAAAAAAATGTATAAGGAGCATACCTAAAGGTGTATCATAATTATGTAAACATTACAACAGTGTAAATCTTCCAATCGGGGAAATAATTCTGTTTACACTTTGGCAAGGTGCAGGAGGACATTTGATTTCTACGTTGTGAGATGTCACTTACATTGTCGGGGCAGTGAAGATCTGGAGCAAGCCTTTGTGCTCCCAAATGAGGGGTGAGTGAAAAAGAAAAAAACAGGGAGGACAGTTCAGAGCCCTGAATGATGCCCTCTAACATTAAGTGAGGGAGGGGAGATGATCTACTTGCTGTCATCACTGCTCTGCATTTTTCTTCACCAGATTCAGAATCTTCTGCATCCAAGAGAGAGATTGCCCAGATGACAGAGCACATACATACTCATCTGACAGGTCCTTGCTGCCCCTGACCTGGCAGATCATTTCTTGCACCTTATGCTGTTTTAAAATCACTCTACCCACTTTGCTGTCCAGTGCTGTAACATGATTTATGCCAGCCCCTGCTGACACTCACCGGTGTGCTTTCTGCTGTGCATCTGTAAATGGGACAACTTGAAGTATCGCTTGTTGCAGCCGGGGTACGCGCACATGAAGGGACGCTTCTCATTGGTCTCACTTGCTGACCGGACAATAGTTGGAGCTACTCCTGGCACGCGTCGGACATCCTACAATGACAGAAACTTGCCAATGCAAAGTGGATGTTCTCAGGCTTTTACTTAACATACCCAGAGACAAACAATCAGAGGCACTTCTCCCAGACAGATACTTAAATATATTATACTACAAACAGGAGATTTTATTTTATTCTAAATTAATGAGGTACAACCTTAGTATACCTTAATCTGTTCTTTGCAGAACATTAACATTCTTTTAAGGTGTAATACAGTGAACTCTATTTATTAAATTTTCTCACCAATATTTATATGCTGCACAATCCTGGAAGTCCACTCATTGTCATATGAAATAGTTTTACGCTCATCCGAGTGTTAAAGAGATAAGAGCACAAGCCAGAGTAGCATTCTCCTCTTTATTTTAAATATTCATATGAAGTTAAAGAACAGGGAAAATAATTAATTAACACAAACTGGTAAAAAACAAAACCTAGAAAGACTCTCTAGGTGGATGTGGTGAATAGTTCAGCCTTAATGCAATTTGGCCACCATCACAAAGTTCCATCAAAGATGATCTTCTGGGATAATTAACTTCTCTAAACAATGTCAACTGCTTTCTTTTATTCACTCAACAAAAGCTGGCTCACAAGCCTATTTCTGAAAGCTTGCCACTAAATAACAACTTGTTAAACTATACAGAAAAAGGAAAAGGAGAAAAGATGCTATCTAAAAACACTGCTGTATGTTGACAACATGGAAATACGGAATAGACAGATTGGACGTAATGATTTTGTCATCATTTTTAAGAAGATGTATCTTTTGCAGTGGTATTTATTGATGATACGACTGTTTCAGAAAGGGAGGAAATTAACTCCCATGAATCATAAGTTCCTTCCAAATACTCAGTAGGAAACAATCACTTCTTATATTGTTTTAAGGAAATATGTTTGAATTAGTAAAGTTTCAGACATCCGTAAAAGTGAAATGTCACCTAACACTTTCTTATGTAGTTATCAGATGCAGTCCACTGTAACCACAGAAAATTCACATGGCCAAAGTGACTGGAGCTAGAAGTTGCAAACCGGATCGTGTATTTTTGGACCATTCTGAGACACTAGTAAGGACTATTGCCCTGAAGACAGACTTTAGAGGAAGAAATAAACAATTTGAAATTACTGTGTCTAAAAGAGATCTTGTATTGTACTTCAGTTGCTACAGTGAATTCAGGACACTTACATAAAGCATTTCTAGATAACACAGAGAAACCACAAATCGAGGATGGATTTATAAACACCACTGAAGTAGTAAATTAATATTATAAACAGGCAGCAATTTTACTTCCCTATGAAGAATGCCCTGCTGTACTCACTTGTATGCCTCTAAAAACTCCATGAGTGTGTATTCTGTATTGGGCCCCACAGCTGTATAACATGGGAGCACTGTGGTTCTCATTTTCATATCCTGCTGTGTGGCTGTAAATAAAGAGAGGAATAATGGGAAAATGAAATATTTTTCAGTACTCAGCTCCACGTGAGAGGTTCCATTTCTTAAGTCAGTGATAACATACGCAGAGTTTGCTTTTATAGCCAGCATATCCAAGTTCAAATGAAATTCACCAAAGGCAGCCTACTCTGCCTTCGTATGGATCTGCTCCTGCTGGCACAACGTGCTGACTCCATACCTACATCTATCAGTATCCATTAAGACAGTCCAGAGAAACAAAAAATGTCATGAGCTGAACGCTGATGTATTTCCACAAAGATGTTAGGTAAGAGGGAAAAATCCACATAGCAGCATAACTGTGTCATGTGCACATGTACACGTTATTTATCAGTTAAATGTGGGGCTGGCTATTGCTAATATCTTTTGGAATGAGCAAAATGCCTCAAGTTTCACATTAAGTGCAGTGGATTTTTGTCAGCACCTCATGACTCAGATATTACCAGATACTACCAAGAAAGTGATGACATTTATAAGAATAGCAGTTATGTCCTCATAAACAGAGATTACAAATCAGTGTCCAAACTATTTATCCCACATATCAGTTTACAGGATGCACTACAAATTAACCCTTTAAAAAATAAAGTAACAAAAGCAGACTATCCTTAATAGGTATAAATTTTCAACATTCTTCAGGCAGCTTGATCACAATAGTTTTTAAAATGTGTAACCTTTGTTATGTTTTAGGGGTGCCACAGCCACATGTTTTATCTAATTTTATTCTTCAAAATCCTACATTCTCCTGTCCAGAATGTCAGGAACATTGCTGTGTTTCTTTTTTGCAAAGTTCTTAATGTCAAAATTATGTAAGAAAATGTTAGCTTTTCTTTTCAAATGAGTATGTTACATTAGTGTGCACATTGCCATGTATATTAATATACATTAACAACGGCAAGTGTTCATGTTTTACACTGCATTAGAAATTAGCAAGCCCAGACCAAAGCCCAAGGGAATAAAGCTAGGGACAAAGATGGATACCTAGGATGTTATCCCAGCCTTTGCCAAATGCTTGCAATAGCAATCTGAAGGGGTCCCCGAGGCCCAGACTCTCATTTCACTGGTCCTTCCTTTCTCTTCGCGCAAAGTTCATGTGCAGAGTAGAATTACAAGGAAGTTTTAAACCTCTTAAGTGATTTGCAGAACAGCCCGTGGAACTGGAATGCAGGAGATGTCTAAATGGCTTGTGAACATCGCCAAGCTGGAGCGGAGCAGTGTTTGTGAACAGCTCTTACTGCAGCAGGGGGTGCACTCCTCATTATTTGTCCCCAGAGCGCTCTGCAGACTGGCACCTGGCAGACGTGTTCCTTCAGATCAACCCCTTTGCTATTTGGAATACTATTTCAAATCCTGGCTCCACCTGGCTATTCAAATCAAAGGCTACACCTTTTACAAAGGTATGCTCTGCTTATTTCAATTTAAGTGGCAAACAGGTGATTGTAATGAAATAAGTATCCCTGAGATGTAGTAATATCTGTAATAATAGAAAAAGGAAGATACCATTACCTGATTTCAATGGATTAAACTCTTCTCTAGGTATGTATCATGTCCAACTAAACAGGGTCTCATCTCTGCTCAGGGCCCAGATGTGGCCTTTTGTTCCCTAATACAGGTAATAAATTACCATTTGCTATCTCTATTTGAAAACAACAAATCATATATGTTAAAAGCAAAAAGGTTGAAAAGCACCAAACCCCTGGTGATAGCCATGATGATCACAAATTAAACAGTGCATTTTCAAACAAAAATTAAATGAGGACTACAATTTTTAAGGAATAAGTCCTGCAGTAGAAGCTATTGCTGATCTGCAACCTAACAGCAAGTCAAGAGTAAATATGAACTTAGCATTAGTCACCCTGAGTAACGGTGTAACCTCTCGTTCATGCCTGTGCTAGCAACCTCACACATAACAATAAACAAGAGACACAAAGTTAGATAACAAGAATTCCCAGGACAGCAGCTTAAGAAGGAGGAACAGGAATAGGCAGTAAGAGCTTGAACTGTAAAACACAGCCCAACCTTCCCTCCAAATTCACATGCTTTTCATCTTTCAGTGGTAACCATTTTTGTAAAGGCTGGTCAGTTCTGAAATAATTCCTCCCAGGAATAAGAAGCAGAACAAAGACCCTGTCTGTGCCCTAAGGAATGGCTCTGTGAATGGGAGGTGTCCTTCCAGATGATCTCCATCTCGATTTTTATTGCACAGTTGGGAAGCTTTCTGCTAAATTCAGCCTTTTTCATATTTTCTCCTATTATTTCTAGTTACACTTCACTAGAACTCTCCATACAGCTGCAGAGCCTTGAAGATTTAAACCTGTTTTCTGAGCCTCTTGACCCATAAAATACTAAGTAATGAATAGCCCTCTACTTAACCAGCTCCATAGGAGAGATGCTTTAATAATCAGGAACCCTAGTTCCCATTTTACACTGGGCACATTTCCATCAGCATTGGCTGGTACTCAGTGTGATCATATGGATGATGACAGCAAAACGGATCGTGTTAGATTGCTTGGTTAAAATATTATTTATTAACTATGAAGCACTATGAAATAATCTGACTTTCAGGGAGACAGAAATTAACAGGTGAATGTACTTTCCAGTCAGGGAAGAAACTGGAAAACTGAAGAAGGAGTTTTCAGAAACCGTCCCCACACCACTGCTTTCTTGAATTTCAACCTTCACTCTGCATCAATAGCAACCTCATTGTGAAAGACAATTTTTTTTCTCCCATCCTCTTTTCTTAGAGATTCCATGATGTATGCCACAAAATCTATACCAGTTTGAGCAGCTGGCTTTTTTAATATTGCTGCAATTTATATCTGAAATAGAAGCACTGATAGAAGAACTGATATAAATCCCCTAAATGCATTACTGCAACTCACACACCTACTTTATTGCATGAGATAACAATCAGATGCAATGCCACATACACCAGCAATACAAGTAACTGATGAATTTCTACCTGCAGTACATTAACTAAATGCAAGTTTTAAGAGAGTAGGAGATTCCTTAACTTTCATCTTTTCAAGCCCGGCACTCCATATTTAACTCGGCAGAGAGACAATGCCTTATACACTCAGGCAACCAAATCTGTAAGTATAATAATGAAAATTATCCCAATAGACTCTTGGGACCAGCTAACAGCCTAGATCCCCACCAAAGCACTGCAGGGTATCTCTGTACACCCCAGACACACTAACAGTACATGCATTATAAATACAAAAGAGGACACATTGGAGAGCTAGTGCGCTGTTCAGATGAACAGTGGTAATCCAGGGTAGGTAAACACTGATACTTTGGGACACAGGCTCCTGGGAGTAGGTCCCACAAGTTCAGTCCCAGCAGGACAGGCTGCTCAGGCAACACCACAGCAGCCTGGAGAACTGCCAACAGAGCTGCTCCTACCCTGCTGCAAGTGCACTCAGAGCACAGCTGAGAGCACAGCCAAAGCTCCTACGCTGTGCCTTCCCCTGCACCAATGGCCAAGTGGCTCCCAGAAGAAATTCAGCTAAAGCCAGTGGAAAATAGTGGTGAGCAGCTGACTTAACCAAAGAAGAAAAGGAAAAAAAAAAAAATTATCCCCAGTAAGGCCCAGAAATATAGTTAGGAAAGACACTAAACACAAGTCCTAAAAGGAGTCAAAATTCAGCAAGGCCAGATGCAGCCAAACTGGCCTGCCAGGAGCCAACAGAAATTTTTATTCAAGCAAGGACTGAAGGATTTGGCCTACCAGTCTAGTTCTGCCTTTACTTGGGAATAACAATTCCCTCTAACTTCAACAGGAACTGCACAAAGGCAGAATTGGATTATTAATATTAATTTGAGTTTGTGAGAAAAGGACTGGGTATATTTTGTTCTAGGCAGACAGAAACAGACCTGGAAACATGGCCATAAAATGTAACTCTAGATAACTGGGAAACAAAGACTGATACTTCTGCAACAGAAAACGCTAAGCAAGCGCTCTGTGGTGAGATCTTTAGAAGCTCTTGCATTTACCATTAGCCCAGCAAATCCTTAACACTTGGAGAGTAGCTCTTTTAAAATGATTAATCTCAAAGTTGTACAGATTGTACAAAGATTAATAAAAATGAAGGTTTTACAGATGAGAATGTGTGATGAAAAACAGAGCAGCTTTAGAGTTGTATCAATCTAAGTGGTTATAAAAAAACCTCATAAAAGATGACATTCTAATCTGAATATTAAAAAAATAATCAAGCTGCAATTTCTCTCTCACACCGATTTTACTTTGTTAAACTGAAACTGTCTAATATATAAAGCAGTTACAACTTAATCTGAAGAGTTAAGCTTTTTATTATTATTTCATAAACCAAAAAAGGGAAGCTTTAGGGCATACCGAGGAGAGTTAGAAAATTTCAGATGAAACATGAATACACATTGATTCATGAGATTCAGACTTGGAAGAATAAAAAAAGCCAGAAAGCAAGATTACATAAAACAGGCACCACATTAAGCCTCAATTTAATTGTGTTTCAATGCAGGAACAGGAATTTTAGGGTTTAGAAACAGAGCCAAAAATGAGGCAAAGTGAGGGTGTGGGCTAGTCCCGTTGATAACAGAACATAAAGGAAGAGAAGTAGAGTTAATTCCCTCTGCTAAAATATTTACCATCCTAGCACCCTGGGAAAAATATGTATGGAGATGGCAAAAGGATTCTGATTAGTTATATAGAAGATCATGTTTCTGCCTGTTTTTTGTCTGATACTATTACTAAGGGTGGAGTATAAAGCTGCATTTTTATCTGCACTTTCCAAGGCAAAGAAACATTAAAAAAATGTGGTTTCACAGATTACAGCCCTTCTGCCATCTTCAGTGAGAAAAGCAGCTGGTTGATGAAAGGAAGGCACTGGATTTTCAGGGGACCCTAGCCTCTCTAACTTCCCGAGTCGTCGTTTGGTTTGGGTTCTTTTGCTATCGACCTGAGTGGAATCAGGATTTCATCCAATGCTTCCCTTCAAAAGGAGACCCTCAGCTATCAGTAGGAAAGGGGAAATTCAATGTTAGAGACAACAGGTCATTGCCCATTTCCAATTCATCTTGACTGCAGAAATAAACTCAGGTATGAAGTTTTGCACCTCCAAATTCTACTAATAAAAGCTAAACAGGAAAGATTTTACAATTCACTCCTAGACAAGAGTTTTCACTGTCTTGTTTCAGATGCAGCTTTAATAGTGTTCTACAGAGATTGTACCTAATTTTGCTTCCAGTAAGCCTGAGCACACAGCAACAAATGAAACCATCTATGGAACACACTGACTATTTAAAACCCAAGTAAAACCAAAAGGGAGGAAAAAGCATACAAACAACAACTAATAATTTTGTCTGGTTACATACTCAATCCCAGATGGCTGTTGGAAATAGGGATCAAAACTTTACTCAAGTAGCTGAAGAGTCAACTGTGTAATAGTTCAGTTAAGTCTTCCTGTCAGGTATGTAACTACATTTCTTGTCTACCATGCCATAGCATTTCCTGCTTGGTGTAAGTTATTTCCATGTCACGTGTATACAGAACTCATCCAAATACCACAGAGGGGTGATAGTCACGGTGTCTACCTCTACAACACTGTGAAGGGAAGCTGTATATTTCCACATTTGGCAAATAAGGAAGCAATACAAAAATATTGACAGAAACTGAAGGGAAAGTCATCCACTAATGTGGGACATCCATTCTGAGATGTCTGGGAGATGAGTTCTCAGGGCAATAAGCAAAGGACCCATGGACTTTCCTTCAAGAGTACAAATCTGATCTCAGATGTTCCAAACAAAATACCACAAAATGAGGAACAAACCGTCAGTAAACATTCTGAAGAGATAAAAATCCAGTCCCACAGTGGTGTTCAGTGCCTTAACTATGAAGCTTTCCTTTCAGATCCTTGAACCTGCCAGTTTGTGCGACAGCCCTTGCAGATAACCACCCAGCTGTCCTTCTGCCCAAAGTTCAGAAGGTGACAGGGAAGTCACTGGACAAACAGGCAACACATAATCAACGCACTAGCTCGCAAGGCACTGCTCTTCCCTCACAGGAGTTATAAGCAAAACTTGAGCTCATTGGCTGGTATTTGGAACCTAAGTAAAAATCTACAACATAAACCCAAGGCATTTGGACTATGTGACAGCAGCAGTGGGTTGCCTTCTTTCCAGGCACAACTCCTTGCAGAAAAAAAGGTAAATTTGGGCCATCAGACCTCCTTTTGGTTTGCCAGCAAGTACAAACATCTAGAACTCATGGCTTCAGCCCTTTCTGTTTCCCCACGTACAGCTCTCTCACCTTCCCCAACAGTCTACCACGTTGTTGGACTCCAACAGGAGACATCGCTGTCCACCTTATGCATCTCTCTTCAGCAGCTGGCAACAGCTGGCCAGGCACTCCATTCCATCCCTTCTACTGCCCACTTCGACTTCTCACTCAGGCCATGCCTTCGCAGTTCCCTAATGCCCACACCTACTTAAAGCACTCAAAGACTAAAGCCCACGAACATGAAGAAACGTCTTGCCCTCAGTTCCAATATCCAACATTAAAATATCCAGGGAGGGAGAAACATTCAGGAAAAAAAAAGTCTTTTAAGGCCTTAAAGCCAGAGGCTGAAGCAGGCTCTGAGCAGATAAAATAATTTGATAGTTTAGATGCCAGGCTCTTCCTTCTGGTCACACACACTAAACAGGACTGTTCATAAGCCTGCAAACTAACAGGAATGATTTTCACAATGACTAAAGGACATGGCCTCGGCCACCTGATAGTATTCCCTGCCAAACTGCAAACCTAATCTGAAGCAAGGAGATTCTGGAGCTGATCAGTCAAAATGGACAATAATGTAAACAGCTAACACCAGAACGCTCTCAGCAAAACTATTACAGCTTAAGCATAGAAGCTGCTAACTCATTCTACCTGGAATGCTGGGCAACAGCTTCATTGCGGTGTTTAAATTTAGGCTGAAGATGATCCCAGAAAGCAAGCTACTGAACTGCTCTGCTGTCAAGTATAAAGGGTGTGACCCATGAGTTTTATATAACTTATAAAACTTCTAAGAGTAGAGCAAAGTTCTCTAACTATTTGCAGAACTTTCTGGTAACATTTTCTTCTCTCTCATAATGTGCAAAAGTCTTATCGAAGCCAGGAAGAAGTGCTGGGGAGAACTCAAGGCAAGGAGCTAAACAAGGACTGTCATCATTGGACAGGATCTAGAAGCTCTATATTTCAACAGAAAGATTGATTCCAAAATTCTTAAATTACAACTACAAGATTGAGAAAAGCATCTGAAATACTAAACGCCTGGGAATCACTTATGAACAGTTCATATATTTTAAAGATGTAAATCTTGGGAAGAATACCTTATGTTCATGGCAACTGAGATTGGAGGTACTGTGTATTGTAACTCTCGGCCAGAAAAGACAGATAACTATTTTGGCTCATATTACCAGTGATGAGGCTATGTCTAGCACTGATTTTCCACAGATTCTACAATCTTGGCCTATACCAAAACTTTCAGCTTTGTTTTACCATAGATCATTCATCTTGATTTCTTTTTTTTCCCCCCCTTTCATGCATCCTAGGTCACATACTTTACACTGCTAACAGTCTGACTCCTGGACAAGTAAGAAGCCATTTATTTTGCTCAGTACTCCTTTAATATTTCTATTGTGTCTTTTTTTTTTTCTTCACCGAGTTCCCCAAAGAATAACCTCTTCCTTGCTTTAATAACTTGGACCTCAGTCAAGGTTGATGTGTTTCTCCATTTTGCAGGATATTTTCCTTCAGAAGAGACAAAACAGTGTCTAATATTGCAATAACTGATCTTTAAAGGGTACAGTTTAAAGAGGAAACAGAAAACATTTATGGGAAAAAAAATAGGAAATAACCTTTAGAAAGAAAGGATCGGCAGCAGAGACACTGAACTGTACACAACTGCAGAATGTGGGGGTCTTCTCTAACCATGAGAGCTCCTTGACTGGCTCAATTCTCGTGTTCATTTCCATAGATAGTTTACTATGCTATCTCCTCTCTCCAACCTTCTAACACCATTTGGGAATGAGCTAGAAGCAGCCCCATGGTATTTTTTTCCTTTACCACACCGCAGCAGTGTACAGAGAGTCCACAGTGAACGTGGTTTGCACATCTATGGACCACAACATGAAAGCATAGATCCAGGCATGCTTTTCTAGGCTCCTCCTGTTGTTCACTTGAGGCTGCACACTGAGAACATCTCAAAGCAACCTGGTGATACCTACCTTCGGTAGGGGAGTTTTCATAGCCAGTTATCTACTGGGGGCAGAGCTGGCATCTGCGGCTTTATCTTGGCTAAGATGAGCCATTGAGCCCTTTTGCTCATGGTAGTCGTGGTAGATGAAACAAGGTCAAGATACGGTCGCTCATCAACCTAGCGGGTCTCGGTCTTGCCCCCACTCCCCAGGGTGCGTTAGAGAATAACCAACCCGGTGCGGCACCTGGCACCGAGGACTTCCC